>CM067372.1:119728082-119865582 GCA_034401795.1 Chaetoderma sp. LZ-2023a
TAGTTGCTCATGGTGTCTAAATTGTTCTTTCTGGAGACATGGACGCTAATTCATATCCTTAGAACACAGTTATAGTCTAACTCTAAGAATTAGGTCATATGATCACAAAACCCAAAATGGCCGTCATGTCCTTTTTTCTTACGCTGCTCCTCAGTTCCTAGATACATACATATCGTATATGCGAAGAATTGCATGATTAGACGTTGCAGGAATGTGGTCTGGCTGTAGCAATGTTTCAACTTTGTTTCATGTTCAAATTATATGTCACGTGACCGACACAAATCCAAGATGGCCACCAAGTATTTTAAAATTGTTATTTCGCAGCTTCTAGATGTGACAGAAAAATTAGTTGGTGGCTATGCTGGGGTTTAGATGGCGAAGGTAATTCATTCTAACCAGGTAACTGTCACCAGACTAAAAAAGTCAAAATATGGCTTATAGGTCACCTACATGGCCGAAATGTCCGCTACAGATTCTTGGATTAGAAACTTTGTGAGATCTGTGAACATGCAGTTAAGCGATAGTGCTATCAAGCAAGAATCAGATCATATCCACCCTCTACCTTCGACAAATTAAGAGTCAATGTTCCATCCATTGAAGCCAGATATAAGCTTGATGGCCAGTCCGTTTTAAATTCTAATCGATGCTCTTTGGCTCAGGTATTAAGCTACAACTTGTCATAACATTTTGTCCCATGCCCAAGAAGTGTGGCGCAGATCGACCCATCAGGTATGGACCATTCCAGTCAATCTGGGTACGGAATGGACGGGCCGAGTGCATTCCGAGTACGCCCCCTGGGTAGGACGATAAGCGTATATAACGCCATATGAGAGAGGCTCAGAATGACAGAGTTCCAGGGTGCGAATATCACATGATCCGCACTCGAAACGCTAGGTGACGGCTAGAGACACAGATCGCCATCTAACTCTATGGTGACTGGGTGCGGCATAACGGATACCGAGCATTCTCGCCAGCAGAACACATAACCATTTGCGGCCAAAATCAGACATGTGTAGTACTAAAAACTAACTGTTAGAATAGAATGCGCTAGTGAGAAGTCCCGCATAAATAAAGCGAAAACTACAAAATAATATCTTTAACTCACATAAGGTGACGGTGTTGAATTCTACAGAAATCATCCCCTTCATCTTCACGTAAACCAGTGTGCATCCCAATACTTTTAACTACACTAGCTAAACTCACTTTTTCATTTTAGCATAGTTTTAATGGTAGAGTTGCCCTTTTTCCCATCTCTCCTCCTCCGCTTCGGCGTTGTAGGCATTTTCCTGTGACGGAGGCCCATGTGAGGCACTTTCCTCTCACAGCCAAAAGCTCGGCCGGCCTGAGATTAAATAGTTTATGTTAAGTTTACTAAAGTGAGCCCGTTAGGACTCTCCTTTGTGGGGATACCTCACGGAACATACAGATCAAAGATCTGTGAGGTACCTCTGGCGAGGATCAGGTTAAATAATAACACCCTTCTGCTCTTACATACTTTCCCCTCTCCATTAGATGCAAACGAGTACAATTGTTTGGTTCTAATATTTTTATGTCGCTCCTATAATTTTATTATTATGAACCTTCATACCGGTGACACCAACAGCCGGGATGAGATGGTGTGGTTCAACTTCTGCGCCAATGGTCATACGGCCCCACTGGAACATGAACGTTCCACCGACTCTCGAAGTCGGTCTATGTATGAACCGAAAAGGCACGAATCCCGCTCTGTCACCCCGAAACTAGCTAACCAGCACCCTCACCCCAACGCACCATGTACCTGCGGTGTCGCAGAATATGAGGAAGTCACGGACCAGCACGTTGCCACGGAGGCTACAGAAGCCATCTGGCCCCATCCCACAACGCATCCAATCTGTGGTCCATTGTGCTCCTCAACAGCATACGGAAATGTTACTCTATGCTGCATCCAAGACAAGATCGATGATTTCACCGGATCATGTCGAAATGACTTCAAACGTGGACGCAGCTGCACAGACATTGTATGGGCTCAACATATGCTTGTGTCCAAACATTCGGATTTCCACAAAATGCGCATTGACATGTCACAAGCCTTCGATGTGGGGCTCGAAGACAAAGCGAACCATGCCCGATCACAATTCCCGCATGTTCCAATCTCCCTTATATTTCGATATTTACTCTCCTGACGAAGAGGTGGAGTATTACGATGGAAGGGCAGCCAGGGCTGTCACCACTGATGATCAAAATTCCCCTTGTGCAGGTAACCAAGCACCAAGTAGACAGGATGACCCGACACTCAGTGAGCAGGCGTATATGTCTTATATCATCTTGTCTGACATCCGTGAGAGGCACACACCACCCTTGCTGGATCACGGATGTCGGCTTGAAAGTCCCCTATGGGGGCAATGACAACCATTACAGCCAATGCGCTCCCCTTATCAATCCGAAGGTGACCAGCGGCCAAACCAACATGCATCTAAACCCGCATCGCCACCCGCGGTACCACGGTATGCACATTGGAATGCAGAGCCACAATATCAACCCCCATCAGAAGTCACACTCACACCCACACCACACACCGTCCACGTCTCTCTCCTGGACCACAGAGGTATCCCCGCAAGAGAAGCATCCGCATAAGAGCTCACTGGGTAACTTAATATAAGCTAATATGGCCCTAACATACACAGAGAGAACAATGTTGCTGCGAGAGGAAAGTGCGTCACGTGGGCCTCCATCACCGAATGTTTCATGATGGTGCGAGAGGAAGGTGCCTCGCGCGGGCCTCCATTACAGGAATTCTCACTGTCACGAGAGGCAAGTGCCTCACGTGGGCCTCCATCACAGGACAATGCCTTCGACGCCGAAGTGGAGGAAAAGAGTTGGCAAAAAGAGCCACTCTTTTGTTCAACAGAAAATGCTAAGTGCTGAAAAATCCTAGTGAAGCCATAATTAACATGATGTGTACTGGTTTACGTGAAGGTGGAACGAGTGATTTCCGAAGAATTCCCACATCACCGTCTTATGTAGTTCCAAGATGCTGTATTGGTAGATGCCGCTTTATTTATGCGGGCCTTTTGCTACAGTCTAACATACTGATTAGTTGTTAGAAACCAAAACTAGCTTTGGCCGCAAGTGGCAGAGATTCCTACCTATCATTAGATACAGCTGTCCAATTGGCGCAGACGCCTAGCTTCCCGTAGGTCGCTTTGAAAGAGCATCTACCTCCACCACCAGCATGCATACATGTTATATCGCAAGGCATCCAAATTTGATGAAAATCTGGCCACCTTGCTCCGCAACCACATAAAACATCACCTGGACAATGGTTACATTTCACATAGGCAAGTTTGATCACTGACATATCGTTAAGGCGGGGATAGAGAGGCGAATATCCATTGCGAGCGTCCTTCCCATGAGGGCGTGCTGGATTCCAAGATCCTTCCCAGACACTCCGACGAGTTGGATGGAGATGTGCGTCTCGTCCGTCACCGCTTCCTACAGATCTAACTTTTGACCTGTCATTAGGATTAAGTTCCAATGTGCCCAGATATGCACTGCGGGCCGGTAAATAAACTATCAAACTCACTTTTATAACTATATGTTTTCGCAGTACTTTCCTTCATTGGCAGGGTTATCTAGCTAACAAGTATCCGAGGATACGGGGGAGATATATGTAAATCAGCACTTTAATCATCACTGCTCGGAAACCTCCGATAGTTTCCCAGGGTCGGATCAGATCAACGTGCTGATGGGACGTCCAAACATGACAAGGTCATATGGCTGGTGGATCGTGGAAAGAGACAATAACTTGATATATACGAGGCCCTATAGTCATTTTGCCAATTTTACACAACCTTGCCAGAGTGCTGGGCTACATTATCACAACAACCGGAAAACAGGCATACACTAATGTGTCTCCTAACGAAGAGATTGTCCCTAACCACTTTAACCTATCCTATCGAGCTAAATAGTAAGGTTTAGTCGGTAACATGCCAGGCTCAAACAATTAGAGCATGGTCAGCGACCTTAGTGTAAAATTGATGAGGGGGGGGGGGATGGGGGTGGGGGTGGGGGTGGAGAATAAGTGATGCGGATATAAATGTTGCTGTTTAGTATTTCCTAGCGTACTGCAGTCTAAGTTTTCTATAATTATACAAAACATATCAACGGAATGGCTATCTGCCATATACAACTAACCAATGCAATGAACAATGACAATTTATATGAAAATTATTGAGGTAGGAGGTATCAGGTTGAAAGACCTAAATGGTGCGGTTAGTTAAAGCACCTACAGTAAATGAGGAAAATATGAACAGTAATAAAGCAATTATAAATTGCGGTCCTAAGACTGGGAAGGCAATGTACAATAGTATAGTTACTTGAGTACCTAATGGTCATCGGTACGGAACAGGCTACTATGTTACTGAAATTGAGGTGCTAACATATTCATAGCTCGAGTTGACACATTCTCTGGAGCTGGAGAGATTTCCACAGGCGATTTTCGCAGCTGGTCTCCGCAGTTTGGCTCTGCAGAATGACTCCTCCAGGAAGGGTATATATGGTACACATTCAGGACAGTGAAGCAGCCCAGTGAAGTGACATCTATTAGATAGTCTCTGTAACTAAATCACAATTTATGCGACATGAGTCGTCCACCAAGAATCACCGTAGCTCTACGTCGCATAGGATTACTTCCTGGGCCGCAAGGGCCCTTTCCACAGGTGTTCCCTTTAGAAAAGTTCAAATGCGGGAACCATTACTTTCATTAATTACTTAGCTCCCGGATGGCCGTCCGAGAGCATCAAAATTGCATAACGCGGAAAGTCTGAGAACTGCTTTTACATGCGGGTGAGCTGAAAGCCGTAAGGAACCGTGGTGATGTGCTGTATCTTCTGTCGGTTTTCCGGTCCACTCGTCTAGTCTGCACCTCCGGTCAGTTCTCGGTAGGTCGGTCTCCACGCCGACGATGCTCCTGATCCTCGATCTTTCACCCCTTTTATACTCGCTGTGACGTCAAAGCTGGGCGCCTCAACCAATCAGCGGCCGAGCGCCAGCCAATCAGCGTGCTGGTATACTAGTGACGTATCGACCACGTGTCCAAATGACTCTGTATTAAGTTTAATATATACACGCGATTACGACGTTATAGCAATATTATAGGTATAATTTAGCGGGGAGTTTCGACGATAACTCAGCTATTTCTAGGCCAATTTAAAAATGGATCACAGTTTTGGAAAGCTCGTCTAATTTTGGTCCTAATCGTTACCAATACCAATGAGAACGGATAACTTATAAACATTTACGAGTACCTACTCGATACACTATAGGCAAGCACTCAATTCCAATTCTGAGATGTGTTGCTAGGGAAGCACCACGCGTTTTGTCGGACTTAGCCAATTTTTGATGAGAAACCTCTCTCATAGGGCTTATGTACGCATACTATCCTACCCAGGTGGTCGTGCTTGGAGCGAATCCGGAGTGGCCGTTCCGTACCCAACTTTGCTGGGATAGTCAGTACCCATCCGGTCGGTCTGTGCTACACTGTTCAGTACTCTTGACCTGGCGAGTGGATACTGGCAAGTGGCCATGGATGTGGCTGATCAGGAGAAGACCGCATTCATCTGCAGAGACCATCTTTTCCAATTCCGCAAGATGCATTATGGCTTGTGCAATGCTCCTGGAACATTCGAGCGTCTCATTGAACCGGTATTAACAACACTGCAATGGGAAATCTGAACTGTTCCATAGACGACGTTATCGTCTTTGGCTCTTCGTTTTAGCAGACCTTATCTAACTTAGCTATGGTGCTGACGCGGTTCCAAACTGCCAATCTCAAACTTAAACCCAAGAAGTGCCATTTCTTCCGACAAAATGTCAAGTTCCTGGGTCATGTCATATTACCAAGAGGGAATTGTTAGCTGAGGTGTACTTCGTCAAGTACTAGAAGTACTTTCGTATGGACGTCCCTTTGCACTGCGTACAGAACACGCCTCACTAGACTGGCTCAGAAACCTTAAAAATCCGAATGGCCAGGTAGTACGGTGGCAGCAATCCCTGCAGGACTTCAACTTCAATGTTGTTCATAGACCTGACAAGCTGCATGGACAGTTCGATGCCTTGAGCAGAATCAGGCTCGAGGATGAATAAGAAGTGGGCACCACCATGACACATGATACACAGCCAGTTCCCACATTGTCAGAGCTGTGGTGTGCCGACTGGAATGTGAAGAAACTCACTCACGATCAAATAACCAACGCACAGACACAAGATATATATGTGTGGATCCAGAAGGAACTATCAGTCCTTTAACCATAACAGCTACATATTATTATCAGAGATACAGAGAGTGTCATGTGTACAGTGGCATTCTCTATATTAACCAGAAGAAAATTCTTGAGCGTTTCTGAGTCATGATCTTACAACAATTGCATGACAACGCTGGCCTATAAAACAGTGATTCCACTTGATCGGCATATGTGACAGTGTGAAGAAATGGGTAGCCAGATGTATACCTTGCCAAAGACGTGCTGTTGGCCAGCACCACACCGCACCATTATCAATGAAAATTCTTGGTGCACCGTGGGAGTGAGTGGCTATGGATGTGCTCAAACTCTTGAATATGATGGATGAAGGAAATAAATACATCCTCGTATTCCAAGACTACTTTACGAAGTGGGTAGAAGCAGTTGCTTTGCCAGACCAAGAGGCAGCCACTGTAGCAGATGTTCTGGCAAGCAATATGTTCTGTCGTTTCGGTATTCCCTATGAGTTGCATTCCGATCAAGGTAGCAATTTTGAGAGTTGGTTGATCGCTGAGCTCTGTAAATTGTTTCACATGGTCAAAACTAGAACAACACCATACTATCCACGTGGAGATGGGATGGTAGAGAGGTTCAACATAACTCTCACAGTGATGTTGACTAAGGAAACACACCTTGATTGCCATGATTGGGATCTGCGGCTCCCATATGTGCTCATGTCATACCGCAGTTCAATACATTCCAGCGTGGGTTACACCCCTGCACGGTTAACGTTAGGCCGTGAATTATCCTTACACCTGTATCTGGCCATGCCCAGAATTCTCGGGGGAAACAATTCACCCTCTCTCTACGTAGAGCTTATGTGCCAGTGGATAGAACAGGTGCATGAGTTCGTTAGAAAAACACTCTTCACTGTACACTGGCACCAGAAAACCTGGCATGACCGGCGTGTGCATGGAGACCCTTATGATGTAGGAAAGATGGTTTGGGTTCACGATACATGACGTTCTGTAAACGTGCCAAGTAAACTAAGTTTCCAGTGGAAATGTCCCTATGTGGTAGTAGGTGAGAAGTCAGGACGTGACCTACCAAATCAGTGCCTCGGATGGCCTGACCTCAGTCATCTACTTCGATTATCTTAAACCTTGTGTTGGTGATGACCCTGTGCCAGAGCTCGGGCTGGGCGATATGCGCAACACTGGTACCCAGACTGATGTCTCTGCGGAGACCAGCTTTCCAGACGTTAGCATAGAGCACCACGGTGCCAGTTCAGCCCCTCTCCTTCCAAGCCAGCAGTTTGGTGAACATTTGACTAAAGCTGAGGACGACGAGGAGCTATGTATTCGCCCTCTCCCTCCTCAGAGGGGTCTACTAGGTCAGGGAAGATGGTTCTGAAGACCTTTTCGTTTATGTTGTCTAAGGGGAAGGACTGAAAAGCAGTTCCCCCTTCCTCTTCACACTCCCATACACTTCATGCTATTACCCCAATCATAGAGTTGCCACAAGCGGAGGCTGAAGCTGTCTCAAGCCAGGGTGCCTCCTGTGGGGTGGAACATATAATCACTATCATGGAAGTGAGTAGGCTTGATGAAGCCTTCGCTTGTTCTCAACAACAGGGAAACTGCACAGCTCAGCGTACTTACCATTCCCCACCCCCTAAAATCGCAGATCTATCACCCATGCAAGCGTGCACCTCAAACCAAGAGGGATAGGTTCCTCAAAGGTTTGGTGTTAAGTGAACTCGTGAGGGTCAGAGGACACGTAAAGAAGAAAAGCTTGATATAGTGCAGAGGCGATACTGAAGGCCTCCGTGCCCAATGAAGGATGAATTGACATCATACTGCAGCACTGTCTAGTTGGTGCACTGTTTGGGCTGCTGAGTGCAGTGCCAACCCTAGAGTTTTCGGGTCACCCTTCCATCTCAGTAAGTGGATATGCGTGGGAGGAGGCCACAAACGTCACCAGGTGCCCCCAGTCTCTGGTGGATTTTGGTGCAGTCTGCTAGGGATACTCTGCTGGCAAGGCTGGGGGAAACAGTCAAAGTTCGTATACGGTTGGCAAATAGGTACGGATCATACCGTCAGTTGCCCCTGGGTGTGAGCCCAGATGATTATCGCTATCGACTGGGTCGCCGGATGGTCATCTTGATCATGTCAGTTCATCGACCTGTTTCTGGTTATGTGTGATCAAGATGGTTCAATGTACATTCAGGCCATGGCAAGCATTCGTATTGCGAGTCATGCCTCCTGTGATCAGAGGACATGAAAAGTGATTTTTTGGGAAGCAGTATGGTATATGTGTGAGAGGGCGTAGCCTGTTACTTCCTGGGTGGGGTGGAGCAGTCAGTGATGCCATTAGAAGTCTGGTAACCTTCCGGGTATGGGCCAGCAGGGCTGTGGCCCCAGCTAAGATGATCATTTAATCAGCATCCAGTACTGTGTCCGCCCAAGTCAGGAGTCAGCAGGATTCGTTTGGATGCTGTCCAAGTTATATTGCTCCCTGAACTAGGGTGGGGCCAAGTAATAGCTATCCCTGAACTTGGATAGGTTTTTATCGCACGCATATATGGAAAAGCACCTAGCCTTGGCTGCATCCTGTGTGAGGTACTGGCTGATCGTCTGGCGTGGCGATGACAGGAAACACACTGGGAAGGCCAACGGGTGCAATACGACCAACCGCCGCCACCCCCCCCCCCCCTCCATACCACGTCCCTTATTTCCACACCGAGTTCGGACATCACACGCCCCGCCCTCCTCACACTCCACTTGTCGTCTGAAGTCTGTCAATCTTGAGATATGAGAGAGTTTGCTGTTTCAGGAGAGGTGGCTTCCCACACGTTGGTTACCACAGTGGCTGATGGAGGAACGGGGAGCAGCCTGATCAGTAAACTCTCGGCTCGTTTATTGCAGGCACTGAAAAAGTATGACAAAGTGCCAACTGTTGTGTAATGGGAGATCGTCCTCCCCAGCCAAGAAGCACCCTCTCCATTAGCTTCACCACACCCCTCCCTCTGAGCAGCCATGACACCATAGCAAAGACACATAAAGTCAGATTCACCAAACAACACTTGGCTTAGTTGGATTATAAAACTCTAATTATATGAACATCAACAAGACACCGGGTATAGGAGGTATAACGGACGCCATCTACACCCGACAGCATCTATAACATAGTCATCACCCTTCTATGTGCGACACCAACCATGTAAAATCAGCATGCACCTATCTTTTGCATCAGAAAAGGATAGTGACATGGATACCGCAACATTCCGCACTGCAAATAATGCAGTGATCTACGAAGTTCACCGCACACATATACACACCATCAACAGACTTGGCATAGTTAGTGTGGAAAACTGACTATAGCCCTTTGCACGACATAACCGGCATGACATACAACCCCGGATTCACCTACATCAGTCATCACCGCATTCAACAGCCGGAACAACATGTTCTGCCTTATGCACATTTTCAATGCACTGAAACTACATATGCGGTGAAAGATCAACTTCACGGATATCATCAATGGTAAATAGCGTGCCCGGAGGTTATTATAATTCTGAGAATAAACTCAACTGTTTCATGAAAAAATTAAGTTATATAAAGGCATACAATAAACACAAAAGAAGGAATATTTCTTGCAAAAAGATATGGGCAGTATTAGCTATGGGCTAGGAAAAGCAGCTTATATCTTTGGTCAGTCCAACAATTTTTCCATCCATCCTTTTTCTCCAGGCCAAACTCCTTAACAGAGAGAGAGGAACAGACAAAATTAAGAGCAGCCAGTGATGAGAAAATTGCACTACTGCATCAACAGAGTGTAACAGATCAAATTTGGGTCATTAGGTATCAACAACTTGTAAAGATAAAGAAATCAACAGAACTGGCAACCCAGTCAGTAGAAAATCGGCGCAAGAAGCAGTACAGACCCTGACACCCATTCAAACATATTAAAGAAAAACTGTAAAGAATATTTTAAACCTAAATCTTGATACCTTCTTAAACAGACGTGAAGAGCTTATTACCCGGAAATATATTGGTGAAATATACACTGCAATACTAGTGAAATGCACAAAGCAAGTATATTTTTGATGCAATACAGGACCCCGATCTGTACCGACAGATAACCTTTTCAACAAAGTTAAGTGGCCAGGATAGAACCAATATAGTGGACCTAGTTTTCTCCAACGAAAATGATATAGCAGAAAATATTCTGACTGAAGACCCAGTTGGAAACATCGTGATCTGTTCCATTTAGCTATCATATCTATGTCACCTATTAAACGATATCTTTACTGGAAACAGTGACAAACTATTAAATCAAATATTTTTGCCAAACAAAAAGGCCAAAATTGGCCTCAACCGTTGTAATGATGACGATCTTGTTGACCATATGTGCAAATGTTAGGGTATTAGCCTGATAAGTCAGGTTCTACCAGTACACGCGGCTAATAATATGGGATATATAGAAATATTTTCACATTACTATAATAAATATTTGGTGGTAGAATTATTACAATATTTCGCACAGCACGAGAACATAGTGAGTTCTACATGGCCTTATGTTCGAAAATTGGCTACAAGGCATGTAGAGATATTCCGATACCGAATATAGTACATTATTGGAATTTGACAATGGTGTGCCACTACTAAATTGCATATGACGAAATTACTGTATAGTAAACATCTTTTTAACCTTTGATACTTTATTAGCGTATTCATATACGTATCTAACCATATGGGTGAACTTCTGGGGGTCGAACCTATTGCAAACAGTGTGGTACAGAAAATTGTTGATCTGACAGAATTTGCGCCAATTTTCGGTATTGAATTGTGTACTATGAAATTACGTTCCTGTAGATTTTTTTAAAATTCGGAATACTACTAGCATATTTCCTATAAGTATCTGTGGGTGAAATTCTGGAGGTGAACGTATTGCAATGAAAATCATGAATTATCCTAAGTTTGAGCTTATTTACGTTACGAAATTGTTAAATCTCACTACGTCGTAAGCTTATGCCTATACCTATCTAAACATATGGATGAAATTCTGGGCAGAACCCATTATGAGCGATATGTCAGGACATATCGACACCTATCTGAATGTGGTGAATGTGAACCAACCATATTACAATGGGGCCATATGGCGAATATGTAACAAGATATTACCAAATTACTTGATGGTAGGATCGTGCAAAAGCACAGCTATATGTAAAAAATTGATTACAAACTGAGATTCTAATACTGAATATAGTAAATTGTTGGCATTTGACAACTGTCCGTGACTACTAAATTGAATATTACGAAATTACTACGTGGTAGAAATCTCAAGATTCATTAGCGTGTTCATATCCCTATCTAACCATATGGGTGAAATTATGTAGCCACACATATTGCAGACGGTAGGGTATTGAAAACCACAGATCTGCCAACATTGGAACAAATGTATGCGATGAAATTGCATACTACGAAAATACTTCACGTTCGAATTCTTTTAAATTCCCAATGTAACTAGCATATTCAAACTCCTATACGTCTATGTGAGCGAAGTTCTAGAACCGACCATATTAAGGAAAGTAGGGCACCGAAAACCACAAATACACCATCATTTAAGCTAAATTTTGCGTATTAAAATTACTTCATCTAGAATTTGTTAGATTCGGAATAAAACTAGCTTCTTAAAGCTCAAGTCTATGTGGGGTAAATTATGGGGCTGAACATACTACAGACAATAGGGCACTGAAAACGGTGGTGGTTTATTAATTTGCTTACAATGCTTTTCTATTACGCGACGAACGCACGTAATTGCGTTTTCTCCACTATAATCCATCGCATTTTCTTCTATGCCAATTTGGGAGGATAATTCTTACTTTTAACAGAATGCATTTTCTCATCACAGGCACGATTTCAGCTCTCAATATACAAACCTTTCCTAAACCAGTGGCTATTTCGCCTCCATTGTAAAAGGTATACATTAGAGTTTTAAATTTTTCAACAATTCGGTACGATTGTGTGGGCATACGGATGTATGAGGATGTAGATGTGCGTCTGTATGTATGGGAAATGGATATGTATGTACGCGTGCGTGCGTGCGTGAGTGTGCCTTTGTTGTGTGTGTGCGTGCGTGCGTGCGTGTGTGTGCGTGCATGCGTGTGTATGTGGATGACCACGAGAACGCGTGAGCGTATATGGACATGAGCATTAGTAAGTGGATAAGAGGAACCAAGAAAGTTATTTATTAAAATAAATGCCAAACTAGTGCCCTCATGCCATTACATGGGGGAGTCAGTCAAAACCATCCCCGTCACGTTGGAGAATGCTGTACTATTCTGATGGTTTATCACTGGAAGGACTGGCT
Organism: Chaetoderma sp. LZ-2023a; assembly: GCA_034401795.1. Taxonomy (NCBI): domain Eukaryota; kingdom Metazoa; phylum Mollusca; class Caudofoveata; order Chaetodermatida; family Chaetodermatidae; genus Chaetoderma; species Chaetoderma sp. LZ-2023a. The sequence goes on from CM067372.1 coordinate 119,740,676, forward strand.
CGATAAACAATCCAGTGGTTCCAGTGATGGAGTGTCAGAGTGGTCCTCTTTCGATGTGAAAGAACCAAATCAACGTTATAAAACCCAATTTTAATTTATAGGCATGACTTTGTGAGAGTGTGCGAGCGAAAGTGATTGTGTGAGCGCGTGCATCCTGGTCTCACTCCTCGCTTTTCTTTCGACCCGCTATTTCGAAAGCGAGGAGTGTTGACCTTGAGTGATTTATATACTTAGACCGGATCCCGCGCTTCGTTTCCCTTTCGACTTAACATATTTGGAAACGAAGGGTGTTATATTGGAAATGGCATTATACTGTCTGAGTGTGGGAGAGAGAGAGAGAGAGAGAGAGAGAGAGAGAGTGTGCGTATGTATGTGCGTGTGTGTATGTGCGCGCGTGTGTGTATGTGCGTGCGTGCGTGTGCGCGTGTGTGGTGATGTTTTCGTTTATCAGTATCTTAGTTGCAAATCGGGCTATCGTGTGACCAGCCCCGGTCTGTTGATGGACTACGGTCGATTTCCGCGGACAGCATACCTGAGCATTTTGATAATGTAGCCCCAAATACCTAGGTGTCCCTTTGTCTGCTAAGGAAATCGACCCATGGTTCATTGATGGATCCGCGGCTGGCGCGGTGGTCCAGATGTATATGAACCAAATTATCCTGCGAACATTACTGATTTAATAACATATAAAATATGAGAATGAATATGTTCTTGCAATTGTAATGCACTTAGTTGATTTGTCCGCCATATCACAGTATGTGTAACCATTTGCAATCAAGGGTCAAATGGCCTATTGTGTGAATACATCTATCTATCTATCTATTAATACAATGAACCTTTCCAGTTTAGCCCATCTCTTGCTAAACTCCACCCATACCACTCTCGAGTTGGGATCGATGGATTTCTGAACTACTAAACGATAAATTTCAAGAAAACTATACAGGTAAGCCGTGGAATATTTTGTCACTAAATTGACTGGGTCCTGTTGCTGCTTATGGCAGCAACAGCGGCCAGTCAAATTATTTTCAAACTATTCAACAGCATTTTTATTAAATAACAAAAACATACAATTCGTACAACGTGTCAGATTATTAAGCATTTAAGATGAACTAAATCGAGTCAGTCATGACGTCATTATTATGACGTTATCCTACGCGTCACTTAATTAATTATGACGTCATATGACGTAATATGATGGATAGACAACCTGAAACGGCCCATTAGCAAGTGGTTTTAATTACCCTCGCTCCGTCAGAGGATGAGTGTATTGTATTCCGGTCTATGTGCGTTCGGGATGGCAAGGGTCTACAATCTATGATTGGCCTTGCTTGTTAAAATGTGACCTATAAATACGGGTGCTCTCTTAATACAAGTGGTCCATATTGTGTGGACCACGCGTTAACAAGTGGTATTAGCCCTGTAATGTTGAATTTGCTCATGCCAATTTCAAAAGAGGGATCCATTTCTAGGTATGCCACGCCTATTTCTAGCTAAGCTCCACCCCTTTATTGCGTGTTGGAATCGATGTCTATATATACGCCGAATAATGAATTCCCAGACTTCCAATTTCAAGGTAACTATACAGGTAAGCTGATGACTATTTTGAAACTAATTTGACTGGGTGCAACGAAAACCATGAATCGGCCTAAATTTGAGCCGAAATCATTTCATGGTAGATAGTTTTAAATCTCACTACTCCGTAAGCGTATGCATATATCAATCTAAACATATGGGTGACATTCTGGGGCCGAACCCATTATGAGCGATATGCCAGGACATACCGACACCTATCTGAATGTGGTGAACGTGAACCAATCATATTATAATGGGGCCATACGGCGAAGATGTAACCACCTAGGATGAGATTACTTGATGGTATAATTGTGCAAAAGCACTAGCTCATATTGAGTTATATACATCCATATATAAAAAAAATTATTACAAATCGAGAACAGACATTCTGATACCGAATATAATAATTTGATGGCATTTGACAACTGTCCGTGGCTACTAAATTGAATATTCCGAAATTACTACGTGGTAGAAAACTCAAGATTCATTAGCGTGTTCATATCGCTATCTAACCATATCGGTGAAATTATGTGGCCAAAACGATTGCAGACAGGTAATAGTAGGGCATTGCAAACCTACAGATCTATCAAAATTGAAACGAATTTACGCAATGAAATCGTATACTACGAAATTACTTCACGGTCAAATCTTTTTAAATTCCCAATATAACTATCGTATTCAAATCGCTCTACGTCTATGTGAGCGAAGTTCTGGAGCTGACCATATTACATACAGACAGTAGGGTACCGAAAAGCACGAAAACCCCAACATTTAAGCCAATTTTTGCCTAATAAAATTATTTCATCTAGAATTTGTTAGATTCGCAATATACCTAGTATATTAAGGCTCAAGTCTATGCAGGTGAAATTATGGGGGCTAAACATACTACAGACAATAGGGCATTGAAAACTGTGAATCACCGGAGATTTAACACATTTTCGGTATGAAATTGTGCACTACGAAATTACTCCATGGTAAAAATCTTTTTAACCTCAATCTCAATCCACTAGCGTATTGATATACCTATCTAACTATATGGTTGAAATTCTGTGGCCGAACTTCCTGTAGACCTTCTTAACTTAACTTAGCACATGCATAGACCTACACTTTCGGTTGATTTCTGTATTCAACAATCTGCTACAATATTATTGACAGCAGTTTGGACTGGAAATTTGGTGTGGAAGGATGGCTTCCTCGTGCTCCGGCGCACAGGCATCGGTGGCAACATGTTTCGATGGACCAAGTCATACCTACACAATCGCTGAGCAAGGGTGCTGGTGGATGGACAATCTGGACAGAATGTATTGCTGAGACAAGGGGTGCTACAAGGCGGAGTATTATCACCAACTCTGTTCATACTCTTCATTAATGACATTGTAGCAGAGCTGCCCAATGGGATCCAAACAACCCTCTATACAGATGACCTCGTACTCTGGTGCACCGAGGAGTACACAACGACTGCCACATACAGAATGCAGCTCGCCTTGGACAGAATTACAGCTTGGGCCAATCGCTGGTGTATTCCCATCAACAAAGAAAAATCATCAGCCATGCTATTCTCACTGTCCACCAAAACCAAGGTTGGCAATCTGACACTGAGCGGTACTCCACTCGAGTACGAGGACCGGCAGACATCCCTGCGAGTCACCTATGACAGAAGATTAACATGGAAGGAGCACATCCAGAACGCAGAGGCAAAGGCCAGAAGAAAGCTAAACATCATGAGGAAGTTGGCAGGAACAAAGTGGGGTGCCAATGAAAGGATCCTCAAGACCATCTACCTAGGTGCCGTACGACCACACCTTGAGCATGGCTCCAGCTCATGGATGACAGCAGCTAAATCTCATCAACAGAACCTCGACAGAGTACAAAACCAGGCACTGCGCATCATCACTGGTGGAATGAGATCAACACCAATAGAAAAAATGGAGCAGACAGCAGGCATTCCCCCACTTAGCAAAGGAAGGGAATGCAAAGCACTGATCCAAGCTGCAAAGTTTAAATCGTTCAACAACCACCCGATGAAGATCAGGCAAGCACAGCTGTCATCAGGAAGACTTAAAAGATCAAGCTTTGTGAAAGAGACAAAAGCACTTCAAAGGAAACACCAAGAAATGTTGCCAGCACAAATAGAAGACCCACACTACACCCTTGATCCTCCACCCTGGGAAAACAAACTAGAGAGCATAGCTATTCGCACCACAGCACCTCATCTCACAACCAAAGATGAACACAGTGATGTGAGCAAGAAGGCCCTGACCCTAGCCATGCTGGAAGAAATGTACCCTCAGGAGACATGGATAAGGGTCTACACAGATGGATCAGCCAAAGATTCAATTAGGAGCGGAGGTGCCGGACTGCACATACAGTGTCCAAACGGACACCATGAGTCAGCTGCAATACCGACAGGCAAACACTGCACAAACTACAGAGCTGAAGTCGAAGCACTGGTTCATGCAGCTAATACCATCAGCAGAACAGCAGGCCCTATTGCACAGATTCTCTTTTTATCTGATGCCCGCTCCGTCCTTGAGGCTATCCCCAAAGGTAAGCTGCCACAACTTGAAGAAGCACTACAAACCATCAACTGCTTTCGGATGGCACTGCAGTGGATCCCCTCACACTGTGGAGTCCAATGAAATGAGGAAGCAGACAAGATGGCAAAGGTGTGTGCAGAAGAGAATCAGACAGAAAACATGGTTACCCATACAGAGATGAAGACTATCATCAAGTCACTTTATAGAACACCTCTATCAGAAGATGCCTACCATGATCTCTCGAGGCCAGAGCAAGTGACCATTTTTCGTCTCAGAACTGGACACAACAGACTAAACCAACACATGTACAGGCGGTTCCACCTTACGACAATTCCCGCTTGTCCTTGTGGAGAAGCAGAACAGACCACAGAGCACATACTTCAATGTTGCAGTACGTATCAGCTGCTGAGGGAAGAGATCTGGCCTTTGTCAACCTCTTTTCTTGAAAAGCTGTATGGGCATGTGGAAAAACTGCAGAAAAGCACAGATTTCATCTTGAGAACGGCTCTCCAAGTGTGATACCACCGATCGAAAAGAATAAGAAGACTGGAAATTTGGAACATTGGTAGTCTATCAATACTGCTACATAATTGCATTGCCCCTACATGGATTTATTCCCATGGATGGATTAAAGACAAAAGGATACTACTAATTATCACACATCCATTATTCATTCGTATCCCGCGAGTTCTCTTTCGATACGAGATCGAGAAATGTATCTCGTATGTAGGGGCCTATTGAGTAGCCATTGACGTAGCGATTTCACGACCCAGTGTTGCTTTTACAGTCTGCTACGGAGATAGACTGGGTCCCGGTCTGTCTGGTATCCGAAATTGAGTCTGTCTAACAGTCTAGTCGTTGTGATAACGTAAGAAGATGACCGGTCATTACATTAGAGGTGTAATTTCGAAGAAGCCAAGCCTTTATTTTTAGATGGATCCATTATTGTTAGCGAACTCTGTCTACTTTTTCGCCCTCTACAATATTATTATGCATGTTTTTCTTTTGAAATTTACCACACACATAGTACGCCTCAAGACTGTCTGTAACAAGTCTGTAATTTTTACCCTATCTCGAATGCAACAAATGTGAATCATGCTATGATACAATACGGGAAAGGTTAAACAGACATGGTACATCATCGTCGTCCTCATAATTTATTAACCCTGTATTACCTAAATTGAGTCAAGAATATGAAAAGAAATATTTGGTCATTGAGTGCCTATTTGCAGGCCAATAGACGACTGTTTTGAAGAGTTACTGTTGGAATGACTTGCTCAATTATCGAGCCAGTCATTTCAGTGGTGAATTTTCACAAACGATCTCTTGACCTACAGATTAACATCCTCAAGATCACTATAGAGGCAGGTTTTGGCGGCCTCCTCATGAAAGAGTTAAAATACATTAAGAGAAGATGATAGGCTTACATGGGCAGTCGTTGTCGTTGCAATACTTAATACAGGTCTATGATAGCAACAAGTAGGTGGGTAGGGTGGGGTGGGCTACCAGTCAAAGTATTAAAAAGATATTCGTGTAGTTGTCTTTATCTGAGATATTGAAATTTCGGTGTTAAACATTCTAAAGGATTTTGTTAGAAAAACACATAATTGTGCCCAAGTAAGTCACATCTTGGTGGCGGTTGCTTGAAATGACTTCCATAGGCCTAACGTTAATCAACCGGTCACTGAATCCGGATGGTATATTAATACATTAATACCGCGCTCGTGTTGATATCGATGGATCTCAGAGCTTCTTGACTATCAATTTCCAGAAAACTATACAGGTAAGGTGTTGACTATTTTGAAACCAATTTGACTGTTGCTTGTGGCAGTAACATCGGCCATCAAATTAGTTTCAAAATATTCACCAGCATGTTTTGTAAATAGCAAAGACATACAATTCGTACACGTGTCGGACTATTAAGCATTTAAGACGGACTAAATTGAGTCAGTCATGACGTCATGATTATGACGTCATCCTATACGGCACGTCGTTAATTATGACATCATATGACGTAATATGATGGATAGACAACATGAAAATGCCCATTAGCAAGTGGTATTAATTATCCTCCCTCCGTCAGAGGACGAGTATATTGTATTCAGGGCAACAATCTATGATTGGCCTTGTTAAAATATGTAACCTATAGATATGGGTGGTCTCTTAATACAAGTGGTCCATATTGTGTGGGCCACGCATTACCAAGTGGTATTAGCCATGTAATGCTCAATTTGCTCATGACAATTTCAATAAAGAGATCCATTTCTAGGTATGCCACGCCTATTTCTAGCTAAGCTCCACCCCTTTTTCCGTGTTGGAATCGATGTATATATATACGCTGAATAATGAATTCCCAGACTTCCAATTTCAAGGTAACTATACAGGTAAGCTGATGACTATTTTGAAACTAATTTGACTGGGTGCTTTTAAAGGTTTGCTGCCTCTGGCCGCAGCAACGCCAGGTCAAATTAGTTTCAAAATATTCAACACGATGTTGATTAAACAGTAAAGACATACAATTCGTACACTTGCCGGACTATTCAATGTTCATGACTGAGCTCGATACGCCATTCATTTACACATTTTGGATTGTGACGTCAGCCTGTATATGACGTAATTGAGTATGACGTCATAGCCTTCAGTTACAGATCGAACCCAGCCATTATCATAGAAAATGACTTTTGAATAAATAGCAAAGACATACAATTCGAACAGCATCTAGTTAAATTAGTTTCAAAATATTCAACAGCAAGTTGATTAAATAGTAAAGACGTGCAATTCGCATACTTGACTGGCTATTCAATGTTCCTGGTGGAGCAAGATACGTCATTCATTACACATTTTGATTGTGACGTCCAGCTACATCTGACCTAAATAATTATGACGCCATATACAGAAAAATCCATTATCATAGAAAATGCCCTGTGTCTAATTGCCGTCCAAGAGACCATTGTGGTTTTTCTTTTGCAATTTACTACTGGAATTATAGGATCGGTTATCCAACCAGTCATTCCAGTGGTAAACTTTCAAAACAAGTTCTCCGGTGAGTAGCTAATGCAAATGGGCATTTCTCACGATCACCGCAAGAAGCCATTTGTGGTCAGTTTGATAGAGTGCTAAAGTGGACATATAAGTTCCGTTGGCTGTTTATTAAAATAATTAAGCGGTCATCGCCGCGCAAACTCTATTACAGTCGGACCATAACAAATAAGAGAACTCGCCATGAATCACATGCATGAAGATAATAATTATGAGCTATCCAGCAATCTAAAAATAGAGCCGTGTCTTCACGCCGAGAATTATTAGATCTCGTATCGATGGAGATCTCGCGAGACACAGCCCCACAATCCCCTGCGCGAAATGTCCGCGCCTATAGGCAATTCTAGCCAGCAATAAATAGAAGCGTGCCCGCTGGAGCGGGCACGCAATAAACTAAATCATCTACACGTAATCCCAGATGCCTTCCTTTATTGAGAGAGCAGGATTGAGCGCAGTCTGTCATCGGTATGCGAGTACGAGATAGGCACAGAAAGTGAAATTCGACAATGGTCTGATTCAAGTTACGAGAGCCTTCTTCTTGGTCATCTGCACTCTAAGTACCTCTGTCCCACCTTTCTGAGGCTCGGCCATTACAGAGAGAATACATTTAATGTCCGATAAAGTTATCACCGCATCCACTACAGTATTCTTTCCCTACTGCAATAAATGTTTTACACCGCATTACAGCGTACTTCATCCGCAAAAAGAACCAGCCATGCGTACCCCACACCCACGCACAAGACAAGCGACATGGACACTTAGCATGATTGCATGCATCTTCTAAGTTGTACTGCAGCAAATAAGTTTGTGTCTCAGTTCGGTGAGGCTATTTCTACCCACAGAGGAGGATGCTTGGCAGTCTGCCCACCCGGTAAATGCAATCATGCTTGGCGAGGTCAGTAACTGGTCGTTCGCAAGACATAGATCTGCTTAAACCAAACAATAAGTTACATTCAGCTAACTGTTGTAATTTTGATTAGGAAATAAAGGCGATCTACCGTGCTTACAAATCATGAGTGCACAGGCTGATAAAGCAGCATCAAAACTTAAACAGTCAATATACACAGAGAGTTTCAAATACTCTCATACATACTCAAAAATCAACAAGAGTGAGAATTAAACATACAAGACAGACAGGGTAGGCGCATATTAAAATAGTGCGCAGAAAACGTAGCTGTTCGGATAAACAGACACCTTAAAATATATATAGCCCTCCGCATCGCCGTTTTCCTTATCAGTCAGCAACTTCTATAAACAATGCAACAGTACAACGTCCTAAATTTTCAATCAACCACGTGTTTAATAAAGTAAATATCACGTGACCACTACTCACTGTTTTCCGGTAAATTTGATAAAAGACTATAGATACACGAATCACCCACCCACGTAGCTACCGCAAAGCGCTATTGAGGAGGCAAGAGGTGACGAGTCGGGGTCGCTGGACTGCTGACGTAATCACGCTCTCCCACACACCCTCGGGCATTCCAGCCTAAAATCAAAATAGGCAAGTCGATAAACATCCAACCCGAAAACCGCATCACTCTAAAAGTCAGGCACACAGGAATAAGTATTTCCCGGTTTTTATGTTGATTGGAAACCTGTGATCCTGCAATAAAAGGGATGAAGTTACTGTTCCTTTCCTTTATATGTTTTTTCTCTTTCTTCTACAGAATGAATTAGAAATTAAGAGACTGAGGGATAAAACGAATTAAATTCGTCAATAACAATGACCGCATCACCCTAAAGTTTCTAGGCGTAGTCATCTGCCCTCCTCTGACGTCATCAAAAAGGTTAAAAGGACGAAATCACGCACGGAAACGTCATCTTCACAGCCAACTCAACACAAGGGAAGATCGCAGGCACTAGGCCATTTTCGTGTTGAAAACTAAATTCTGCTATCTTATTATTATTATTTATTGGCTTTGATATATTGAAAGTTAAAAACACTAAAAAGTTAGATTAATACAAAATATGCGGAAATAACTATGTCTCTAGAAGAGGACCTCACGCTACGCGATAGTTCCATTGATGATACTCAGACACGTTCAGCTCCAAAGCGATTTTCGTGTACGTGGACTTCTTCAGTGATAAAACCTGTGATAGGGCCTTTTCAAGGAACTCAAACTTGAAACTTCACGTAGATAGAGACCACCTGTTACAGCACGCCTACTGTAGTGAATGTAACATTCTCTATTCCACATCAAGGTACGGAATCACACACGCGACAACTTCTAAGCATAACGTTGTGATCATAACATTAAATCCTGGAGAGGAAGACGAAGATATTGCGATGGTAGGGCCACTTCGTGCGAAGAGAGTTCAAGTACGAATGATTCCTACCACCTTGAAAATGGCATGAGTGAAGTGAACTACACGACGGCAACCCAGAGACCTTCAGTCATCCACACCAGCATCCATAAATGCATCCGCAACTGCATCCACACCAGCATCCGCAAACGTATCCACACCAACATCCACAATCATATCAACGCCAGCATCGACATCCACATCTGCATCAGTGACACCATCCGCGCCAGTATCCATTCCCGTAAGAAACCTGTCAATATCAGAAAATTCGCCATCACCGCCGGATTTAGTCATTAATACTGATCCAGACTCAGGGGAAATAACCAGCACCACAGTCACTCTACCATGCACAGTCGATAGCAACACCGCAGTCATCACTGGCACCACACCTAGCACCAGCACCGCATCGGCAGCAACATTGGATCTGGCAATAAGAAAGGCAATGTTTCTCAATAAACCATTTGCAGGTAGAATGCGAGTCACGCATCAAATGGATATTCTACCGATTCCTTATACTACCATGGGCAAACTCATTCAAGCTGCCAAGAAGAGGAGAACCACCATCGCATCCACACCAGCACGTTCGAGCATCGTCATCACCACCACCAGTACCATCCGCACCGACAACACGACAACCACTACTGCGACAACAACAGTAATGACGCCAGCTACCACCCCGCAGTCATCAGCACCACTAGCAGCTTAGCAGTCACCGCCGTCACCATCAGGATTTCGACACCGCATTCCGTCAGCTTCCACACATCATTTCCAAACCTTTCCACAGCATCATCCAACACCAGCATAGACATTCCACCAGGCGACATCTTGGCAACACGCGTACACCCACCAAGATGGTCATTAGTTGACCGTGGTACCCATACCTGCTGGAGGAATTTTGTGCCAAATATCAGTAGCCGTTATTAATTATAATGTGTGCAGCAGTGTTTACTGATTAGCTTTAGCGTGGCGGTGGTGCTAAAATATATATATATATTATCTTATTTTTGATATACTTTCTTATTATTATATATTATAATAAAATTGAAACCTTGTCCCCAGGATGACTATGGCCATTCTACACATTTATGCTAACCACCTAGCTGTGTATCAACCAAATAATCATTGCAGATTCCTATACTGTAAACACACCATATGCAGTGTAGAGAAACAGCATGAATATAAATATATTTAATCATACTGTCCCATCTACCGCTGGGGATGCCTGATTGACTTTTCACTTTATTATTATAACCTATTTTTCTTATTAATTTTGTTCTCAAAATTACTTGCGATGGATGCAAGGGCTGGGGAGATAAACTCATGCGGACCCTCTCTAAGGCATATATAAAGCCATATGAGAGAGGCTCAGAACGAATGGGTTCGAGAGATTGCCTGGCACACATGTGCGGGCGTCAGAGATTGCCTACTAACACGTGTTAGCGTGTGTAGTGAATGACATCCTATGAATACTCTGGGTCTGTATTCGTAATTCCTTAATAATAGACCTTCTTCGTCTGGATTATTACCAGAATGAAATGAGGATTCCGAATCATTTTACAGATTTAAAATCGGTTCAGAAATGGCTGATATATCCACGTTGCTCCCGTTCAAAATAGTTCCCAAATAACGTCATAGGCACGTGTGTACTTGGTAATAGGTGAAGGTCAGCAAGTCACGTGGCCGCTAACCATACCTTGTCACGACGTGCACGTTGATTGGTTGAGACACACAGTTGTGACGTCTCTATTTAATATAAAAGGAGCAGCGAAATCAGAAATCGTCAGAAGAGAAGGGTAGAGAGACACGTTGTGGTGTGGCGTCCAGAGCAGACCGAGTTGTGTGGCTACCACTTACTGCTAGCACCGGTGGTATATAGCCAGCAGCAGTGCATTTCGTATTTGAGCCGTGTCTCTGAAGCACACCAACCACATCTGCAATACAAGTTTTGGAAACTCCTGGTCGATCATCCTGGGCCAATAACGAAATTAAAAGAAGGTTCCCCAATACCAACAGTCTAGAGGGACCTTCAGCGCAGATGGGCATTTTGGGCGTGATGTAAGACCGCAAAGTTAGTATGTAGGATGGTGGTGTTTTACGGATATATCCACAGATCTGGCGAGCAATGCTAAAAAAGTGGTGAACCAAACTCTGGACATGTATCATGCTTCTCATTAACATTTTGACTGCAGTCCAGATTGGGACATTGCTTGATGCACCACAAGAGCTATGCGGTGCTTCTCGACTTGTGAATCTGAAAAGATGCGATTGCATTAACATAACTTTCCATCGTAGCCCTTAGCAGTGTTATAGGGCATATTCAATCTGCACAAGTACGGAAATTCTAGACATCCGCATAATTCTACATGTGTGTTCATACATGACTGTCTACTAGCCATCCGCATGGTTCATCTTCACCGTTCATGAGTATGAGCCACATCAATCAGTTCGTCTGCGGATATTCTTTAACAGCAACTCAGAATCGTGCCAGCTCACACCTCAGATATGTGTCGCTTCAACTGCAGTGATTATAGGACAATTCTTGACTAATGGGTACTCTGTAACCATTTTTATAGTAATATTTATATTAGGTACCGATACATGTAGAGTGTGACCTTATTTTTATAGTTTATATATTTAATTGTATATATTTATTTTCATTTATGTGCCAACGACTAATAGACAGCCCAGGGTCGTGTAACCTCATGTTTTTACTGTACTGTATTAGTTAGTACTATGGCAGTAGCCATCCAAGTTAAATCGTTTTGCTTATTTGTATAAATACTTGGACCGTACTTCACTTCGGTTACACTATACAGCAAAAACAAACACACCACCCTATTCCCCGCACAGCATCAATTTTTTACTGAGGTCGCTGTTCATGTTCACAATGTGCGAACCTGACATGCGGCCGACTAAACCTGGCTATGTTAGCTTGATAGGATAGGTTTAATAGTAGTTAGGGACGACTACTTTTTAGGAGACATTTGTATAAGCCTGTTTTCTGGGAGCTGCGGATAAGTTATACACCACGTACCAGCAAGTTTGTATAAGTTGGACATTAACCATGGGGCCTCCTAAATTGATAGGATATGAGTAGTTGTCTCCTTCTGCGCTTCTCCGGCCTCAGGGCCGATTAATTGTTTGGACTCCCTCCGCCACGTTGGTTAGAACTGACTTTATAAGCTATTGGGGTTTCTGAGCAGTTAGAATCAAAGTGTCGATGGCCGCATACACCCCCACCCCACCCCAGTATCTCCGGATACATATTAGCTAGTTTCCATGACAAAGTAGGAATCGCTGCAAAATAATTATATTATATTTTATACTCCCGCAGTGCATTCTTTGGGATTTCTGACTCAATCCTAAAGACAGGTAAATGTTAGGTTCCAGAGTGCGGATCTCACATGATCTGTACTCGAAATGCTAGGTGATGGATAGAGACACAGATCTCCATCTAACTCTATGGTGACTGGGTGCTGCCTTGGAGCCCACCACACCTTCACAAGAAGGTCACCATAGTTGGATATCTGTCTCTCTCTCCCCACCATAAATAGATACCTGTTTTTCAAATGCTTATATAATGTGACTTGTCCCTGTGTTGTTATTTGTGGTCATGATGCGGTAGGTGACATGATCGTTATTTGATTCTGAAGCTGCCACCAGGTAACATGTTTGCATGCTGTCGGTCTGAGGAGGATGCTCCGTGGTGGTGACCATAATGGATACTGAGCATTCTCGCCAGGCAGAACTATATGTCGAAGTGACTTCAAACGTGGACGCAGATGCACAGACATTGTATGGGCTCAACGTATGCTTGTATCCGTAGTCATGTCCAAACATTCGGATTTCCAGAACATGCGTATTGACATGTCATGCGCTTTCGACACAATTAAACACTCAAGCACCCTGGATGTACTACGCCAGGTCAATTGCAATGAAGGTGAGCTACGACTAGTGAGACTACTGATTGCAGACACCAAGATGAGAGTAGGAGTCAAGTCAATGAAGTCTGTAGAGTTTGAGAAAATCAATCGGCTCCCCACAAGAGATGGTCTATCGCTTGTGCTTTACACCTGGTACCTTGCTGCTGCATTGAAATCCATGTGGGAAAGTTCCACAAGACCAAACCCAGTGTCGATACTGGGTATGCCACTAGAGATGGAATATGCCGACGATATATAGACGAGGAAATGCAACCCCTTGACGAACTTCTCCCAATAGCTGCAAGAAGACTAAAAATTGAGAATCTCTTTATGAATGAATCCAAAACAGAGTTCACCCACATATATCTATCCACAAAGCATGAAACTAAAGAAAATGACGATCTCCTACATGGCGGCGAACCATGGAAGAAAAGTAAAATCCTGGGCTCACTGATTTGCAGTGCCGCTGACATTGCTGCACGCTGCGTCATGGGAACATAGCTTTCCAGTCCTTCTGGAAGCTATGGATTCGTAGATCAAATATGCCCTTGATAAAAAGGCTACGTTTATACAATGCAACCTGCGTATCCTTGATACTGTATAACTGTAACAGCTGGACAGCTCCAAAGGCAGCTCTAGGCAAACTCTTTGCCAGCCACCACACATACCTATGCACCATCACTGGACACCGATGGCCAGACAGCAGCCAATTGCAAATAGACATTTTAGCTATCTGAAAAACACTGAAGACTTCCTAGCCCAGGTCTCTAAGATCTCGGTCCCTCCAAATTCATTCTTAATTACGATGGACGTCGATGCTATGTACACAAACATTGATATCGAAAATGGTCTTAATTCAATTCGTAGAGCATTTGCCGACTACCCCGACACCAACAGGCCTGACAGAGAAGTAATAGCTCTATTGGAGCTGAGTCTGAAAGGCAATGACTTTGAATTTGCTGCTGAAATTTTCCAACAAATTTGTGGCTGCGCAATGGGTAAGCGTTTCAGCCCAGGTTTTGCTAACCGTTACATGGCTGAGTGGGAAAAGGAAGCACTCAAAAGGTGTCTAAATCAGCCACTCATTTACCGCAGGTACCTGGATGACATTTTCATGATCTGGCAACATACTAAAGAAGCATTTAATGAATTTTTAGCCATTCTGAACAATCATGATCCGAATATCAAACTAAAAGCTGAAATTGATGAGATGTCCGTAGATTTCCTGGATGTAACCTTATACAAAGGTATAAAGTATGAAACAACTGGTTACTTAGACTACAAAGTTTATTTTAAGCCAACCGACTCCCATCAACTACTGCACAAGAAATCATTCCATCCACCGCATACTTTCAAGGGACTTGTAAAATCACAAATAATCCGCTTTCATAGAAATTCGAGTGATAGGAAAAACTTTGAATCATCATGTTCGACCTTATTCAAAGCTCTCAGACCGAGAGAATACTCTTCTCGGTTCCTACGTAAAATAAAGTCTGAAACTTTGCGTAATTTGGAACTCATTCCGGATAATGCCAGAAATTCTCGGCCTACCAAAATTTGTCATAATCGTCCGATTGTAGGTGAAGGAGGATCTCGGAAATGCGAAAAGAAAAGGTGTAAATTGGATGGTTTTCTTCCTTCCCAGAGTACATTCACAAGCTTTCAAAACAAAAGCAAATTTCAAATTCAGTCAATTTTAGATTGTGATTCTAAAAATGTCATTTATTTAATTTCATGCAAATTGTGTCAAAAGCAGTATGTCGGCGAAATTAAAAATCCACTAAGATGGCGTGCAACTAGACACCTCTCAGATATTAGACTAGAGGAAGACACACATGTGGCTGAACATTTTAATCTTCCTGATCATTCAGTCCCTCGTGACTTTGAAATTATGCCTATCGAACAGCTACCTCTTTCAGACACAACAGAGGAAACTGATAAACAAAGAAAACTAAGAGAATCATTCTGGATTAAACAATTAGAAACACAATGGCCTAGGGGCATAAATTCCGACCCAGGCCTCTTAGATCAAAGAGAGATTATCCCATTTACTCTCACATACAATCGGAAAAATGTTGAAATTGCCAAAATCCTAAAAGATGAATATCACAACTTACAGGACAATCTCAGACAACCTTTCAACAAGCGCCCAGTAATTGCATTTAAGAAAAATTCGAATCTACGTGACATCTTAGTAAAAGCCAAACTGAAATAGGTTTTCAAAAATACCACTCAGTGATTTATCATTGTGTAATAATTAGGCCATATGGCGTCTAAAACAAAATGACAATCTCAAGGAATAAAATAAACAAGAATTTTTTCAATTTTGAAAATTCTGAGCCAGTGCGTTTGACAATATCATACACAAACATACTTGTGGATTATGGTCTCTACAGTAACGCCATTGTCTATGCCTGAGTACACAGTACTGTCCAGTACACTGGTTTCTCTGAGTTGATGGGATAGAGAATCTTCAAAGTTGTTGTTATCATGAAGCTAATACTGGAGGAATGATGCATGCTTCAAAAAGTGACAGTCCCGTAGATGTGGTAGCTAATGATATTGGTATTTTCGCACTCCTCGCATGTGCATGTAGTATTGTGAGACATAGAGACGAGTGAGTGATGAAAAGTGACAGCGATAGATACATTAGTGTGAACACTATGCGCAAGAGACTGTGTGATGAAGTATGCAAGTCATAGTATCACTGCTTGTGATAAACCTAATTTCCCTTTGGCATAGGCAATGTAAAGCCTTTTAAGAAGATGATAAATACAGACAAAATCGACCTTTTGTAAGGATTATGGGAGGCATCATCTTTTGACTCAGAGTACGAAAGATGGTCCAAATAACAATAATGCTATTCAATCTGTCCAATGTAATCAACATCATTGTATGTTTTGCAAAATTTATCATTTTGCTAACCTGACCTTTACTAGACCTTAGTAATGGCGTATACTTCTAGCTACTTTCCAGGTATAGGCATTGTTGTTGCTGTCAGAGAATGTCAAAATAAGACCAAAAATATGTGTCCATTTCCAAAATAGATATTTCAGAATAACTTTAAAAAATAAACGTGTGTCACAATAGGTCATGCAACTAGCAACTATTTACTCGATATGTGGCATACTGTTTTCTTGCATAAACTCAAAAATTCTCCACAAAGATACAATTTCCCACCATTTTGGGTTTATTTAATCATAATCTCCGGCATCACTTTCCAGCTATTCAAGAGAAAGCAAAATAATCACTAGAGGTTAAAATACTATGGCTGCCAGACTTCAGAAGGGGCCAATCCAGTGTAGAAAAACAAAGCATACACTTTTTTATTGGCATCTAAAGCAGCCTCTTTAAAACGTAGTGAATAGTTGCACCTGAGATTACCAATACTGTACTAGCAATTACTTTAAAATTATTCAACCTAGCTCTTATATATATTATATATTTTATTATTTATACACGTTACTACATATGCCCGTCCATTACACATACATTATTTCTGATCTGCGGTCTGCAGTACGCTATCTAGGATCTGATTCAAATGTTGCTGAAGATTTAAACATTACCCAAGCTTGCAAACAGAGAGTGTAGTTAAGTATTGTAGATAGTTTGATACAATTATGGATAATTATATTTCGAATTATACACGTACGCAGCACATATATGATGAAAAACATTATAAACAAAACAATTAAGCAAAACATATTGATATCCTACAATTATTTACTCAAGAAAGCATAGATGCAGACGTTTTATTTCGGAGATTACTGCATATTCTATAATTATGATCACCGGAATATATTTCTTAAATTTCCCCGCTTTGTTCATATTTACATCATGGGCCAGTATTTTTCAAAATAATAATATTATAAATAGTATATAGCGACTAACCATGGAAATATTGTTATGTATGTTTGTGCATGGCGGCCGTCCAGAACAAATACCGGAGATTACTTTGATCTTCAAAGTAATTATTGCAATAAGTATATTTCATTATTTATGCCATATGAATTACTGCAAATTATCGGTATTCGTAGTACAGCAAAAGAGTGTCTTTAGTTATATAAATATTTGACAGGAAATGCCATGTTGATGTGGGGAATGAGATTTGCTTTCCTTGATACAAGAGATTATTCAGCATGAGCATATGTGTGCTTGTCTGACAAAGAAGACAATCGCTATCCATGCTGATACATAAATATATTTGCCTACGAATTCTGTAATATAAAATTAGTATTTTGGTGACCTAATTGATGTTAATACTAGATATTTATGTAGCTTTTTCTGGCACATGTATTTTCTTTGAGGCTAATAATGACTCGATCCCCACCAGCTCCCCACTGGAGTTAGGGCCAACTTGGAGGCAGTGGCTATTATGTTTGTGTCATTCTGTCGGTCGGTCGGTCGGTCGGTCTGACTGGCTGGCTGGCTGGCTGGCTGGCTGGCTGGCTGGCTGGCTGGCTGTCTTTACACTGAAAAAACCCCTGCATTGGCACAGGAATTGAATTAAAAATTTCTTTACCTAAATTTTGTTCTATCGAGACCAAATTTAGATTTACTTAGAGTGGCCCCCTTTGAGATTAGTTGGGGTAAGGCATACTAAGCGGTAGGTCGCTTCAACAGGTGAAGGCTGGGACTGATCCTACATTATGGAGAAACTGCACACACGAATGCACGCACACTCACACGCACTGTCTGTCTGCCTGCCTGCCTGCCTGTCTGCCTGACTGCCTGTTTGTTTTTGTCCGTCTGTCTGTCCGTCCGCCCACCGACCAGCCCACCCGCCCGCCTGCCAGCCAGCCAGCCAGCCTGCGCGCCTGTTTTTGTCTATCTGTATATCAGCAAAAATTTCCTCTTTTATGGCAACATTGACTATTTTATTTACAGCTGTATGTCAGAGACTGCTCATGTGATTTGTCTGGCATGTTAGCATAATACAGGGGCAACTAGGGGTTCCACACATTGATTGTGATCCAGATTTTGGGGATCACGATTCAGATCAAAGTTCAGGTCTATGGACATTCATTCTCCTTTCATTCTGAAAATATAATTCAATAATACAGGTAGCTCCGTAAGTAAATGGGTGAATAAGGAAGTTTCTATTTACACTTACAAAAGAACGTAGTAAATACACGAGATTACAGCACGAAATTTGGATGTTGAGAAAAAGGTTATAGGGGAAATCCTCTACATATATCCCCGAATAATACCCAACTTGTCACACCCATAATAGAGGCCAACACTAGATAGCGATCGTTAGGTAATAAAATGGTACTATAAATGTTTTAAGCGGCTGCTTGGATACTTTTTAAACATTTGTGTCATGTTTAAACATCCGTTTTATTTCTACAAGGATATTCATGATCATTGATAATCTCCGGTACATGTGTTTACTACTGAACATGCCCATTTATAGCGCTAAAACAGGGAAGTTGTGGGCTATATAGGCTAGAATGCATGCACATAATTGGTGGAGATAATTAAATGAAAATGATTAAAACTAAATGTCAACATGTACCTGTATAACGGAGAAGCAGAGACGCGGCTTGTGAAATTATGATTATCTTAACAGGAAATCCCAGTACTAATTAAAAAAACAATGTTATAGACTAAAATATGTTGTTTTTTATGATGTTTGTCAGAGTTTCTCCCGTCGGACGACGACACCGCCTGGGCCCGGTTCCTCCTCTACTGTGGGGGTGGGGTGGGTGGTTGGGGTCTGGGGGGGATGGTGCTAGTGGGGGTGGGGTGGGGGTGGGAGTGGGAGTGTGGGGGTAGGGGTGGGAGGCTCGGGGACTTCCGTCTGGTGGGGAAGGGTGGGGGGGGGGCGAGACTGGATCAGCCACATGCATTTGCTGAAAGCGTAACGGGTCAGCAGAATGACATGGTTTCCGTGGGGCTGAGTGCGAATTCGCACCCGAAGGACTCACCTCCATTGTATCGTCCGAGGCTGTGCTTCATGTGCTTTGACGTTCAGTAGACCAGTGGTAGTTTGAAGGTGGGGTGGAGGTAGGTGAGGGAATGTGGAAACTATCTTCACGCTCAGACTCAGAAACTTCAATGGGGAACTAATCAAGGGGCAACTCAACTCCGATTAACAATGAAATATGGTACAGAGTACGAGAGAGTTTCAGAACACGCACAAAGACACGCACGCACGCACGCACGCACGCACGCACGCACGCACGCACGCACGCACGCACGCACGCACGCACGCACGCACGCACGCCAGGACAGAAATGCATATACACACACGCCCATAGAGGAGCACACAGAGGACCCCAGGAACGCTCGCACAGTAGTCACATCACATGCATGAATAAATGAGCAAGCCACGCCCACAGATAAACACACAAGTGAACTCACATACATTGACAGTGACACACACCGCCATTGACGTACACACACTACTACGGATTATATACGCCCTAGCTTTGTACGAAAGAGGATTGACGAATATATTGTGTCCACCACACTTTAATGTTGTAGTTAATCTAGTAATACGCACTGTATATATTGAATGTGTTTAACGGATCACGTGAGACTGTTTGTCACCAAGGCTTGTGACCATGGACTGACGTCACATGTTTGTAATGGAACATGGGACGGCAGTCAGTTGGAGTTTGGCGTTGGGCACGGCTGCTTGTAGGTTTGGATAGTTGGTCCCACTCCACGACGTGAATATCAAACTGTTGATTGTGGCCAACTGTGCAAACGAACTAGCGACAGTGCCCCAGCGTAAGTTATATATTAATAACGTATTACCGTAACTACAAAGACGAGTATGTGTTATCTCACCAGCAATAACTTACGAAACAAGGATAATTACAAACTCATGTATCATTTCATGACACACCACATGCGAATAAAGACTGAAAGTAAATAACGATACGTAACTAAAAGATGACAACGTTGAATAATTACGTGGTAATGACGAGAATGTAAACTAACCCTGGAAAGGCGGTATTGTTACTGAGCTACGATACACTGTCCAACCCGTGTAGCTCGCGGGGGTACGCGCTGGTCCGCCGATAGATATCCGCCCATCGCACCGCAAGTGCACGATGACTGGAATGGCTGGTTAACTGTGGATCTTGGGGTTGCGGATCTCGTATGACGTCTCTCCGTAGTGTCCAAAGACCGACTTCTAGAGCCGGTGGAACAATGATGTTCCAGTGGGGCCGTGCGACCATTGCCGCCAAGATTGAACCACACGGTCTCGGCACAACTATTAGTATCACCGGTATGCCTAGTCATACTAATTTAGAGTTATGGAATAATTTATAATTAAACAGTAGAAATGATAATAAATACTATACAAACAAGGTGAATCGTTTGACAGTAGAATGAGCACAATAATACACAATATAGAACTAGCTGGTGTCCTTGAATCCGCAGAGGTATCCCCGCAAGAGAAGCCTCTGCAACGAGATCACTGAGTAACTTAATATAATTTAATATACCCCCAACACACAGAGAGAGAACAATGTTGCTGCAAGAGGAAAATGCCTCGCGTGGGCCTCCATCACCGAATGTTTCATGATGGTGTGAGAGGAAGGTGCCTCGCGTGGGCCTCCATCACAGGAAAATGCCTTCGACGCCAAAGCGGA
This sequence comes from Chaetoderma sp. LZ-2023a, assembly GCA_034401795.1. Taxonomy (NCBI): domain Eukaryota; kingdom Metazoa; phylum Mollusca; class Caudofoveata; order Chaetodermatida; family Chaetodermatidae; genus Chaetoderma; species Chaetoderma sp. LZ-2023a. The sequence continues at coordinate 119,761,664 of CM067372.1, forward strand.
GGAAGAGGGTTGGCAAAAAGGGACACTCTTTTGTTCAACAGAAAATCCTAAGTGCTGAAAATCCTAGTGAAGCTACCATTAAGGTGTTGCACGCCGTTTTACGTGAAGATGGGACAAACAATTTCCGAAGAATTCACAGGTCACCGTCTTATGTAGTTTCCAAAGATACTGTATTGGTAGATGCCGGTTTATTTATGCGGGCCTTCTGCTACAGTCTAACCTACCATTTAGTTGTTAGAAACGGAAACTAGCTCTGGCCGCAAGTGGCAGGGATTCCTACCTATCTTTAGATACAGATGTCTAATGGGCGCAGATGCTCAACTTCCCGTAGGTCGCTTTGGAATAGCATCTCCCTCCAAGGACAGCATGCGTACATGTTTTTACACAAGGCATCCGAATTCCGTAACCACATAAAACATCACCCGGACGATGGCTACATTTCACACAAGCAAGTCTGATCACTTAACATGTCTTTATGGTGTGGGGTAGAGAGATGGATATCCATTGCGGGCATCCTTCCCGTGATGGCGTGACGAGCTCCAATGCTTCATCCAGACACGCCAACGAATTGGATGGAGATCCGCATCTCGTCCATCACTGCATGCTATGGATCTAACAGTTGACCTGTCGTTAGGGTTAAATTCCAATATGCCCCAATATGTACTGCGGGCCGGTAAATAAACTAACTATATCATAATTATAACTATATGTTTTCGCAGTGTTTCCTTCATTGGCAGGGTTATCTAGCTAACAAGTATCCGAAGATACTGGGGGGGGGGGGGAGGAGGAGATGTATGTAAATCAGCACTTTAACCATCAATTATAAAGCCATGCGGCTGGTGGATTGTGGGGAGAGACAATAACTTAATATATCTGAGGCCTTATAGGTAATTGGCCAATTTGACACAACCTTGCCAGAGTGTGGGGCTACAATTACCGCAACAGCCTGAAACGCAGCGTACACTATATGTCTCTAATGAAGAAATTGTCCCTAACCACTTTAACCTATCCTATCGAGCTGAATAGTAAGGTTTAGTCAGTGACATGCCAGGCTCAAACAATTAGAGCATGGTCAGAGACCTCAGTGTAAAATTGATGATGGCAGGAAGAAGTGATGCGGATATGAATGTTGCTGTATAGTATCTCCTAGCGTACTGCGGTCCAAAGTTTTCTACAACTATTAACTAGATGGCTATCTGCCATATAAACTAACCAATGCAATACGTAGATTGTAATTAAATTAAGTAACTAGGTATCATAGACTGATAAACGTAGATGGTGCAGCTAGTTGAGAGCATCACAGTAAACAAGAATAATGTTCACTGTAATAAAGAAATTATAAATTGCTGTCCTAAGACCGGGGAGGTACCTATTGGTCATCAGTACCAAATACGGAAATAATAATTAGATGTACAATAGTATAGTTACTTGAGTACCTAATAGTCATCGGTACGGAACAGGCTACTATGTTGCTGAAATTGAGGCGCTAACATATTCATAGCGCGAGTCAACACGTTCTCTGAAGCTGGAGAGATTTCCACAGGCGATTCCCGTAGCTAGTTTCCACAGGTTGGCTCCACAAGCTGACTCCCCCAGGCAGGGTAGATACGGTACACACTCAGGACAGTGAAACAGAGCAGTGAAAAGAAGTCCATTAGATAGTCCCAGCAACTAGTATATAATTTATACGGTAGTGAGAAAGTTATCCATCCGGCGACAGAAATAATAAAGTTGAAGGTTGCCCATTAACAGAGAGGGCGGTATACAATGTTAAGCAGTTACATAACTTGGCACATGGTGCGGGATGCATCGCATAGCTCTTGTGGCACACCTAGCAAAGTCCACCATACTGTGGTCAAACAGTTAATTAAAACACACACGACATGCAGTGTAGAATTTAGTGTCCACTTTTCAGCGCGGTTGGCAGATCCGGCGAGTCATCCACTACATCATGTAGGATTACACCCTGAGCCGCAAGGACCCTTTCCGCAGGTGTTCCCCTTAGAAAAGCTCGGAAGCAGGAACCATTACTTTAATTAGTTAATTATCCTCCCGGATGGCCGTCCGAGAGCATCCAAAATTGCATAATGCTGAAAGTCCGAGAACTGCTTTTATGTGAGGGTGAGCTGAACGCTGTAAGGAACCGTGGTGATGTGCTTAATCTTCCGTCAGTGTTCCCGTCCACTCGTCTAGTCCGCACCTCCAGTAAGTTCTCGGCATGTTGGTCTCCACGCCGACGATGCTCCTGATTCTCAATTTTTCACCCCTTTTATACTCACTGTGACGTCAGAGCTGGGCGCCTCAACCAATCATCCGCCGAGCACCAGCCAATCAGAGTGCTGGTATACTAGTGACGCATCGACCACGTGTACAAACCACTCTGTATTTAGTTTAATATATACATGCGATTACGATGTTATAGCAATATTTTATGAGAAACCATTTATGCAATATGTGTGCGTGTGTGCTTGTGTATGTGTGCATTTGAACATGTACGTACTTTTTTATATTTATGTAACAGATATCATGTATATAGATAGATGAACAGGATGACCTAGTCAGGAGCGCGTGATATAGTAACCCGTTTTACGCTGTGTGCTGGAATATGATATACATTTAAATTATGAATAAAGGACGGACGAACAGACAAGAAGGAGGGATAGAATAGCGAAATGAAGAATGAACATTTACTTTAGCAATGGCGTGGGTCTATAGTAAAGACAGCAAGTGTCATTGTTAATAAATGCAGCATGAATGGAATGACATGGATGAAAGAATTACTCACCTTTGGACAGCCACAAATGCAAACTATTTTGAATACAATTTGTAACAACAAATGCGAACTTTCGTAATGACAAATGCAAACTATTTGTTTGTTCGTAACAACGAATGCAAAATATTTTATTTCTAAAGGTCAAACGCATTTCATGATAGTGTTATAGAATTTATCCAAAATCCAAGCATGGTTAGTTAGGCCTATATGTAATACTGGTTTTGTTATCACTGAATGAATTTTGTTGCTATGCATATTAGCAGTTGTATATAAAATGTGACTGAGAGTTGATTGTTTCAATACGGAAATGTTGTAAGAATAATCATAGCTATTTAAGCAGTCAATGCTCGGCAATGTACAGCAAGGAAGGATAATTTTGAGACCATTATGACTGGAAATGTCTTGAATAGAGGCAGTGGTTAAATGACCGGTTTTCTAGTATGATAAAACTGTATCAGGTGCTGCTAACTCATGTGCTGCTTGGGCTACGGATTTTCCTGTGACTAGATCTACAGTACGTGCTAGGTCAGAGATCACTGATGATGGGGTTCTGTGGTGCTGAGACTGTCATGTTACCAAAGCCTAAATAGACAAACCATGCATGATTGAAATCTAGAGATTCAGGTAGAAGTCCGTGGCCGAGCTGTCAAGCTGAACAATAACATGAAACTATGCTTCGAATCACAACATCATAATATCAGTATGGTGCAATACCAACAAGATGTTGTGATATACCCTTCAGAATGGTTACAGCGAGGACTAGTCCGAACTAGTCAAACACACGCATCTTCAAGAGAGTTTGTGAGGATTCTATTGGGTAAGCAATGAGGCTTGACCAATCGGAATCCGAACCACCTCTTTTGCTCCTGTTGTGTAATGATAGTAATGAACACCCTTTTGTCTTATATAAGATGCTGTCGACAGTGCTTCAACATCACTCCGTCATCTGATGATCCTGAAGTCAGTGTACATCTTTCTAAACATCTGCTCAGTATTGGAATTAGTTAGTCTCTGTAATTCTTGTGTTTATCGATTGATAATTGAGAACCAAGTTTGTATAGAAAAAGTTTAGATTGCTTTACAGTCTGCAATATGACTTATTTGCTTTATTTAGTTATATCAGTTAATAAAATATATTCGTTAAATCTATGATTAAGTGTTAAGTTCAATCTGTGATTAGAGAAAGACACTTCATCTTTTCCTAACTCAGAGAATCTTCTGCAGTCAGATATAAGCCTGACACGTTGCACATAATCAAACCAGCATCAGTTACACTTTTAGTTCTGAATCCGAGTTCATGACTTCTTATTTGGTGAGCCTGCCAGGATTAATCTCAGATTAGAACTATTAGATTGGTTTGTGAAAAATGCATAATTTCCGAAAGACATCATCAGCTAAAACCGTGAGTACCAAGTAATGAACGATAAAACATTCACCCAGTCCACGTACAGTCCGAAACCATCATCATACAACAGCAAGCCATTCAATGAATTTCCGACACTATCATCGAATTCTGTCACCTAGTCTGTTGCTCAGATCAAGTTATGTTATCAACACATACCGAATACAAAGCTGACAATACCATCAAAGTTACGGTAGAGATCCCTAGTATTTCAGCCACCAGGAATCTATCTGGTATCCGAGACCCCAGAACCATCAGCCAGATTAATCTACAGGTTTACTACCTTTAATCACCATAGAGGGGATAGAAGAATACATCACCACAATTCAGGACCCATACGCTTTCCGAGACAGGCAAAGGACACGCTATACACCGCCTGATCCACCATTTTCACAGACACTACCCAGTAGACCCTGCCCGCAGCTAATTCCAAGTCAAACTCAGGCACTAGCAACAATGGCCCAAGGAGGAGGAGGACCTATATTGACCACCGAAAATTTGTGGAATGTATTCAACACAATGACTACTGATCTAAATAACAGTATGAGTGAGTTCTCTAACATATCCAACACAAGGGAAGAAGATTGAAATAAGTGTGGATTGTTGAATGATCACGTGCGGCCCTGTGATGGACATATACCATCAGAGGTGAGAGAATACCTAGAAATGTGTCATTACGCTATGGATGCGATGCACCCAAAACCAACCAGGAGATGCAGCTTACGTTATAAGCTGGACCACGAGGGGACAACTACACAAAGATATTGAGGGCTATCTATCGAACTCAGATAGAAGAAACAGTCACTTGGAATGAGCTTCACCAATACATTGTGAAATTCTTTATATCTGCGAATGAGGAAGAGTGCATTAAATGTGAACTGGAGACCGTCAAGCAAAATCAAGGCAAAAAGATCAACACCTTTAACCAGAGATTCCAAACCTTAGCCAAGAATGCCTACCCCAACGTCAATGAAGACAGCAAAAGGATCATAGTACATGCATAGGTACGAGCATTATCCAACGTCGCTCTAGCACAGAAAGTTGTTATTAACGGGAATAAGACACTAGAGGAAGCCATAACCGTCACCAAACAGCAAGGGGATTTAGATGATCTACTCAATGCCATGCATCTTACCCTGACACGATATGAAGAAGATATGGAAGTGGACATAATAGACCAACAAATATGAGCAATGACGACCGACCAACGACTAGCAAAACTTGAGATGAAACAGGACAAAATGATGAGGGATGTGTATTCAATGATTAAAGGGATGCAAGAGAAATTAATAAAGTCAATAGCTTCGATGATTTCCCAGACAAATACGCCAGCCCCGACACAAACGCATAGTAATCAGATGAAGGAGCCGATTAGATGTTTCGAGTGCAATGAAGAAGGACAGATTAAATGAATTTGTCTGAATAAACCGAACTGACCACTGCAAAAACAACAAGACAATCACAGCAACAGAACAAAAATCAGAACAAAATGTGTTATAATTGCAGTAAAATAGGACACATTTCCCGAAATTGTCATAGTTCAAAATCGAACAATGCTAATGGCAGTAACGAAAATGTGCAGAACAGTCAATCCAATGTAACATGCTTTAATTGTGGTAAAAATGGACACTACACATCTCAGTGCTGAAGCCAAACAGACGATATCCAATGACCGATGCAGGAAATGTGGTCAATCTGGACATTCCAATAATAAGTGCCCATATTCTGCTCCTGGAAGCTCCACACCCCATATGGAAGTGGATGAGGTCACACCGGTATGGGGATCAGCAAACATTAGAAGGGACAATCGAAACCGCTTAAATCATGACAAATATTCTGATAGAGATGGGTTCACACTGACCAGCGTGAACACAGATGCATATGGGAGGTTCTGGACTGGCCATGATGCACAAACAGACCATCCCAGGGGAGGAGGGACTAATGACATTAGATGACGAAGCTATGCCGACATGGTATCCGGAGACAACTGACGACCCTAAAGCACAGACGGAGGTAACATGCTTAGACAATGATATTGGTCACGACGTTGATACCGGTAAGTGTAGTATCGATATTCTAATGGATACTGGTACTCGTATGTCACTGATTAGAAGTGACATTTGGAAGAATATGCTTGGCTTGAGACCATTAAAGAAAGCCCAGATACTCCTAGCTGTAAACGGCTCACCATTGAGGTATTAGGTGAAACAGAGGTAAAATTTGAAGGTTCTCTGACCATACCCATCATAATCGTGAAAAGTATGAATCATGAGGGATTAATTGGGGTGGATGCATTGCACGCAAGTGGAGTGGTAATAAATTACAGGAAAGGGGAAATGGAGTGGTGTGGTAAGATATTCCCGTTACATATTCCCTATAGGCAGCAGAAGTGATACACGCTGAAGCCAGTATCACAGAGTCGACCGGTTAGAAAGTTATTGACAAAGTTCTTAGTGACTATGCTGATAATTTTGATACCGCTCATCCTAAGGAACTCGGTAGGAATCCGTTGGTGGAATGTATGATCCTTGCCAATCACCTGCCCATTAGGCAACATCCATATAGAATGCTATTGTTAAAAGCACATGTTGTACATGATCAGATTAAGGAAATGCTAGATGTGGGTGTGATTCGACCGCCTTTGTCACCTTGGGCATCACAGATTACCCTGGTGCCCAAGAAGAATGGGATAACCTGTTTCTGCATAGATTACAGGAAATTGAATGAGGTAGTACCCCAAGACAATTATCCATTGCCAAATATTTCGGATATTTTTGATAGTATGGACGGCGCTACCCTGTTTTCTACAATGGATTTGAAGTCTGGGTATTGGCACATACCAATGGCCAGCCAAGACATCGAGAAGACAGCGTTCATCTGTTTTGCAGGTCTTTTTGAATGGACTCATATGTCTTTTGGTTATCGGAACAGTGGAGCAGTTTTCAGAGGGCAATGAATTATGTTTTTCGTGGGTACGTAAATAAGTTCATGCACCTTTTCGTCGATGATGTGGTTGTATTTTCTAGGAGTCCTGAAGAGCATGGACATCACTTGACGCTCGTGATGGAGCAATTATGGGAGCATTATTTGCAGCTCAAACCGAAGAAATGTGATTTCGTGAGTAAGTCAGTTGATTTGCTCAGTTATCACATCTCTGCAGAAGGTATTTCACCCCAGAAGCAGAAGGTGGAAGTCATTCATGAAATGGCGCCTCCTCCGGACGTCGGTGGAGCCAGAACAACATTAGGCACTACCGGCTATTATTGGTCATGCATGCCAGGCTATGCAGAAATAGCAAGGCCACTGATAGAACTGACCAAGAAGTATAAATGGTTTGAGTGGGGGACTGAACAGCAGTTAGCCTTTGACAAGTTGAATGATTAGCTGTGCAGTAGAACTGTGTTGGTGTACCCCAATTTGCAAAAGCTGTACCGTTTCTATACCGACGCTTCTTCTTATGTGATTCTGGTTCATGTGATGATCAGGGAACTGAGAAGGTTATTCAGTACATAAGCAGTACTCTTAAGGACAGCCAGTTGAACTGGCCAGTCATTGAAAATGAAGCTTATGCTGTGGTCTATGCCCTGAAGAAATTGCAACCCTATCTGTTTGGAGCTGAGTTTATCATGTTTACCGAACATAAACCTCTTAAGAGTTTGTTTGTGGGAGAGGTGAAAAACACGAAGGTCCAACATTGGGTTGTGCTGATAGCTGAGTATGGGTGTAAGATTGAATATATCAAGGGTGCCCACAATGTTCGAACGGACATGTTGACACGTCTGAGACAACCTCGGGAAGCTGCAACATTTGACACTGGTGATTACGTAATTCCGGAGGTAGAAGATGGTATTCTCCCGTATATACCACTAGAAGTGTATGGTATCCCTTATACGGAATTATGTATCAACCAGCTTGAAGAGTTTCCAGAGATGTTCAAGGAGGTACGTGAAGACTATGCAGAGCATAATGGTGCCCTGTATTGCATGCATGCACCGTCAGCCTTGGATGCTGAGTACCTTCATCTGGTATTGCCATCCCAGTGTCGCAAGCACATGCTGGAGGAAGATTGAGATTCGTTTCTGTGGAAGTCTTTGAGGAAAGATGTTATAGAGATGCTGGATGGATGAGCCACATGCCCGGTACACCGTCCTATCACTACCCATCCAAAGTACACGGAGATGCCTATAGCTAAGTATCCCAGACAGATAGTGGGCATGGATTTGGTGGCCCATTTGTAGAATCAACCAAGGGCAATCAGTTTATTCTAATGATAATTGATCATTGTTCTGCATGGGCGGATGCCTATCCCATCCCGTCAAAGAGGGCGGAGGAAGTTAAAGCCAAGTTCTTTAATGAGTACTGTGCAAGACATTGTGTCCCAGAAATCCTGATTACTGATAAGTGGTACGTTCAACGAGCAGGGGTTGATGATCTTGTACAGTGACTATGGGATAGATAATCATAGAACTAGTCTGTACCATCCTCAGACAAATGGTAGGATGGAGCGATTTAATTGCACCCTGAAGGAGTTGATCCAGAAGGGAGTTAATAATCAGGCTCTAGGATGGGAACACGAGTTGGGTTCTGCATTGATGGCATACCACAACACTCATCATGCCACGACTGGCTATACTCAGTTTTATCTCACCTACGGGTGGAATGGTAGATTGCCTATGGCAATACCCGTAGATGGTTTTTAGGACCTTGCCGATCATCTTACCAGCTTGAGTAACGCCTTGATCCATGCCCGTACATCAACCGAAGCAATGAGGGCACACCATCATGAAGCAATTAACAAATGGGCAAACGCTGCAGAGTTTCATGTAGGAGACTCAGTCGTAATGGTGGTGAATGAGCCTATGAAGCTCACTACCTGCAATGATCCGGAGTATGAAGTCTATCGGATCAATGGGCCTGTGGCCCATATTCGCCATCAGAGATCTGAAAAGACTCAGGTCCTTAATGTGTCCAAGCTCAGAATTGTAGACCCTGAGATGTGTTGGGACACTGTTTGAGAATGACCCATCCATAATCACAGTAACGGCACTGCTGCTAGCCATCCAGTACTGAATGAGGCGGCTAAAGAAAAATTGACTGAATTTCACAGGGAAAAAGTACTGCTACTTCCAGTAGGGGAACCCAGTCCTTCACAACCTGAAGAACTATCAAGGGAGGTGCCTGTCCAACCCGAGGTGGAGGAATCAGAAGGTGTGTCAGTCATGGATGATGAAGAGAGGGCACAGCCAATAATAATGCACGATGACGCATCGATGATGGATTTGACACCTGCTGAGTCTCGACACATATTTGGCAGAATGCTAAATTCAAGGTACGGATTACGCAAGCATCCGCATAGACCAGATTTCTTCATCGCCACGAGGGGAAAATGACCCTGCATTGTTGTGAATAGTCACCCAATGTATGATGCACAGTTTATTTGCAATATAACTGCTGTCATCAGCCGCTTTGCCTCACTTTATGCGTGCTAAGCAAACTATCAACGTCATAATAGTGTAAGCTTAAAAATTTCTCATGATGTCTCAGTTTGTGTTGTATGTCAGCATGATGATATTGTTGGCATTTTTTATTTTTCCTGGTGTTGGTGGAAAAACATCACCTGACATTCAGGAGATCAAAAATAGTGTATTGATTACTCGACACATTGACACGTTCCTATTTCAGTCACTAGAGCCGAATGGACCATTCTTATTTCTATTCCTGCTCCCCGTTTACCAGCCAGATTTGATTATCATGTTAAAGGATTTCTGCCAACAAGCTGCTATCCCGTGTTTTAGTGGCTCCTTATATTTATTTAAACTATTTATAAAGAAAAAATACATCATCATTGATAAAAATGTTCGTAATATTAAATATTTCTTGGTTATTTTCTGATACGCCATACCTTTTTAAATATGCATATTTTGTCGTTAATTCTTGGTAATTTTCGGCAGTGACGTCATAGTAGAGAGGCAGATTTCGTATGTGAAAGGGTCCGTGTTGTTTCCGAATTTATAAATAACTATTTCCTTAATTAGTTTTGTTGAAATACGAACGGTTAGTGGCATACTCTGCCGCATATGGATGCTTAAACAGATTGAGCGACAGATTTGCTTATTTTGTTTTCAAACGGACGAATCGGTACATAAAGTGTGGATTACAGCGTATTAGGGGAGGTAATTTCACAGCAATGACTTCCAGTCAAACTATTTTCAAAATATTCAACCGGTTGCCTGCATGATTGACCTAACATTGCGATACATGTAGCGATGTTGTTGAAGCGATAACCTACTCCAGTCCGGGCCAAGATGGGCCTATGAATTGGCCCAGAGGAATAGATTATCTGGGCTGTAAATTAGGTAACCTATTTTTTAGGCTACCCAAATTTGTCTAATTTTAGGGTCTGCATCATCATTGTTGCTGTCATCATGGTCATCATAAATTTGTAACCATCATAATCACCATCATTATTGCTATCATTGTCTGCCATTTTTTCTGGTGCCAGCATTATCAATGTTACTGCAATCATGGTCACCATAAAATTATCACTATCATCGTGATCACCATGATTCTCACCATCACCATTGTTAGTGCCACCATTATCACCATCATTGCGTCATAATCAATTACATCAGACATCACACGTAGGCTGATGTCACATCCATAATTGAGAGAAATTCTCCGCCATGAAGCTGGAATAGTCTGTCAAGTGTACAAATTGTGTCTTTGATGGATGTATTACGTAATAATCATTCTGACGATTCGATTGAAAATTTTGAAACTAATTTGACTATGGCAGCAGCAGCACTCTGTCAAATTAGTTTCTAAATATTCTTCAGGTATTCTGGGAATTCAGGGTGCGATCGATTCCAATACGGGCTAAAAATGGACATCATTATCAGTCACAATCAACATTGTAAGCACCATAGTTGTTACTCTCATCATGCCACTGTTGCCATTGGTACTGTCATCACCATCATTGTCAGTCGTCATCCTTGTAATATACGGTCATCACAATCATTGTCAGGGCCATCGTTCTTATCATCATCATTGCCACCCACTTGACAGAACTTTACTCTCATCATCATCACCATCATTATTATTGTTATTGTCAATACTAACACACATCTTGATTGAGCTCGTAAAATGGCGAAATATTTATTGTAACACGTGTTGACACAGCAGATGATTTGGTGGCGCTTTGGACTTGGGTGGGGGTGGGTGGGTGGGGGAGGTTAAAAAGGGAGCTCGGATTGGCTGCTCATAAACCAATCAGTCATTCATTCTTTCTTTACTTTCACATGGGTTCGTTCACCTTTTGCAGTGAATAATGATGTCGGAAACATGATGAATCAAGAAACAATGTAAAAACAACGTCGAATATGCACATAGAACGCAGTTCCTACTTTCTATTTCCTGGTCTATAATCAGTTTCAAATTGAAAGGAATTAAGACACCGGAAGCTAATATCAAGGAAATATGCAACATTTATTCATGTAATTATTTGTCATATGTTTATTCATTTCATATGTTTCTTCATATTTTAGAGTGATAAATTGTACAAGTTATGGATAACAGCAAGATGCAATGTATAATCAAAGATAAAATATAAGCCCATGATATTAGGCCTATGATAAAGTAAAACTGCACTAGATAGAATGGATTAGCAGATTTGACAATGTTTAACGCACCATGAAAAATTTAATATGTACATGTATATTTGCAAACCAATAAGACTATTTTTGAAAATTTACCAATGAAATGACTGGTTCGGTAATCTAACCAGTCATTTCAGTGGTAAATTTTCAAAAATAGTCTTCTTGGTTTGCAAATGGACATTTATCAAGAGGACTACAGAAACACTAATGGAAATATTGCAACATCTTTTAGTATATTTATTCACGCTATTGAGAGCAATACATATTGTGGTGTCAGAGCGAACTGAGTTATACAGTGTACATTGCTGACCAAGGCTATTAATTTTTGAAAATGGACCAGTGGAATGACTGGTTTGGTAATCTCACCAGTAATTCCATTGGCAAATTGTCAAAAATAGTCTTTAGTTGGTCTGTAAATGGACATTATAAAGACAACTACAGGCATGACAGAAGTCCTATTGATGGAACAGTAACGTCTTTTTATACAATTTATTCACACAATTGAGAACAATATTTATTTGGGTGAGCGAACTGGGCTTTAAACAGTTTATCGGTATGTCCATTTGCTGACAAAGACTCCAAAAGATTATGTTTTGAAAATTTACCACTGGAACGACTAGTTTGGTAATCTAACCTGTCATTCCAGTGGTAAATTTTCAAAAATAGTCTTTAGTTGGTCTGCAAATGGACATTATAATGACAACTACAGACATGACAGAAGGCCTAATATATATATTGGGGTGAGCAAAATGAGCTTTAAACAGTGTACCGGTTCGTTCATTTGCTGACCAAGACTCCAAGAGATTTTTTTTTAATTTACCACTAAAGTTTTGTTACCCAACCAGTCATTCCAGTGGGAAATTTTCAAAATTAGTCTTCTGTTGATTTGTAAATGGACATTTATCAGGACCACTGTAGAAGCGCTAATGATAGAAAGTTTGGCTGACTAGCATCTTTTATATTTATTCATCATGAGGCAATGAGCACAATACACTAATTAATACATATATTGGGATGCGTAAAATGAGTTAAATTTATAAAAACCTTCATAATACAATGTTTGTCAATTTAGGGCCCAGATTCAGATGACAATTTTTGAAAATTTAGCACTGTAATGATTGGTTCGGTAATCTAGCCAGTCATTTTAGTGGTAAATTTTCACAAATAATCTGGTCTGCGCAAAGACATTGCACAAGATCACGGCAGATGACGTCGTTGACTGCGTTGACCACTAAAGAGTTTAGATATTAAATTATTATTAGCCCACCGAGGCGTGGTCAGTCACAACTTCTACTTAACACTTGTCAATTTGTAGTAGCCTTGGGCTAACAGCGGTAACAAGCTAGCATTAAATTAATTTCTGTGCATGACACATGCAGGTAAAACTGTTCTCACTTTGTGACAAAGTATGCGCCAGATCCACCGTGCAAATCTCCTGTAGGCAGTGTGCTGTCCCTGTAGGTACTGAAAAATAAAATATCTAACGTAGTCTTCAACTTGGAAATAGATTCTCAGTTTCTGAGACTTAGTCATTTAAAAACTGATGGCTATTAACACTTTAACACTCATACCAGCCAAATATGGCTTCAGCAGTGGTCTTGAGAAATGTCGATTTGCAGACTAAGAGAAGACTATTTTTGAAAATTTACCACTGGAATAACTGGTTCGATAACCAAGCCAGTCATTCCAGTGGTAAATTTTCAAAAATAGTCTTCTCTTGGTATGCAAATCAACTTTTTAATGAGAAAATTGAAATTCTCTTGAACAAATTCGAGGGTTAAAGGGTTAATAAGTATGAAAATGCATGTAACTTGAGTGTAGATTGTACAGCTTAACAACTTTCAATCAATTCATATTGCCATCATTGTTGTGGAAATGAAAAGACAAGATGGATAACTGTCGGAGAATCCAAGCCCGCCACCAAAGAAATAGACTAATGATAATCAAGATTCTCGTTTAATATGTTGAAGCCTCATAGGATCACTCTACCCAAGTTTTGTTGAAAGCAGACCATTGATTAAGAAGTACCGTTTTTAAATGGTTCCGGAAAGTTTTCAGAAAATCTTAGAGATAGCTGCCAAAACATTGACCTAACAAAATTCTGAATAGATTTTCGGCTCAGCAGTTAATGAGGAGTAGCATTTTAAACAAATTCACATATTTCATAAAAATCCAAGATGGTCACCCAAAATATTCAAGCTGTCAAAATCTTTTATACAAGTTCTAAAGTGTTGAACACTTAGTATTGACAATAATTGACGACCGACTCACCCTGTCATGCAGGACTTGGGGATAGGAGAACCATGCAATCATCTGACTTACGCATGTTAATTAACCAACACCATTTGGCCCACACAAGTATTGACAATAGCAAATGAGATGCATTGACCCTTTAACCCTTACCACTCTGTCAAAATTTTTAATTTAAAAAATAAATTAAATGATGAACTGGTGTTTATTTTTCAACAAATTCGGTGGAAGATGTTGCTGTCTTAAACATAATCCACCAAATTTGTTGAAAAATGTACGTCAGTTTCTTTGCTATTGACACAGTAAAATGTAGAACATTGACATCAGATAAGAGTTAATGGTCAAATTTGGTAAAGAAAATTTCTATTTCTTCATGGAAATGTCCATTTTCAGAACAAGAGATTATTTTTTAAACTTTACCACTGAAATGACAGGCTCGTTACTTAAACAATAATTGACAAAATCTTTCTCTAAGTTTGCAAATGGATATTCATAATCAATGCAGATGGTATATCAGGAAGATCAATGTATAGGATAGGATGTTTCTGGCAAGCGTGACCATTAAAAAGTTACCCCACCCCGCCTGCGTTTAGTGATCCCTTTTTGATTAATCGATGGCCTATATAGTACGTTAAAAAACAGGTCAAATGTGCATAGGACATGTCTTCTTGTGTGAATCAACCCTCAATAGATAATATATAAATAAGGCTACATTTGGTAGATATACATCTGTGACACAGCTTTATGTTGTATATATATCAGATTAATGGGCTTCTATTGCAGGTTGTATAAGTGCATAATGGAGATTTTGCATCTTCTGAGAATCGAAACAAATTACTGTCAAAGCATGACAGGTGTCAGGGTGTTATCTATACGGTGCAGTAATATACATACTTATGTGGCGGTTCATTGTTATCCAGTAGCCCTTCATCATAGACAGATTCAAATAGGGAGACCTCTAGGAGATGACGGTTTGGACAGTTGCCTATAAATCCCTCATGCCCTGTGATGCACTGATGCTCATCTTCAAAAGTCTTCTCTCGCACCAAGCGTATCTCAGAGACCCATGTCCTGTAGTCATTGCCCGACAGTTTCCACATGAACACCTAAAAATAAGTTGCAGATGATAAGTATATATAGCCATTAATATTGCAGGCCCTCAGACATATAAAAAAGAATTCCCCCATTTGTAGTTTAAATGGCAAATGTACATTGATGTGAACTATCCTCCCTTGTTGGCATTCACTAGCTAAGTACATTCTTTTTCCTTGACAGAGGCTAGCTTAATGAATGCCCATTTTCAGGCTAAGAGAAGACTATTTTTCAAAATTTACCACTGGAATGGCTGGCGCGGTTACCGAGCCAGTCATTAAAGTGCTAAGCTCTCAAAGATAGTCGTCTATTGGCCTCCAAATGGACATTCATCAAGATCATTGCGGAGGATGGTTTTG
Source organism: Chaetoderma sp. LZ-2023a (assembly GCA_034401795.1). Lineage (NCBI taxonomy): Eukaryota > Metazoa > Mollusca > Caudofoveata > Chaetodermatida > Chaetodermatidae > Chaetoderma > Chaetoderma sp. LZ-2023a. The sequence goes on from CM067372.1 coordinate 119,777,195, forward strand.
CCCTTAAAGGGTTAACAATTAACCCTTTCACTCATATCAGCCAAAAACGGCCTCTGCAGTGGTCCTGAGAAATGTCCATTTGTAGACCAAGAAGTCTATTTTTGAAAATTTACCGCTGGAATAACTAGCTCGATAAGCGAGCCAGTCATTTCATTGGTAAATTTTCAAAAACAGCCTTCTCTTGGTCTGCAAATGGACATTTTCTATGCGAAAATTGAAATTTTCTACAACAAATTCGAGGGTTAAAGGTTTAACTATGACAGCAACTGCAGATAATGGTAATTCTTCCACTGTGTTGTGGTTGTTACTTTGGTTTTCTTAATAGGATGGAATGCAGAACGGGGGTGATGGTGGATGGGGTGGGTTATCCAGCATCATTATTACTATCCCCATTACCTAGGCTCAGTACACAGTGACGTCACCAGGAAAATGTTTGTTTAGGGCGGGGTGGGAAGAGGGCAAGCTTGATCCAGGGAGAAGTTCCTTTGGAGGGTGTGGCAACCTCCAAAAAAGTGGGGTGGGTGAATGGAACCCCACCCCCACCCCTCCCCGGAAAATTTAAATTAGATACTCTAAGCTGTTTCCTTATGCTTTCTAAATAAAATAGCGATAGGCCTATATATGAAATATTTTCATGCACATTTTCCATTCTTGGAATTGTATTGTTAGTGTGATTGACAGCAAAAAACTATTTCGAATGCATTTTAAGTAAGGATAGGGCTCTCTTTTTGGAGTTTAGCTTCTATTGTCAATCTTTGAGCAAGTTCATAGATCACAATTACTGCATAAAACACTGTTAGGATTACCGACGGCGTTCTTATACTCTCATTATATAGTTTATTTCCTATCACGAAAACAGGTGCTTTCTCAATAATTTACACTTGCAGCGTTTTTCGCTTCGTGTACTGCATTTCAATACTAATATCTAAATCTCGGGAACATTTTAAAAAAGAAAAGTAAAGTTTGGATAAATTAATGTAACAGTTATATTTTCCTTACCATTCGACGTGTCTGCTGTATTCTACAACGAATGAAAGATATCGTAGCCATCAGATCCTCTGAATCTGGCTCATCATCGCTTTTCACATCAATATCGGGTCTATTATGAGTTCTAATTGATCCTACTGTGTGATAAAAATAACAAACTCCTCGTCAGACACTGCCTTTCTGTATAAAGACAAGGCAGACATGGCCGGAAAAGGTACGAAAATTAGCAAATGTCAACTTGTCAGCTGGTAATGGCAAATTTCGCTTCCTCTACAATGACATCACGCTGACAACGTGATGCATAGCTAATTAGCATTCAGATTTATTCATGAGGAGTAAATGGATTGCCAACCATTGCGGTATAAAATTGTTAATATTTAACCAGTTAGTTAAATTTAGTCAAATATAAATTATGCAGAGAAGTGAATACTACTAGTATATAGCAATATTTTCACCGGAGTTCATTGTTGGCAGAAACCCTTTAAATCCATAGATGAAGTAATCCAAATTGCTAAATCGAAAACGATATTGTCCTCGCATGACTCAATTAGGCTTCTGAATCGACTTCAACGTGTCAAAAATGCAGCTGTAAGCCTATTGACAAATGGCTCTTCTTTTTCTAGGCAACGAGGTGCCCTTCTAAATTTTGTGGGCGACATAGCCTCATCTTTGTTTGGAGTAGCGATTAGCAGGGACATAGAAGAATTAAAAGTAATTGTTAAAGTATCTATGTTAAAAGTTAACAAATTAATACACTATAGCAACCAGTTGACATCTCATGTGCGACATCTCTACTCCGACGTTAATATTAATAGGGATCAAATTAATGACCTATCAGACGTGGTATGAAATATGACCGATGTAGTAAATAATTTTATGGTCAGTCAACAAATTTGGAATCAACGCATGTTTACCTTAGTACGGATAGGCCAGGTAATTGACACTATCGAAGGTGTTGCCTACGAGTATTGCCAAATGGCAATGACGTTCCATTTGAGGACAGCATCTCTTGAACTAGGAAGACTGACTGAGGAATTATTTAGCTCTTTAGACTTATCCGACGTAGCTAAACAAATTGATACAGGAGTAAAGTTGATAGACACTTTTCATTGGTATTACCATAATGTTATTGTGTGGCCCTTGTGGAAGGACGCTGCATCATTACATTTTATGGCTGTGCTTCTATTGATTGGTGACGGGAAGTACGTAAAGCATGGTATCCACTCCTGACCAGTACCATTGAGTGCCCCTGGCCATTTCGTCCAAGTTAAATTATCAGTGTCCAGCATCGGTCTAAATACACGCACCCCATTAACCCATCAGCATGTCAAGGGGATAATCCGCAGGTGTGTGAAGGTAATCGACAAATCGATGCTAGCCACGTTCACTACATTGTCAGTATGTTGACCAATACTATCAGTTCCGCGTGTAAAATTGAGTTGTCCCTGTCCAATGATACCAGTAGCAAGTTATTCAAGGGGCAGTATATGGGAATGGTGTTGCAAACTTTTGGGGAGAAGGTTAAAATGCATTGCGCGGGAGAGGGAACAGTAGAACAGGAACTTTCCAATGGGGCGTATGTACTAAATCCTAGCCGATGTGCACATAGTGGATCCAGGTGGCATTACAGGCCCATTATGGCCTATGAGCACCGATATACCACAATGACACAGGTACTGAACATGACTAACATCGATTTAACGGATGTACTGAATCACACACAAATCATTAAACACCTTGAGCATACCAAGTGTGAACGTTTACAGAAGGTCATATTAGTAGGTCTAGCATCTTTATCAGAAATAGATATTGACGCGACCAGTATCAACATGTTAAGGACATAACTCTGTTATTATCATTGCTTTATCTACATGTATTATTATATTCTTTATATTATTTATTTCATATTTCATTCTGTACCGATGAGGAGAATCAGAGGAGCTCTGGGCTGAAGCATGACTGGGTGTGTACGCCGACTCAAGCTGATCGACCAAGGTGGGTGACAAAGAACCAACGATGGTGATGAGCACAATGGAACGTGGCTCGGGACCACTGGTTCTGACAACTCCAGTAATGCAGATCCCGGGTGCCTCTTTTGATGCACCATTTTAAGTAAAGTACCGGATTGGTACTATAAGTGTCCGACCAACACGCATTTTTGTATTGTAATGTATTTTGTACTTATTTACATGTATTGTTCATTTTTATTGTACCTGCGCAGCAGCATTAGATTTCACTGTATGTACAGTTTTTCGTCTAATGGTTCTGCCATGCCAGATATACTTCATCATCGTTATAATGATATCGTATTTGTACATAAGATTTATTTTTGTTATTGTTGTGAGCAACTGCATGTTTACAAATTAATGGTAGGCATGCTGCTATGATTTACATTATTGATACTGCATACGATTTACCTTGTACAATGGGATTGTGTATTTAGATTTGATGTCGATATGTACATTTTTGTTATATGTTGTAGATTATATTTATAATTGAGATGACATTGTGAATTCTCCACAAGTGATAAGGGGTGGGGAGTAACTGGAGTGCTGTTGATGCAGCACAGCAGTTAAGCGACGATTCGTATGATGATCATTTAACTTTGGTCGGTGGGCATATGTAGATATCCAGATTCGGATCTGGGAATTTTGAGGAAGTAGCCAGCCTCAAGATTGTCTGTTCCTGTCTTAGGCACTATTTGCATATGACCTCTTGACCTGGCGAGCCTGAAGCCCAAATCTTCTGTTACTCTTTTTAGTAGTCTTTTTGATAGATTCATCTCAGTTACAAATATCTTCTATGTCATGACAGCGTCATCGTGCTTTATATACTGCATTTATGAGAAACCATCTATGCAATATGTGTGCACGTATGCATGTCAATATGTGCGTTTGAACATGTACGCACTTGTTTTTATTTATGCAACAAATATCATGTATATAGATAGATGAGCAGGATGACCTAGTCAGGAGCGTGTGATATGGTAACCTGTTTTATGCTGGAAAATGATATACATTTAAATTAAGAATAAAGGATGGACAAACAGACAAGAAGGAAGGATAGAATAGTAGAAGGAAGAATGAACATTTACTTTAGCAATGGCGTGGGTATATACTGAAGACAGCAAGTGTCATTGTTAATAAATGCAGCGTGAATGGAATAAAATAGATGAAAGAATTACTCACTGTTGGACCGCAACAAATGCAAAGTATTTAGAATACAATTCCTAACAACAAATGCAAACTTTCGTAACGACAAACGCAAACTATTTGTTAGTTCATAACAACGAATGCTAACTATTGTATTTTTAAAGGTCAAACGCATTTCATGATGGTGTTATAGAATTTATCCAAAATCCAAGCATGGTTAGTTAGGCCTATATGAAATACTGGTTTTGTTATCATCGAATGAATTTTGATGCTACGCATATTAGTGGTTGTATATTAAATGCAACTGAGAGTTGACTGTTTCAATATGGGATTGTTTTAAGAACAATCGTAGCTATTTAAGCAGTCAATTCTCGGCAATGTACAGCAAGGAAGGATAATTTTGAGAACTTTATGACTGGAAATATCTTGAATAGAGGCAATGGTTAAATGACCAGTTTTCTAGTATGATAGAACTTTATCAGGTGCTGTTGTCTCATGTGCTGCATGGGCTACAGATTTTCCAGTGATTAGATCTGCGGTACATGCTGCGTCAGAGATCACTGAATGACGGGGTTCTGTGGTGCTGAGACCGTCATGTTACCAAAGCCTAAATTAGACAAACCATGTATGGGTGAATCTTAGGTATTCAGCTAGAAGTCCGTGGCCGAGCTGTTAAGCTGACCAATAACATGAAACTATGCTTGGAATCACAACATCATAATATCAGTATGGTGCAATATCAACATGATGTTGTGATATACCCTTCAGAACAGTTCCAGCGAGAACTAGTCAGAACTAGTCGAACACACGCATCGTCAAGAGAGTTTGTGGGAATTCTATTGCGTAAGCAATGCGGATTGACCAATCAGAATCTGGACTACCTCTTTCGCGCCTGTTGTGTGACGATAGTCATGAACACCCTTTTGTGTTATATAAGATGCTGTCGACAGTGCTTCGACATCACTCTGTCATCCAATGATCGTGAAGTCAGTGTACATCTTTGTAAACGTCTGCTCAGTATTGAAATTAGTTAGTCTCTGCAATTCTTGTATTTATCGATTGATAATTGAGAACCAAGTTTGTATAGGTACAGTTTAGATTGATTTACAGTCTGCAATACGACTTATTTGCTTTATTCAGTTATATCAGTTAATAAAATATATTGCTAAATCTATGATTAAGTGTTAAGTTCAATCTGTGATTAGCGAAAGACACATCTTCTTTTCCGAACCCAGAGAATCTTCTGCAGTCAGATATAAGCCCAACACATGTACATAATCAAACCAGTATCAGTTACATCTTAGCATCACTTTTAGTTCCGAATCCGAGTTCCCGACTTCTCAATATATCTTCTGCCCGCGTCTCCCACATAATATAAAATTATGATAGATAGAACATAATAATAAGTGGCGGATGCACACTATAGCATTAACATTACTAATATAGTAATAAATTTGTCAAGATTGTGAGGGAGAGAGGGTGAGAGAGAGAGAGAGAGAGAGAGAGAGAGAGAGAGGGAGAGAGAGAGAGAGAGAGGGAAAGGGCGAGAGAGAGAGAGAGATAGAGAGAGAGAGAGAGAGAGAGAGAGAGAGAGAGAGAGAGAGAGAGAGAGAGAGAGAGAGAGAGAGTGGAAGGGGTGGGGTGGAGAAAGATAGAGAGAGAACTCCGAGTGCTGTGCACTCACATGCGTGTACAATTTCAGTATAGTACAGCTCAAAAACAAGTCAACACGCCCCAAAACAAAACCAGGACATGTTAGTTAGTATGAAATGATTTGTTGAACATTTCGAACACAACTGGACGACATCAATGCCCTAGGTAGCAATGTCCTCCAATTCAGCCACGTCCTAAATATGCAACAGTAGATTAATTTTGCCATGGAAATGTGCTAAGTTGTCCCAGATCTGCACCGTCCTGAATGCATCCACATATGTACATTGTTGGCTCAATGTTTTATATTATGTTTTATCTATTCCACCAGTTATATAAACATGAGTTTGAATACAGTTTGCTTAAAATTTGGATAAATAAGCGGGATGTTGTTAAAAATAGTACCATTTTATTACCTAACGATCACAATCTAGTGTTGGCATCTTTTATGGGTGTAACAGGTTGGGCATTAGAGAGCGATATAAACAATTCGATCGCTATCTAGGATACCGATCGAATGTAAAAGTATTTCATTAGGTTTAAAATAACGCGATGTCATGGACAAGAACAGACTAAAAATAAATGGTGATAAATAACAAATAACCGCTTCCAAAACAACAAGGTAAGGAACGTCTTCTTATATCAACGAACACGCCTATCTCCTTTACATAAAAAATGAATAAATGATGGGAATATGGAAGAGGATGAAGCTGATCAATATGATAATCAAAATAGTTCAAGCACTGGCACGGTCCACTCCAATGGGAGGTGACCAATGGAAACTACAGACAAGACTGCACAAGCAGAAAAATACACTCCCAAGGTGGTAGTATTACAATAGCGGATACAGTTCTGCGCAACAATACTTGAGTGAGGGACATCTTTAAGGATTCCGCATGACAATACTTCAATGAAAGATGTCCCCAATGACAGCCTCATATGACAAAAAAGCTACAGAGAACAAAAACTGTAAAATACTATCTTCTTCTTTCTTCTTTTCATTCGCTGATCATACCGGCAGTCCTGTAAGTGACTATCGACATGATCATATGTATTAAGTGCGTGGATCCATGGTTTATTAGAGTGCGCCATGCGGCCTGGAACCTCCGTCTTCAGCACTCGAGGTTTCTGTCAGGGTTACCTCACCCTTACCTCCTTTAGTCGCCTCTTACGACACGCAGAGGATACGGAAGTTGTATTCTAAGCCCCACCTACAGGGCTTAAATACTATCTAATAAGATCTCTAACCTTAGTGTTCAAACTATATACAATCGGGACATAGGGTCTCGAGTGGTAGTAAATTCATTCCAGAGAATGTCAGGTTCCAGATAAGTCCCAGTGGCGTATACCACGGAAATGTAAATTCCAGTTCGGAGGATCTGTATGAAATGGACGGTAACGAGAAGTTCTACAACAGGTCAAGAGAAAGGCAATGAAAGAGAAACATTACACCATATATCTCCATAGCAGTATGTAGACCTAATATAAGTTAAGGTTTGCCAGTCTCAGGATCTTCCTTGAGGTCAATTTCAATGGCTAAATTGCCTAAATATAAACTAACCTGGTCCTATCATATACAAGGAAGAAGGTTCCACTCGGATGGAACAAGAACTTGACATGCTTAACATCCCTTCCCAAAAATGAAGAAATCTACTTCGGTCAAATTGTCAGCAACAGTCCATCACAATAGTGTCCGGTATTGTCAGCCAGGCAGCGGTTGAAGCATCGACGTGGGCGTGACTTCATATTTGTGTGCAACCCTCTATGTATATATTGAAGCTTTTCCCGCCCGGCTGCCACCGATTGGAGCACTAATTTCATCCACACCAGTGTTTGCCACATGCGCTGGAGCGCAACCATGTCTGACACCAGCCGAAGTTGGTGTTCCCACTGACAGGTAATATTATGTAAGTGGCTTCGAAGCATGGCTAGTTTCAAGCTCGGGTAGTGTGGCATTATTACTGACAGGCTCTGGCTTTATTTTACCATCCATCCACCTAGCATTTGCAATATTTAATCTATCAGTGCTAGCTTGGTTTTGTGATGCTGCTGCATCTGTATATCCATCTAGCAACTGCGCCATTGCGGCCATTGTCTCCTCAACCCCTAAGGAAGTGATAATGGCTTCTAGGCCTTCTCTTGCCTGTTCCTGTGAGTCGGCCATAGGTGGACTGCAAGGCCTGCCATGTGCATTAACTGGTAGTATGTTTTGCTCATGGTTACATAGACCAAATCGTCTCAGGCTTGGCAGAGAATAGCTCTGTTCGTGGGTGCTGTATGTAGGGGTGTTCAGACCCAAACCATCATTACTACTGCCCATAAAGCGTTCATGATCTATTGAAAATGATTCATTGACGCTCATGCCTGGCTGTGGATATGCCAGAATATTTGTCTGCTCCATGGCAGTCGGTGGTGCCTCAAAATTATTTATCGTGGGACCAATACATGTCTCATTGGTGTTGCGAATGCTTCCCACCTCATGCTGCTTTTCAGCCTTTGGCTGAGGTGTTATTCCATACACAGATACAGTGTTCCTGTGAGGCTTCCGATTCAAATTCGTACTACTAGCGTTGGTAGTACTCACTGGGTGTACATCACTGGTAAGCTGGCGAATGCTAAGCCTTGATGCAAGCGTTGTACTTTCCGTGACAACGCATGTAGTGGATTGAACTGGCCTTCCATAGTGTAGGTAATCTTTCTCGTACACACACGCACGCACGCACGCACATGTACAGCGCCAAAATTCAAGCAGAATATGGTGTTTCTGCAGCCTCTGAGATGTACCAAACACTGTTCAAGGGGCGTCACTCTGCGTGGTAATGTGGTGTTCGTGATACGAGTTGTCTCCCTTGTATCGTCACACTGGCTTGATATTATTTCAACCGACGCTAGTGTAATATTATGAATCGTTGCAGTAACTATTGAGCAAGACTACGTTATTAGCAATGTTACGGTGGTGCTAATGCTCTTGCAAAATTCACCTACATACAAATATATACTTGCGTGTATCTTGACAACAACTGGTTAACTTTTGTATGCTGTCAATGAGGTCTCTTGGTGATTTCAAGGACTAGTGACTCTGTAATTTTGTTGAAATCACCCCAGGACGAACGATAATCCGTTTCGTCTGGTCTAAGCAAAAATATGCATGACCATGTAGTATTTAGAGAGAAATATTTGTGCTAATCTGTGTGTCTGAGCATAGGACTATGTTCGTTATTTAATGTGATCAGCTAGCTTTTTGAGTTGTAGATGGTGTGTTTTGTGTGCTAGAATTGAATGTTTGTTCATATGTTTGTGTGTGTAATGTGTATGTGCGATCATGTCCTACTGTGTACGGTTTCTCTCTTCTACTACTATGATCATGAGTATAATGTTGTCTTGAGGAACGTGAGCTATGATAGCTAAACCAATGTATAAAACAAACCGAATTTGTGTAGATGATGTTCTATCGTCAAAAATATTAACATGGTGTTTTAACAGCTAAAAGGAAACAGAACAGCAAACATTAGTTCGTTGGTATTGTACTATGTAGGATATTGTGGAATCGAGCGGTCTGTAAACAGACACACTATTGCACACTGTTGCTTTGCAAACAGTCTACAATAGTGGTGCGATTCCTACCATATCCACGTCAGTGTTACGAAAGAACTACTCTCTTCTCGTGGCTGTATTCACACATCAGATCATGTACACCGTACCGATGTCCACGTGGTCTGCCTGTTGAACACATTCGCGGTAGGCCCACGCACGAGGAATGCCAGGGTATTGTGGACCAGACCTGAATTGCCACAACTTTGAGTTAGATCAGTGTTCGCTGTTACAGACTCACTACTTGCAGAAGCTTTCGGATGCTTGCCTGTAACATTCCCCTGTGGAGGCTATCACTACGAGTCTCAACTCTACGGTCAAGCTACAACACACAGAGAGAATTTGCCAACACCTCACCAGATCTTTCTACATCAATGTCTGTTTGTCTGAGCTGCTATGTATCAGCTGAGCTGTTAATTTTAGCAGCAACGTTAGAGCAGAATTTCGCGTTCATCTGCAACAAATTTCGGCGTACCATGCTCCTAAAAAGACGAAATAATTATGCATCTACCATCAGTCTAACGTGCACAAACTTGGCAGCATATAGACATGCAGAGAGGCATAGGTAGAGTGCGCACGAGGAATGCCAGGGTATTGCACTCTGAAAGGTTATTATGCCTGGGTGCTAATGTCTATTAGATACAGTCGGCCCAATCAGCATTGGTTAGTTAGTTAGAGAGAGAGAGAGAGAGAGAGAGAGAGAGAGAGAGAGAGAGAGAGAGAGAGAGAGAGAGAGAGAGAGAGAGAGAGAGAGAGAGAGAGAGAGAGAGAGAGAGAGAGAGAGAGAGAGAGAGAGAGAGAGAGAGAGAGAGAGAGAGAGAGAGAGAGAGAGAGAGATGTTATGGCTCACTGAGAGGCGAAGAAATGCTGTGCGCTGCCTTTTATACTCTCCAGAGAGCATATCTGCTGTTCTTACATCAACTTTTGATTGGCCAGAAGCGTAATGACGTAGTATTATTTGGGAAAACTCTATAATTTGACATGTCTATAAATCACATGTATAACCTAATTGCTGATTCCATCAATATATGGCTACGAATATTTGTTTGGACGACTGTCTGTGTTATAAATTCGTTCAGAATTAAGTTTTCATTGCTGGATAAAGTTGTGAACACCCCAAGAAATCTAATAATGCTTGAACAAGATGATAGGCCGTGACCTCTCTAAACCGGGGCGTGGCTAGTCAAGAAGGCGCAACAAAATTCCCACGGTTGAATTATGTCAAGCGGCGGGTTACAGCAGTTCTCTTGAATTTTTCGTGTATTTACATCACATAGATACTATTTTTCCGCATCAGAATATACCATTCTTATTCTCACACAGCCTGAAATGAGCTTTGATAAATACAAAAGGTGCGTGTTTCCCTGTAGCATGTCATTCCGACATCTTAAATGGCCGACCCCCGATAAATGACGTCATCGGTGTGGTTTACTATACGCGTTTCCGTGTTTTAAAATCGGCTCTTTCCTTGCTCAAGCATTATTTTCAGGGCTTTTAAGTGAATGGGTATGTCAAATATACATGTTTCTTTCCATCAATGCATTCCCACAACAGTGCGACGCTGAATAAGTTTGTATTTGACTGTGAAAGGCAACATTACGCAAGTATTTCCTCTTCTTGTTCGGAAAGGTATGTTGGGAGTCCCTCCCCTATGTAGAATAGGTCAACCAACAACTTCGCATCGTATGGTGAAAACCGCTGGTACTTGCATAATACGAGTATCAAACTATTATATTTGATCAGGATTGTTGCTAAATCGTTCCACAATATCAGAATACACGTGAATATCCACCGCAAAGTATTACAATATAGAGACAAGGTCGGAAAAGGCTATTAGGATAGGCTGTAATCAGCAGCCTATCAGGAAAAAGCATGTATATGTATCAACTAAATAATATACTGAACCTCAAGTGGATACAGGCACCTTCCAAACGGTGCATACATTTAGGTCTACAACACGCCTATAATTACACAATATATCAAATACTTGGCAGAAAATTTCACGTCGAACTTATACATTTTACCGACTCCACGGTTTTGATAAACAACAGCGAACCTTGGAGTCGGGTAATTGCGCGATAGTATATTTGGTACCCGTTTAAACATGATCGTTTGCAGCTTGCAATAGAAATCAATGATTACAAATCTATATTCAGTAACATTGGGTTTCAACAGGAGTTTTTCAAAACAGAACTTATATTAGCTATATTTGTGGGAGGATTTTGTTTGTCACTTTCCGGATTTTCTTTCTCGTTCAGGCTTCTCTGATAATTTTGGTATGTAGGACGAGTTGTATATAGGACGAATTGACTGGATATTTTAACATTGATATTTGTAACTTGGGACTCGATTCCACCAAATGGAACCGGATAACTGCTCTAACGAAACTGAACATTTTGAAATTTGTAAACATTGCGCAACGAAATTGATGGTTTCTGTTGAATTGACGCGAAGGCTTACTAACATTTATATCAACCAAAAGTGGCGAATTGTCTGTCTATTGAAATAATTCACAACTTATTTATACAAATTGATGTGCACTCATATGAAATTAAGGTAGTATTGAATACTTTATAAATGTCACATTTTGTTACGTATATTAGTTTGACAGGGAATGTCGTCGTATACACCTAATTGTTTTCGTATATTATGAAATTCTTGGTGTGGTTTTGTCCAATTCTATGCAACGTCGGATAGATATATGTATCCACTTTAAGTGCAACATATTATTTAGTAAATAAACTCCCGTGGTTTTATGTCAGTGCAGAGGAATCGTAGTAGCATCAAAACGTCAATCGCAACTAATGCAAACCTTTAATCTTATACATAAATACGACGTCACGCTAAAAGTGCCTATGATTAGAGGTGTATTCTCGTAAAAGCCATGCGACCTGTCCGTGAGGAAGGACGTGTTGTTACTGTCGGACAACATCGGTCGGAGGTCGTCGTAGGGCGGAGATCTCAAGGTAACTATGAGGGGAGGAGAAAATGGTGTGCAGATTTCAGTTTAATAACGTAATAAGTAGATGGGGGTGTGTGCGTGTCCTAGCTATCTGGAATCCACAAGTAATTCCGTCACTTCAGTCTTATCAGGAACAGTTCAAAAGTAACTATGTGTTTTCGGGTACTACTGTCTAGGAGTCCACCGTCGCTATACGTGAGAGACTACGGTAACAAGGAATGTTTTACCGGGAAGTGAGCTACCCTCTCTCAAACTTAAGAATGCCTAGTAAACTAGTCGTTTTCAGTTTCCACTTTCTCGATCGAATACTGGGCCAAAACTGGCTTAACAAGTTCAGTTGCGTCTAACGAGTATATAGAAACGCCAATGGGCCGTCGGGCGGGTACGTTACCAAACGAACTATAAACCGTGACACGTTCTCAGCACAGTACTGCTAGTTCTTCCGTTAGCAATGGCAATTCTTTAGTTCTATTGGTACTAAACCTCTGATATCATGATAGGGTGAGGATAGATGGTTGCAGTCTGACTCAAATAAAACGGAACGCCTATGTGGGTGAGGGAGGGGGGGGGGGGTCGAAACAAAGATCCAATTAGACACCAGGAACGGAGCAGGCCACGGGTCACGTAACCCAAGTCTGGCGAGTCAGATGCACCTTTCCCAAAACATCCTCCCGGAGTGGAGACTGGAAGCTTCAATCTCGCATAACTCTCTACTACGCCTACTGCATCGATAGAAAAACAGTTTGCAGATTCGGAATTTTCAATAATTTCTACGTTAAAAAGTTTAAGCGCAACCCTCAAAAACTCCGTTTCTAATTTGGTTCAGTTTCATGTAAATGTTAAGTTGTAGCTTAATACCTGGATGAACATACAGAAGTTATATATATATATATATATATATATATATATATATATATATATATATATATATATATATATATATATATATATATATATATATATATATATATATATATATATATATATATATATATATATATATATATATATATATATATATATATATATATATATATATATATATGTTGTGTTAATATTCAAGCTAATTTGGATCAATCGTACAAATAGCCACAGACAGATATACAGAAAAACACACAAACGAACAAACTGACTGACTGGAATTCAACACCCTGTTTCACATACAGGGGCGAGGATGCTCTTAGCACAACGAACGAATGAAAGAATGAGTTAGACGAACGAATGAACCACATAATCACGGATCTCAATTTCCACAGTGAAAGGTAACTCTTACAACATCTCCCGCAGCAAGTATATGGGTTATCTACCATGTTGAGAAACGTTCTTGAACTAGCGCTTATGGAAGGGAGGTAAGCGAGCATATTATCACTCGATGCTCTGCCATTTTAGTGCCCAAGGCAGAAAGTCTATAAATCTGCGATACCATTGTAGTCGGAATATTCAACACCAGTTATTTATATATGCATACACGCCCTCTGAAACCAGGACCTGACACTGCCTCAATACACCGCTACAGTCATTATCGTTATACGCAAATAGCATAGATACATAACAGCGAGCGCTAGACAGTTTGCAAAATGTGGTGGGTCCAATAGAGTAAGTCAAGATTGATACATTTAGACGGTATTGCCATATCGATCCATGATAAACTGTAAGAAGTTAAATGATACAATGTAACCACGAAAGTTTGAATGGGCCAAACAGACTTCAAATGTAATCTATCCGTATAAAAATGGAAAAGATACACATATAAAAAATTTTCAGACGTCAGGAATAATTCGAAATTGTCCGTCTTTAACACTTAATAGGCCAACACGTTGCACGAATTGTATGTATTTGTTATTTAATAAACATTCTGTTGATATTTTGAAACTAATTTGAATGGAACCTTTTGCTGCCTATCGCAGCAACAGCGTCCAGTCAAATTGGTTTCAAAATTTTCAACACCTTACCTGTATAGTTTTCAGGAAATTGATAGTTAGGTCATTCGGGGATCGATCAATTCCAACACGGCGAGTTGCAAACATGGTATACTGAGTGCGCCATTAAGTTCAGCAATGAGCCTAAGACAAAGTTCATGTAGTAACCGAGAGTGTCTTCTGAGGCAGAGCCAAAAGAAGATTGCACCCACTATAGTTAATATACGACAAGCCCGCCGAGTACTGGTTACCGAACCACGGGAATGAACGGAACTGATATATGAAGCTACAAAATGGCTACTGCAGATAGTACGAAATTTCAAACTGAAACGAACTACATAGTAGAAATGTCACATCTCCGCACACGAACGGTTGCCATCTAGCTGGGATTGTAATGGCGGAGTTCAGTTCTGCTAGAAGGAATCCCCTATTGTTGGATTCTCTTTGACTCTTTCGGTAGTTGGGCCATATGCGTTGGCAATGCGACAACAGGGTCCAAGCCCCTTGGTCCGATTACGAAGCTTAAACCCCGGTATGTGGCCTGTTTAGTGTTTAGCTACTTTAGTCTCTTGAATGCATGCAATATCGATGTTATAGTGTTCACAGTCTGCACCTAAGGTGTGCCTCTTTGATGTTGCAACTCAGACCATGTACATTCCACGTAGCTATGGTAAGCTCCTGGGAAGATCGCGTCGTCAGAGGATGTCGAGCACAGTTTCTTGTCTGAAGAAGATTAGACATAATCAGAGTTGCCTCTGTATGCGGATGTTTCACAACAAAGTTGGTACTTACGGAGGAGACCGGCGTGAAGGTGTCATCGTTCTCCCCATTGACGAATTTCCCCCAATAGCTGAAGGCAAGCTAAAAATTCAGAAGTTCTTTATCAATGTATGGTACCGGGTGGTAAGACAGGTGGCCGAATGGGTGGTTCTATATGGGGATTTGGCTGCCCCCGTCCCACCCGCGTACGGGCCGGAATCTTCCTTCTAGCGGAGATGGATGGAATGGATGGCACAATGCTGTATTCTATTAATGATGACTCGTTTACTGAACGTTACCTAATTCTATAGTTTACACATATAATTCCAACTTCTAGTCACGTGCCGCTTACCTATTCTAAACCTATTCTACTTAACTACAATCGATTCCTAAGAGAGGAGTATTATAATAAAATATAACAAAGTTAACCGTATGTACTTCTCTGTAACTAACCAGCCAGCTAATTACATTCTAACAGTCTCACTAATCCCTAGCCGCCACTAGGGGTCAGAGACCGCTGTCGAGTTCTATCCGAGTCCGTAACGATAACTAACTATATAGTGTCCCTAACTATAACTATCTGTCGTCAACATTCGTCCACTCTTAAATATGATGCTGTCGTTATGTCAACAAATGTGTGTGTATTAAGTGATGGTGTGCATGCATGCGCGTGAATGTGCCCTAAGAGTATAATTAACTAATTTAACTAATAATAATTAAAGTTTATAATACAATCGTATAACAGCATATTATAACCTGGGTTACAATGAATTACAGGAGTTATACTCTGCACGTGTTCATTCCGACTAATAACTGAGTGTTCCATTGTGGGCGTGTCGATTAATAGTCCATGCATATATTTGCCCATTTATTGCTGTAAGGCTCGCGGCCTGTCCGTTCTAGTTTGTCACGTGTCACTGGGTGTGTCCATCATTCAGCGTATTCCGTAGTCGTGTCGTCGCATGTGCGTGTCTGGGCGTGGGTATTGTCAAGCGCGCGCGTTCGTGTGTTCGTTCTTGATGCAGATGCGTCCGTGTGTTCGTGTGTCTCTATGCCCGTCCATTTGTTTTGGCGTGTCCATGTGGGTATGTCCCTGTACCATAAATGGATCCAAAACAGAGTTTACCCACATATACCTATCCACAAAGCATGAAACTAAAGAAAACGACGGCCCACCTCATGGCGGCGAACCACGGAGGAAAAGTAAAATCCTGGGCTCACTACATTGCAGTACCGCTGACATTTCTGCACGCTGCGTCACGGGAAGCATAACTTTCCAGTCCTTCTGGAAGCTATGGATTCGTAGATCAAAGCTGGTCTTGATAAAAAAAACTACGTTTAAACAATGCAGCCTGCGCATCCTTGATGCTGCATAACTGTAACGGCTGGGTAGCTCCAAAGGCAGTCCTAGACAAACTTGATGCCTGCCACCGCAAACACTTACGCACCATCACTGGACACCGATGGCCAGACAGCATAATTTTCAACGATGCAATATACAAGATGTGTAATACGTCGCCGCTGTCTGTAAAAGTCGCCCCGCAAATATGCTTCATGTTTGGCCATGCGCTAAGGATGCCAAAAGAGACACCTGCACAGGGAGTCTTGGAATTCGCCCTACTCGGAGCCAGCAAACGCAAAGCCAGGAGCGGACGTCATTGCATAAATCTGCTAAGCGTGCTCCGAGGTGACATCAAGAAAGCAGGACTCGGTACATTCAAGTCAAAAATGGACCTGAGGAAGCTAAGGATTTCCGCTGAGGACAAGACACAGTGGGCAAAAGCGAAGAAGGACTGATTGCAGGTGTATTATGTTTCTACTATTACAGCCGCAGAATACAGTAATCATACAATGTCACATATAAAATATAGGTACTGGCACACTATGGGCGTACATTTATGCAAAATTATGAAAAAAGTATGCATCATAGGAACGAGGCGATCCTTAAATGTATCACTATGGTATACATAAAGGTCAATGTTGAGATGCATGTGATAGGGCTGCTGGTTATTTGCTTATTAGAAACTGTGATACTTGCAAAGTTGAAGAAACATCTGTCCATTTCGCCACACAGTGATTTGATAATGAAGATAGAAGAAAGGATCGTAATGAGATTATATGCCCTTGTTGCCTTATTGAAACGCAGGGACAGGCATCTGAGTAGAGTGCGCGAATTGGGTACTGATGAAATTCCTAAGAATTGAGGAATCCAATTTTTCAGGCAATCATATGACGTCATAATCAACTAGGTCACATGTAGGCTGACGTCATTACCAAATATGTCATGAATAACACGATTAATCCGTCTAAACACATATTAGTCCGCCAAGTTGTATGAATTGTGTCTTTACTATTTAATAAACATCCTGATGAAAATTTTGAAACTAATTTGACTGGACACTATTGCTGACCCAGTCAAGTTAGTTTTAAAATATCCAGCAGCTTACCTGTATAGTTTTCTTGAATTTGAGATTCAGGAAGTGCAGGGATCGATCGATCCTAACACGGACAAAGCGTGGGTGGAGCTTAGCTAGAGATAGGCGGGCCATCGCTAAAACTGGATTCATCCATTCTGTCAGGCACCCAGGATATCATTAAGGCTGTGTTCTAGCTTATTGTGTAGAAACTAACATTCTGAATAACGAGAAATTAGCATAGCTACGTATGATTATTCTAATCTACGAAGACTAATGTATTATCGAGGTATATTAAATATGAACTAAATAAATATATATATATATATATATATATATATATATATATATATATATATATATATATATATATATATATATATATATATATATATATATATATATATATATATATATATATATATATAAAATGGTATCGCTGCTATTTCAGCCTTAACTGCGTTGTGCCGCGTACAACGGCTACAAGTCACCTACGTATATGGCTTCATCTGTGCCACTTATCTTTTACGCTTTACATCATATTCAATATACCGTGATAATACATGACATTAGTCTTCGCGGATTAGAATAATCATACATATATATAAAATGGGAGCGCTGCTATTTCAGCCGTAACTGCGTTGTGCCGCATACAACTGTTACAAGAACATTTCTAACTGACCACTGAACCATGCAATTATGCATGGTTCAGTGGTCAGTTAGAAATGCTATTGTTAGGCACACAATATTTATACCAAATGGAGCTACTTACATAGCCGTATGCTGCATACGGCAGAAGACTGTTAAACAAACAACAACACTGTACTATGGCATAAACTTTCAACACGAATTTGTCACGAAAATCGTGTCATAGTGAAACTAACTTGATGCTAATTTAGCAAAAGATATGAGCCATAATTATGGAACTAATTAGCCCGCATACTGCATTTCACGGGTGAAAAACATTGCGCGTAGACATCAGACATCTACTTAGGTACACAGAGCACAGGAATCTAAGTTCCCTTCCTTGGATTGGAAATTATCGGTAGATGCATGCAATGTTTTCGTTTCTGCTTTCGATTCGCATCGCATGCATCTACCGATAATTTCCAATATATAAGGACCCAACCAAAACTAAATGGAGGGGTCTGATCTGTCATTCAAGTATCTGAAACCAAAATAAAAATACGGCAACTATTAGCAAATAACATCGGTCCGTCACAAAAGTGACAAATGTCCGCCAGTAAGTGTCTGAATTGTAAGTTTCAATTTACCAAACATTCTGTATGAAATTTTGACCCTAATCTGACTGTGAGTTGGTGCTTATCTGCATAGTTACCTTGAAATTGAGATTCTGGGCAACCAGTGCTTAAATGGACCTTTCCATTTCTGAACTTCCTGACTATCAATTTTCAGAAAACTGTACAGGTAAGCTGTTGAATATTTTGAAATTAATTTGACTGGGCGCTGTTGCTGCCTATGGCAAATTAGTTTCAAAATATTGAACAGCCTGTTTATTAAATAGTAGAGACACACAATTCTTACAACATCTCGGACTTTTAAGAGTTAAAGCTTAGCTGATTATGACGTCATATGACGTCAGTACTCTGGAAAGGTTACAATCGATTTAAATTCGTGTACACAATGGGGGCAACGTAGCTAGAAAGTAGTGTGGCATAGCTAGAAATAGATTCATCCAGGGATCAAATGTATTCCATCTCGGATAGGCAGAGGTCTTCTTGTGAAGAACACATATACGTAATGTGTCAACCAAAAGGCAATATGTGGCTGTCCCCACAATACTGTGCACCAGGAACAATATTCTATCAAAGAGTGGAAGTGACAAAAACCGCTCCCAAAATGGTAAATAGTTGAGCAGCAGCAAAGCAGATTGGGATGACCAACCACAGATGGCAGTACAACATTTTCAACATATATCAAAATGTTCGTCTTGACATCAGGATTAAAGAAACTAATGTTGAGAGTCTTTACAATTTGTACGAGTTGGGAATTTTGTAGTCAAATTAATGATTTTTGGAGAATACAAAAAATGGAATTGCAATAATAGTAAGGGATGACGTGTAATTCATTCGGATTTTTTTGTGCTAAAATTTAATATTTGCAGGATTGGTACCACTTTAGACCCTAGACCGAGGGATTTTAAGGGTTCAGATTTTTGGGCTCTTGGACCCTATTTTTGGGGCCCTTTTGGGCCATTTGCTGCTGAACACGCCGATGAGAAGATTTTCGCTCGTAATTGGTGGATTTTTATGACATTGGTTTCGAATTGGATGCTTTCGAGGGTGCTGAGTACATTAATAAGGGTTCTAGATCGATTTGATGTCAAGCTAAATGTCACTGTCAGGGACAAAGTCACGTGAAGCTCAAGCAAAGTAGTGCTGCGGCTTAGCATAACACAACTCTGTAGTTTTCGAGAAATGCCAGGTTGAAATACAACGTTAATCCTTTAACATACACCAAGATGTTCGTTATGCCATCGCGATTAAAGTAAAACCAACGTTGACAATTTTGAAAATTTATATGAGCTGAGAATTTTCGAGTCAGATTAACAGTTCTTGGTAAAACGGTTGCGACGCAATTTGCCATAACCGTAAAGGAAATTCCTCCACATACAACGGACTACCGACTAATACTAGTTGCTGTCGCAACTAAGATAGTCGAAAAGGGTGATATTTTAACAAGGAATAATATTTGTTCTCTAATGAATTGACACACATTTTAATCGATTACACAGTCGAAATTCAAAATGAAATATTCAATGTCATAAATGAATGATGTACATCAAGAATAGGTCTGTAAAGCGATGACGGTCAAGAATGCATATTTCCGGGAAACCATAGGTTGGCAAGAACTGACCAATGCATAACTGTTACTTGAAGACGGACAGCCCATAAGTACTTAAGTTGCACATTTTTCTGGGAGGCTAGTGGTGGTGGGGCCAAAACATTCTTGAAGGTGGGTATTTGTCCCCTTGGCCCCCTTCACCCACCATCAGCTACAACGTGCGAGACTGAAATAACACAATGCGTGTAGCAGCCTCCTCTTGATTTCATTTGGAACATGGAACGCCAGTGATAGAGCTCCGTGTTACCAGAACTGTTTCATCATCCTGACACCCACTGATGAACAATTTCTGATCTTGACCAAGCATAATATTTGTATTACTCATGTACGAAGCATAGAATTATGCAAGATTACCTTCATTTTCATCATCA
Source organism: Chaetoderma sp. LZ-2023a (assembly GCA_034401795.1). Taxonomy (NCBI): domain Eukaryota; kingdom Metazoa; phylum Mollusca; class Caudofoveata; order Chaetodermatida; family Chaetodermatidae; genus Chaetoderma; species Chaetoderma sp. LZ-2023a. The sequence continues at coordinate 119,797,865 of CM067372.1, forward strand.
TCATCATCATCATCATCATCATCATCATCATCATCATCTGGGAACTGTTTCCAATTTGTAGGAATCCGAATACCTGTTCCCACTCGCTGAACATTCCCTGGGCAAGTTTGATGCGCCTTTCACTATCATTGCCGTACTTGTCAAATACAAAATGCATTTGCTTAGCTGCATATCCACTGTTAGATTGTGCGCTATTGCACACAATATAGTCAAAGAACCTCTTGGCCATATTTCTGAATGTAATTACTGGTGCAATAGCAGAAGTATGTGCGCTCATGATCTTCATAGAGGCATGGCCATCAAATATCATAGTATCACACCATGTGCTAATAACAGTTACTGTTTCCAGTCTAGGAATCCCTCTCGACTTTGCAACAGTTCTGACTCTACCCATGCCACCATCTTACCATCTTCTGTAAACCTGCTGATTGAAACGGGTGCGATTTCAATGACAGATCTCTTGCTAAGGGAATAAGGGAACGTAATTTTAATTAACTGCCAGTAGTTGAAGGTACATGATTTCACGATCTATTGCCTTGGGTTTCGTCTTTATTTTAACTTTCTTACTTATTTCTGACATTGTTTTCACAGTCGAACGAGGTAGAGTGTCATTATAGACTGTTTCTTATACTGCTTTCAACTGAATCTGGATCTACGATCCTCTCCTTTACAAACTTTGTCATCATGGTTAAACAGTTGTATAATGCATTAACAAGGATGTTCTCAATCGAGGATCGGGCAACAGAGTCAGTTGCAATCTTCACAAGACATGTAGATGCATGAGCAATGTCTAACAGATCAATGGCCAGCGAATTAAATGGTTCACAGATCGTTTGAACCATTTTCGGAGCTGCACTTCTTGCTTGACCATGGTCCTTACTGTTGTCCTTTGAGAGAATGGCAAAGCTTTCCCTGAATTTCAATGTATATTGGCATATAATCGGTCTTGCCATGAATCATTTGAGAAATACAGATCATTTAAGTTTGAGCCCAATTATCCAGCCATTTCCCACATCCTTGTTTACAGTTGATGCGATAGTGTAATACAACCAAACTGAATTAAACTGTCCTGATGTCAGTTTTGCTACAAAGTTTCCATTCTGAAAGTTTTTCAGAACGTTAGCGGGTAGACGGTCCCTCATTAATATACTGACTGCTATATAAAGGGCACAGTTTGTGAAATTTGCAACAAACAAAGGCGGTAGTAACTCCAATTTCCTTGCTCAAATTTCCAAATACCATTACTCGTAGGGCTAGTATATTTACTGGTTGCAAAACACGACTGAGAAAATTATCGTTGCATCTAAAAGTGAGAGAAATTGTTCGTCCTTTCTTGCAAAACTGTTCTAACAGTGGCTGTAGATTTCTGGCGATTTCAGTTTGCATCTGGGAGAGGCAGTATTCAATATTCGCTGCATTCTTCTCATAGACAGCAGCTTCAAGGTTATCTAGCAATGTCGAGACATTTTCCGGCACCATATTGTCTGACCGTTCACACCAAAGTGCAAACTGACAGTCTCGCATACAGTGCTTCATCGATCAACGTTAGACCATGCATAGTCCTGTCAAATTCCTTTCCCGAAAGCATATATTCACTGCTCCTGCAGAGAAAACTCCTGATTCACGTAGAGGATGTTTCAAGACAGCGTCACAATACAATCATCCTACTCCTGAACATATAGATATCAACACGTACATTCCACCTTCACAAGGGATAACACCATCCGGCTCTTACGGCCTTTCCCAAGCATGCCAAGTAATTTCTAGGGGCTTTGACAGTGATTCTCGATATGTCCTGAAAAGAATCGTCAATGACAGCAGCAGCCTGAAAAGATCCGCATGGTCTTGCTTAAAGGCCCTCATCATGGAACACATCACCTCTGGAAAAATTAACGATAGTTTCATTTGATTTAACAATCTGAACATGTTGAGAGAGAGAGAGAGAGAGAGAGAGAGAGAGGGAGGGAGGGAGGGAGGGAGGGGAGGGAGGGAGGGAGGGAGAGAGAGAGAGATCCATAGGACGACACCATCCTTACCGTCTTGAGGTCGAATGGACCTAGACAGTACCAGGTGATATTGGCAGATGATAGTAACAAAAACAGGATCCTCAACTTCAGTACGGTAGGCCCCTATCTCGGCTAAAGTCCAGAATATTCCAAGAACATTAGCAATCAAGGTAGATTGCACATTCTATGCCGCCACGCTTATTCACACCCACTCAACGATGAGAGAAACATCTTTCTCCGCTCAATGCATTTGACACTAAGTCCCCGATAACGCAGCTTACTGGGCCGATGCTGGGCGAATACCGGGCTGATACTTTCAGTATCGACCCGCTATTGGCCCAGCATCGGCCCAGTAAGCTGCGTTATCAGGGGTACACACACTGGCGGATCAAACAATGGATGAATCCAGATTATCGACCAATCATATGACGCTATAATCAACAACGTCACATGTAGGTCCACGTCATAATTAATGTCATGAATGGCGCATCTTAGTCCATCATTAACGCTAAATAGTCCTTCAAATTGTACGAATTGTCTGTCGTTACTATTTAATGAACATTCGTTTGAATATTTTGAAACAAATTTGACTGGCCGTTGTTGCTGCCTGTGGCAAATTAGTTTCAAAATTTACTTGTACAGTTTTCTAGTAATTAAGAGGGCGTGCAGGGACAGATCGACCCCTACACGGGCAAAGCGTGGGTGGAGCTTAGCTAGAGATGGGCGGGGCATAGCTAAAGCTGGATTCCTCCATTTGCCCGGACGATCCCGAGCTCCGCATGTTAGTGTGTAGAATCAGCGTTCTCCTTCTTATCCTCGGAGATCAAATCGATGAAGCAGGGATACACGCGATGTCTTAACCATTCCCTCACTCTAACCAAAAACGGCTTTTGTAGTGGCCTTGATATATTCCTATGTATAGACCAAGAGAAGACTATTTCTGAAAATTAGCGAGGCATGCGGTCATACCAGCGATAAATCTTTTAAAAATATTAAACATCTCTTTGTCTGCAAATGGACATTTTCTTCGGCAAAATGTAATGTTTCCGAAAGAAATCTGAGGATTAAAGGGTTAAGCATAATATTTACACACAGCTACCCAGCTAGCTGATGACGTCACCGAACCGTGGATGACAGACTAGTTCCCACCTCCCACGTGGACCAGCATAACGACAAAGGACCAAGAACAACCATCTACCTGGAAACGTGGTACGAATGTTGAATACCGCGGTTATGTAGGCGCATCCCAATCTGTTTGGAAGCTTTACCATACTGCACACGGAGCAGGCTGTAAACAAGAGCACAAGAGGAAGGCAGAGGCAACCAAACAAAGAAAATATGATATAAACATATCATAAAGAAGTTGAGCAATGATGACACAACTCATCGACAATTCAAAGACGGTTGTCGAATGTACAGATGAAGCGCCAGTTTCCAGAGTATCAATCCATCATCTGACCTCGTATGACGTCATAATCAGCTTAGCGCGCGTTTGATGACGTCACAATCATTACGCCACAAAGAGTTCCATACAGACCGTCATTCAATCTCAGATAGTCCGACACGTTGTATGAATTGTATGTCTTTGTAATTCTTTGCTATTCAACAGCTTACATGTGTAGCTTTTTGAAAATTGATAGTCAGGGTGTTCAGAGATCGATCGATCCCAACACGAGCTTAGCTAGAAATGGGCGGGACATAGCTAAAACCGGAAAGGTCCATTTTCAATACCGTAAGACTGTTATTCTTAAGATAGCAAAGCTTTTATTATATCATAGAAACATTCCTAATAATAATAATAATAATAATAATAATAATAATAAAAATAATAATAATAATAATAATAACTTTATTTCCTAAAGGACTGTGTATTATGGATTAAGTGACTAGCTTGTGTAAATGTTTATGCTTGTAAGGTGCTCGGTTTACGTTGGCCCAACATTTGGAACCTAACAGTAGCTTCGCCTTTGTTGTGCCGATGCTGACCCAACACTACATGACCAACTGTGCAAAGCTTTATATGTATGTTGCTTGAAGGTGTTGGGCCTATGTTGACCAACTTACCAGCATACATCCCGAAATCCTTTGTTTAGTTAGCAATAGCCAGAAGAATGATCATAATCTCTCTCCACCCACATGTTCGCATTTAGCCTACATGAATTTCGGGCACGCGAATTGGGAGATAGGCAAGTACGCCCACACGGTCTCCTCCCCCACCACGACGTCTATTAATAAAAACTCATTGATTTGACAAATCGAATACCATTCTGGCCTCGTGTTCCGGTATTGACGTATTGTTCAGATGGCAAAGTTAGGAACCATAAATTAAATGGATGTAGTCACACATACTATTTGCCTAGGGATACAAATGAACGCTTCCTTGATCGACAGTAATTAATTATTTATCAGGGAGAGCAATGGACCGTATGCAATGAGAAATAGCTAGCTACAAATCTCTATACTCTATAGAGGTATTACGGTCGCCGTAATACGTTTATATGACGTTTTTCTAAATATTTCGAAAAAAATGTGATTGGAAACCAAAGTACAGTTGCCACGACACTCGGCCTTTGGGATTCCTTTTAAATGAACTTGATAATAGTTTTTCATTTCTTCACAGCTTAGCTGTAGCAACTGGGATTGTGTGTTTGCTTATACAGTTTGCGTTTAAAATGCGCCACATAACTAACAAATGTAGGTCTGTCGTTGCGACAATAGTGCACCCGGGATTGATGAAACGCAAAGGTAAAAAGCAACACATTGGAAGTACCAATTGGTTCATTCATTTCTTAGAGGAAATGCCTTTTTTAGTCAAACGATGTTGGTTCGACAAGACAAGTGGTCTTGTCAAAAGGGGCATTCCTTTAAGTTCAACATCAGCAGTGGAGGGATCAGATCTGTCACTCAATTATTTGACGTCATAGTAAAAAACACGTCACTTTACTAGCTGACATCACAACCAAATTAAGATAGGTCCACCGGAATTTGAAAAGTCCGTCAGGAAGTGCATGAATATTTATTGTTGTTGAATTTACATCTCAATAAGCATTCTGTCGAATATTTTGACACTGATTTGACTGTGAGTTGTTGATGCTATAGGTAGCAACAGCCTAAGTCAAATTAGTTTCAAAATGTTCATCAGCTTACCGTTATAGTAGAGGAATCCAGTTTCAGCTATGCCCCGCCCATCTCGAACCAAGCCCCATTCATGCTTTGCGCGTGTTGGGATCAATCGATCCCTGCACTCTCTCAATCTAAATTTCCAGAAAACTATACAGGTGAGTGTCAGTGGCCTTAATCCACGAGTGAGTAGACTGGGCATGGAACAAACAATGAGCACACCCGCTCCCACCTTACGTTTAGCAAATCAAAGTAGGACGATATTACAGGAATGGGATATAACTCACTGTTATTTAGATTGGGTAGTCACGTGATTCAGCAAACACCAAAAGATGAATGTAATGAAAAAAAAAAATTTAATCTTAATAAACTAAATAAAGAATTAAGTAAATGAATAGTATGCACGCTTGACATGAATCCTTGGTATGAGAAATGAAAACTTATCTAATCGTGATCTCTGCGGTTAACGAACGCGGTGTAAAGTTCAATCCTGCTCTGATTCCTGGGTACCCGATGGACATTTCCATTTTTAGCTATGCCCCGCCCACCTCTAGCTAAGCACCGCCCACACCGCGTTCGTTTTGGGGTCGATCGATCTCTGAACTCCATGACTATCAATTTCCATAAAATTATACAAATAAGCTGTTAAATATTTTGAAACTAATTTGACTGGGCGCTGTTGCTGCCTATGGCAACAACAGCGTCCAGTTAAATTCGTTTCAAAATATTCAACATAATGTTTATTGAATAGTAAAGACATACGATTCGTACAGCGTGTCGAACTATTAAGGTTTAAAGACGGACTATATCGAATCATTCATGACGTAATAATTACGACGTCATCATACACGCCGCTTAGTTAATTATGACGTTTACGCCCTTGAGGCTGTAAGAAAGAGAATCCCATTCTACAGAATTCACGGACAACTCAGTCGCAAGCAAATTGTAATTACTCACGCCGCCAAAGACCGGTGTCAGTGTTGCGGTTGATGCCACCTGCCTGCCTGCCTGCCTGCCTGCCTGATTGCCTGCCTGCCTGCCTGTCTGTCTGTCTAAGGCATATTTCCGAAATCCTATGAGGTAGTATCACCAAATTTGTATTCATAATATGATTGGCTAGAACAACTTTTAGTTTGAGGTCAAAGGGTAAATCATCGAGGTCATTGGGTGACTTAGTGCATACCGGAATACACCTTTCTGTTGATAACTCAGCAATGCAAGAAGGTATAATAAGGAAATAGGTAGCATTCATTCATATTCTGGCTAGATCAAAAATTTAGTTTCAGGTAAAATGTTCAAATGTCGCGGTCAATGCAATATGTGACCCTGGTGACCGCGACATTTCTCGGTTTTACCTATAGTTACGCCTTTTTAACCAAACGCGTCATTAATCAGGCTCCAGTCTCAGAACAAGGGATGGGAATGGGGAAAAAACAAGAAAATCGCCATATTAAGATCTGAGCTTGGTGGGGGCATAGCTAGGTATATATATCTTAATATGGCGATTTTCTTGTTTTTCCCCCATTCCCATCCCTTGTTCTGAGACTGGAGCCTGATTAAGGACGCGTTTGGTTAAAAAGGCGTAATTATAGGTAAAACCGAGAACACTATATATTTAATCACAGACGCTTTTGTACTAGAATCGTGAAAAACGAACTCAAATTCAGCGAATAAGTGGGAAGTGAAATCAAGACATATATGAGGGTCATGGTTGCGATTGAGTTAGAACCATTGGAACATTAGACCCAGATGGGTGTCAAAGAGCCCACATGTATTGGCTAGAAGCCGACCTACGACATTGCCAATACACCGACTGATTGTGTAATCGCTTGTCATAACATTGACCCTTATTACTCAGGGCAATCAGGACGATTAGAATACAGCGTTTAGCATATATTTGACGGATTGCAGAAAAGAAAACATTTTACTTGTTTCCGTAACGATTATATAGTTTGTAGTTCCCTGTCGTCATCTACACCGCTGATTTAGGCAAGACGTTCAATGGCTGGGAGGGAAGGGCCTGTATTCAGGAATGCTATGCTCAACGCCACGAAGAACTACTTACACAGAGTTGAGATGATCATGTTCTTTGTGGCGGCATCTGATTCTTCGCCTTGAAGCCTGAGAGGCACTGAACAAACTGTTCTTGGTGATGAACCAGATTAAGTACAAGCGACTCTGATCATGATACATCTCAGACATGTATGACATAACCATTTTTATCAAACGGTGCAATCCATGCATATGAACATGTGAACAAGTAGATGGGGCACACCGGCGTCGTGCAAGACTCAAATTTGGGGAGCAGAGATAGGAACTAGTCTGGATGGCATAGTTGCCATGTAAAATCAACTCGATCTTGAGCCAATAGTGGGGACCGGACAGGTGGATATTCAGGTTTCTCCAAAAGTCGTCAAAAAATCTCCTGTATTTCCGAACATAAATATCGACACACAGATGCCTGCAAAATTATCCTGGTTTTATGCAATCTCTCCCGAAAAATAGTTGACTAAATTTAGAAAATCTACATATCGGCAAAACATACAGTTTTTATAAGGTCACATTTGTATACGACTAGAACGCACAGTCGGTGGCGCGCAATCGCAAATGCCTACACGTTCACCAACTTTAATCTTCTAGCCCGCCACCTGCAACCCATCCACCATGGACCGAGCCCGAGATAAATGGCATCTGACAATTCGCTATCATATGGCTAACACACCTATATGAAATTTAGTTTAGCTCCACCAAACGATTTTTGAGAAATCGTTTGACGGACAGAGGTACTGGCGATTGCAATAGCCCTGCTGGATTCGCATTCAATTCGTGTAGTAAATATCTTTGCAAACATATTTCTGCTTTACAAAATACACTGGCAATAAACCATTGTATTGAAATAGCGAGGCAATCAAAACTGCAAGAATGATAAATTCTGCAATTTTCACCATCACTTCGTTTATGTCTGTGTGGAAATACACCATGCATGTATGATAATGAAACTTGTAATCGTAAAAAGGGGTATTTCAGCTAAAGACGCATTGAGGTGTGACTGATTATGGCTCAACAACATATTAATGCGTAAAAGTTCGAATTCGTACTAAAATCGTGAACATTAAAGCAATCACCAAAATTTGTCAGCGCACGGAATTCTGGAAATTATTTTATCATATAAACAATCCTTCTAGCCCGTTCCATATTTTTCGAGATGAGCACACGTGCCATAATCAACGGAGTATTTTCATTGGCTGTTGTGTGCGCAAACCCATTTAAATCGACCAATTAAAACATCGATTGACGTGAGCGTGACGCGTAGGGATTACTACGCGGTACTGTTTTACTACGATTTGTTTACTATGATTTGTCATTCATGAAACGTCATCGCAAAATGTCATCGTTTGACAGTTTATCAGTCGGCAGCGAAGTAACGATTGATGGCCGCGGCTCTGCGATAGTCTTAGAAGAAAAGTGTAGTTTACGGCTGACATCGCCAGATTTTGTGCTTGTCACTATATTTTGCTGCACATTCAGTATCTGTTATCAAGTAGTAGTGCGTCACAGCGGCAGTATCGATTTCACGAAAAATAACAATGAGAAATCAGATAAAAGTCACATCAGCAACTATTGGCAAATATTTCAAAATTACAGTTTATATGATAAATAAAATCTCAAACTCGGTCACTTTTCATATCACTATTATGAACCTCGTTGAAAATGATCAATTTTGCACTCGCTAAAGCTCGTGCAAATTGATAATTTTCAACTCGGTCCATAATAGTGATATGAAAAGTGACCTCTTTCCAGATTCTCTATATAGCATATCGGCCTATCATTTCACAAAGGCAATGGAAAATATCGGAAAGGTATCGCGATGGTGATTTTAGAGCTTCATTAGATATCACATGGAATATATAGTAGGCTACTTGTATGAAGTTGTAGCCAGTACTCTTGAGCTAAACGCGTTCGGGTGCTCAAATTAAATATGTTTGTTGTCAGATAATCCTCATATCGTCAACTAGAACCAGACATAATATACACCTGTGCAAAAGTTAAGCACCACCCTATTTTTACGCACATGCGAGGGTATATTCATGTGCTATGAAGAAAGCAATAGCATAAACATTTATGTACCCATCCATCTTAGTGCAAGAGGTAATAATGCAACTAGAGGAATGCTGATTATGATGGTGGGGAAACACTGTATGTTTTTGTTTGAACTTGAAAACGAGGCCTGAATATGGTTACGTTGACACACTGACAACTATTGCCCCACAGTTGACACACGTGGCTAGATTGTCATTAATGGTGTCTGAAAACGAAGTTTAACATCTGTGCACGAGTTTGAGACTGTCATTATTAATACCGGGTATATCCACCTTGTGCCTGGATGACGGCCTGGACACGACGTCTCATGCTGGTCACCAACCGACTGATACGCCATTGTGGTATTCGTTGCCATTCAAGATGGAGTGCGTCTGATAATTCCTGTAGGTTCTGCACAGGAGGATCCTTCCTTCTCACCATGTTTCCCAGAATGTCCCAGATATGCTCAATAGGGTTCATGTCAGGGCTCCTTGCTGGCCATGGTAGGGTTTCGATGGCATTCTGGCGGAGGTATTCATGCACAGCTCTAGCACGATGTGGTCGGGCGTTGTCATCCATGAATATATGATGGGTTCCAGGTGCATGATTTACAAAATGAGGGACCACAACTCTATCCAGTATGGAATCTTGATATCTTTGTCCATTTAGTGTTCCAGGTACAGTCAACAGATCCAGCTTACAATCAAATGAGATGCACCCCCATATCATAACGGAACCTCCACCAAATGGAACTTCTTCCATGATGTTACGTCGGTCGTACGCCGTGCGTCTGGACCTCCATACACGAGTTCGACCATCTGTGGCATGAAGCAGGAACCGACTTTCATCGGACCAGTGTACCCGTCTCCAGGATCTCATGTTCCAGTGTCTTCTTTCGTTGCACCACCTCAGACGCTCCTCTTTGTGGTGTGCAGTGAGGAGAGGACGTCTGACAGGTCTCCTAGCTTTCATGCCAGCAGCATACAGTCTCCTTTTGACGGTAGACATTGACACTCTATTGCGCGTTTGCCATTGCTGGCTGAGCACTCTGCTGTTGGTGAATGGAGATCTCCTAACAAGGCGTACTAGGGCTCGATCATCACGGGCAGTAGTCTTCTTCGGTCTTCCAGATCTAGACCTGTCCTTCACCTCGTTAGTTTGCCCATGTTTTGCAATCAAACGACTGATTACAGTATGGTTAATGTTCAGCTGTCTGCCAATCTCTCTGCATGACATACCAGTGGTATGCATGCCTATGATTTGCCATTTCACACGATCACTTAACCTTCGTCTTGCCATAGCGGTTCACATCAAGAGCTAATTCTCTCTGTACAAATAAACCACGGTCATGAACACAAAATTCCTAATCTTGTCGCCTAAATCTGTATGTAATGTTCTACACCTCAAACTGGACTTTTACATAACTGAACACGTGTGCTGTTTCCCGCCACGCACGGACATCAAGCGGCGTGAAGTCATGCATGCATGTGCATTTCGTACTTGGAATTATGTCAGCTAACACGGGGACAAAAAGTATGGCAGCCTAGTTGTACCATCATGTTTCTACGTTCTATTGTTTTTGCTGGTGCTTAACTTTTGCACAGGTGTATATATACGCTAACAATATGTCCAAAGGAATGGTCTGGGTATTTTCACTAGGAAAATTTTGAAAAATAAATGCTCCGATAAGCGATTATATAGACTCTGAGTAACAAAAGATCATATCTAGCATGCATAAAGTTTATTGTCATTATTATTGTGAGACACGCCCTTCCACCCCACCCCACACCACCGGCACCTCTTGCACGACGCCACTGATGATTGCCATTTCACAGTACGTCAATTCTAGACAACGATTCGTCTTGGCCACACTAGCATAATGGACCTTGTCACTGTAGCCATCTCACATATGACGTCATAATCAACTACGTGACATATGGAATGACATCACAATAAATGATGTTATGAATGATGTAGATAAGTACGTCACGAACGCATAGTTGAAGACGGACTATGCGTTGTTGTACAAATTGTATGTCTTTACTATTTAATAAATATCCTGTTGAATATTTTGAAACTAATTTAACTGGGCGCTGTTGCTACCATAGCTGTATAGATTTCAGGAAATTAATTGTCAGCGCATTCGGGAATCGATCAATCTCAACACGCTGAAGTGTGGGTGGAGATTAGCTGGTGATGGGCGGGGCATAGCTAAAACTGGAAAGGTCGATCATATCTTTCCACAGAGTTCAAGCAACAGTTTGACGTAGAAGTAAGCAAGATCACAGACCATTTTGTCCTCATGTGCGACCACCGATGGCTACGTCCCTGAGGAATATTCTATCAACTATATGTTTACAATCTTTTAACCCTCTTGTGTCAACATCGCCTCAATGCGCTCAAAATGCTACTGATATTATATTAATTACACGGCCGGAGCGTGGCCCTGGCACCAAGGGTGCAAAGAACCAGACTGGGGGTTCGGAGGTCGTCCATCGAAAAATTGTGGAGGTCTAGATGCTCTCAGCTGCTCATGCGTTTCTGGACGCAAAGTTGTACCTTTAGCTGGCTATGGTGGTCTCTGAATTTTATTGAAACATTTTCTCTTGAGTGTGAGTGTTTTAAAATGTACACTTCACAAATCTCAAAGGGTGGGTGGGTGGGGGGGGGGGAATTCCCCCTCGTCCCTACCACCTGCAGGCTACGGTTAGGAATTAACCATTAAATTGTCAAGATTAAAACAAAGAAGTTTTTGCTTAAGTTAATGTAATTCATTTGCAGGCCAAGAGAAGACAATTTCTTTTTAATCTACCGATGGAATTGATAAATATGCTTTCTGTTGTCATGCAAATGTAGGCGCTTTTGAACAGCTTGAGTATTCAAATGTTAAGTGAAGCCGAATTTTTTTTATCAATCGGTATCCATTTGTAGGCCAAGAGATTAATTTTGAAAATTTACTAATGGAAAGGCTGGCTCGGTAACAGAGCAAGCCGTTTAGGTGGTAAATTTGCAAAGAATAGTATTCTCTTGGCCTGCAAATGGGCTTTCCTCAACACGCCTGAAGAAGTTTGATTGGCCGGTTCACCGTTAAAGGGTTAAGGGCTTAAGTGTGATAGATTGATTTCCTGACCCTAAAATGTATGTTTATTTCTCAAGGTTTCCAAAAGATATATAGTTCTACAAATCTCCAAAAACTTAAAACAACATACATTATGCCTGACTACTAGCGTGTACAAATTGGGGCGAATCCCATAAATACACCGCAGGTGACATAGGTGATGCGATAGTTTAAACTTTGTAGGAGTGAGATAGTAGTGCTGATTTTGAAAACAGTATTGCTGACTGCTGTTATTCGCTTAGAAATCACCGTCGTTCAACGGTTCTAAAATTAAACGATGTTTATCATGCTGGAAATAATTGAAATATATTGATACTCAGATAACGCAGGTTAGTGGGCCGCTAATGGTCAGATACTGGGCCGATACTATTAGTATCGGCACGGTATCGGCCCAAACATTGGTCCGGTAACCAACGTTATTAGGATATGCTGATAAAGATGTTGACAAAACACCTGTGATAAAGTATAGTGCCGGCCACAGCCTTACTAATTCACAAGGCCAATAGAGATGAACCAACCTAAATCTTCCTGACACGCAATTTGTTTTAACATGTGCTTGATTGAATTTCTATAAAATACCGAAGTGTGACGTCATTGCCGATATAGACAGAGAAATGGTAACATAATTACCTAGATGCATTCATAGGTCTAATGACCTTGTCTCACCTGAGATCAGAAAACCACTGATATACTTAAACTTCTGTCTAGAAAATCCTTCTTTAAATCGTGCAATTAAGATATCGCTATATCAACTGCTGCTTAAATTGATGCAACTATAGTTCGATTTTTAAATGGATAATACATTTATGCTGTATACCAGAGCATTATACAATATCAAAACATCAATAATTTTAGTGATTCTGATAAAATTCTAATAAAACACGCAAAATAAGTATAATATCTAAAGGTTTGATCAACAACTTCCAATCCTCTATTAATAATAAGGCGTTAATGTCACATGATGTTAGTGTGTGGTAATATACGAACCCGATTGTCACGCAAGTATAGGACGTCATAATCAATTACGTCATATGTAGGCTGACGTCACATTTCATAATAATATAAGATATTAGTGCATCACCCAGAAGCAAGCTTGAAAGGTCCGTCAAGTGTACGATTGTATGTTTTTGATGGATTTGCAGTTTAAACAGGCCATAAGCAGCAACATGCCATAAGCAGCAACATGCCATAAGCAGCAACAGCCCATAAGCAGCAACAGGCCATAAGCAGCAACAGGCCATAAGCAGCAACAGGCCATAAGCAGAAACATGCAATAAGCAGCAACAGCCCATAAGCAGCAACATGCCATAAGCAGCAACAGGCCATAAGCAGCAACAGGCCATAAGCAGCAACAGGCCATAAGCAGCAACATGCAATAAGCAGCAACAGGCCATAAGCAGCAACAGGCCATAAGCAGCAACATGCCATAAGCAGCAACATGCCATAAGCAGCAACATGCCATAAGCAGCAACAGGCCATAAGCAGCAACAGGCCATAAGCAGCAACAGGCCATAAGCAGCAACAGGCCATAAGCAGCACCATGCCATAAGCATCAACAGCCCATAAGCAGCAACAGGCCATAAGCAGCAACAGGCCATAAGCAGCAACAGGCCATAAGCAGCAACATGCAATAAGCAGCAACAGGCCATAAGCAGCAACAGGCCATAAGCAGCAACAGGCCATAAGCAGCAACAGGCCATAAGCAGCAACAGGCCATAATCAGCAACATGCAATAAGCAGCAACAGGCCATAAGCAGCAACAGGCCATAAGCAGCAACAGGCCATAAGCAGCAACAGGCCATAAGCAGCAACATGCCATAAGCAGCAACATGCAATAAGCAGCAACAGGCCATAAGCAGCAACAGGCCATAAGCAGCAACAGGCCATAAGCAGCAACATGCAATAAGCAGCAACAGGCCATAAGCAGCAACAGGCCATAAGCATCAACAGGCCATAAGCAGCAACAGGCCATAAGCAGCAACATGCCATATGCAGCAACATGCCATATGCAGCAACAGGCCACAAGCAGCAACAGGCCATAAGCAGCAACATGCCATATACAGCAACATGCCATAAGCAGCAACATGCCATATGCAGCAACAGCCCACCAACCAAATTAGTTTTAAAATATTCAACAACTTTCCTGTATAGTTACCTTGAATTTGGGATTCTGGTAATTCAGGATTAAAAGTTCTATAAATTGATTCCAACACCGGTAGAATGTCTGCGGAGCTTCGCTAGAAATGGGCGGGGCATAGCTAGAAATGGGCGGAGAATAGCTAGATATTCGGGATACATTATTGTGAATATGGTAATTCTAGAGGAAATAATAATAATAATAATAATAAAATCAAAATAGCGTATGATATTGATGCTGGGATTAACGATCCAAATGAACGCTTCCTTGATCAACTGTATTTAATTATCATCAAGCCAGAGCACTGGATTGTATAAAATGAAAAATCACCGGCGACCACTTACGATACTACACATTGTTATTGTTGTCGCGTTCGAATCTTAACAATACAAAAAAGATATGACTGATAAATTACAATGTATTATTAAGGCGGGTGTTGCTGGAAGTTGAATATTCAGCAAAGTTCATTGTTGTGCGGTTGACAAAATGGTTAGCCCTAACCATACCCGTAACTCAGAATACAAACATTACATCTATAAGTACGTCCATACGTTTTCTCCGCCAACCAGGCATCTAGTAATGAAAACGCTGACAGAGTTAATTCGACATGTGTAAAAAGTGAATAAGTCAATTCGCTTTCGCGTTGCCGCATTGCTAAGATGGCAAAGCTAGAAATTGCAATTCAATAGTAGTTTGTGTGACGTATATGCAGGATTTCGCATGAAGTAGACGACGTATTTAATGATATGTAAACAAACTCCGCAACGCCACGATATGGCTCCTGTCTGATCTGGATTATCGTTTTAGGAATATAGTGAAACTGCACATACAACTTCTAGCTGTCAACTCAGTTAGGTACCTGCACTAACCTAGCAGAGCGTCACACGCCGAAGTGGCATGGATGTTATCATTATTTACGGCACCGTGGCGACCGCGACAGTAACATCTAACCTATGCTTTGTTTTGGTAGTTTTAACTGATTCGAATCTGAACAATTTGGCAAACACAATTCTTGTATCACTTTCTATCAGTGATATATGTGTTGGTATCCTAACTGGTACGACAGAGAGCGCGCTACTTAGCATCCGCGATACGCTGACTAATGTATATCTTTGTTTACTGATGACGACACCATTGGTTTATTTTATGCTCGTGTCAATCTTACATTTGTTGCTTGTGACGGTGGAAAGGTACGCGGCTATTGTATATCCCTTGCGCCATCTACGCGTAACAAACAAGACTATCAAACGATGGATTCTCGGCACGTGGTTCGCACCATTGGTAATTGCTTTAGCGCCATTCATGGGACGGAACAATGGAGAAAGCGTTGATTTAATTGTCAACACTACTGGTACAAACTGTAATATTATAGAGAGTCTACCCTGTTCTTTTTTATATACTGCAATTGCAGTAGTGTTATTTGACACAACAGCCGTCATCATTCTTTATACTGTTATCTTAGCTACAATTGTCAGAAATCGAAAACTCACCAGATTAGCATCGCGAGCTTCGCGTACTGTTCGGCAAGCGTCGCGGATGAATGCAGAAAGCAAACCATTTCTTATTATATTCATAACGGTTGTGTATTTTGTGCTTTCCTGTTTGCCATTATTTGGCATGTTTATCAGCCATTGCATTTCTAAAACGCCACCTCTATGGCAGAGTCAGAGTCAGATATATGAGTTGGTCATGCTTCTCAACTCGACTCTAAATCCCCTGATATATGGAATAGGAAATAAGGAAATTAGAGAATCAGGCATGAAAAAACTACGAGCATTATGCAGAAAGAATTAATCGCGGATTTTCAAGGAGAACTTGAATAGCTAAAACTTGAAAGGCACGTTGCATCTGATCAAGAAAGAATAAACTATCGAATAAACAACACACCATTAAATATCGTTAACACTGCTACGTCAGTCGTATGTATTAACAACCTACAACGGTCATCATAAGAACTGTACAAACATTACTTTTCAAAATAATAGTATACCATTTCATCTTGGAAATTTAAAATAATGAAAAAATATATATTATGTTGATAGACTTTGAAAGATATTTTCAAAATACTTGCAATGTGTTCCAAAACGAAATGCATTCGCGGAGATGAGGGAGGGAAGGCGGGAGGGAGGGAGTGAGGGGGGAGGGAGGGAGGGAGGGAGGGAGGGAGGGAGACAGAGCCTCCTTCACGCGGGCACGCTCTCAGCCTAAGGGCGGGTGTGTGGCGGGTGGACACAGAACAGTGCAAACAGTACAAACAGACACACAGAAAGACAGGCAGACTGACAGACGGACAGACGGACAGACGACGGCGGACGGACGGGCGGCTGGGCGGCTGGACGGGGGGACAGACAAACAGACTATACCCTCTTCCCCATACGGGGCGAGTGTAACTACGCCGTTTCATTTAGACGAACAATTTCAAATTACTCGATGAGCAATCTAAAATTGCTTAATCACGTATTATTCGCCCATCTACAGCATTTTAATCTTGCCACGAGTTAATACATTTTAATGTAAGTGGAATCACATTTCAGTCTTGTTATCATTGTTCCCCGTGCTAGCAGAGAATTCCATATGATACATGAATAACCCTAGTTATCTACGGAGAGCATTATCACCGGAATGGTCAATGCTATGATCAGCCCATAAGAGGCATGTTTACATAAAGATGAACAGTTCTCTATTCTCGTGTTCGTTCACGGCTCGTGTCCATAATAATTGAAAATATAAGGTTCTCTTGGCGGGAAATATATTCCTCAGAGACGTCGATGTCGGTGAATACACCACTGTTTGCACCATCTCTGTTTGCTATCCCGGAGATTGTCACGACATCACGAACTGTAGAGCGGCATGGAGTCGGGTAGGAACAATCCATGATGTGTCTATTCTATTGGGTACAGAATTAATCCCATCTGTTGACTGTGTACAGAGAGTAAGACATGATGGTATTAATATAACCGATACTCGATAGTTCTAGACCATAGCTATTATAATCACACACCCGGAAAATACCTAATAATTGCCGATTCACCTAGAATGTTAGTGATGTGTTTCGGGAAAGAGTGTATCTGGAATATGGCACCAGAGTCACTCAACAATATCCATATAAAGGCATGATTAAACAAAACGCGAAAATACTGTTTAGATGTAATCCGGGCTCCCAATGAGCGTGTCCTCTACTCAAGAACCAACCATCTAATTAAACTGTCTCTAAGGTGCTGCTTTGCCGTCACAACCAATTCCTCACGAGGAATATAACAAACCTAAACATAAATATAAATACTTGTACACTAAGAATTGCTGGTATAAATGTCATCTGGTCTGAATGATTTCAGTATAGGTTTCATACCCTAAATTGATCTTCTGGTGAACAGAATGGACCAATAATTAATCTTAAATTAAAATTTTTGCTTATTCGAAGCTATACATATGTGACTAAATCGTGAATATGGCGCTTTGCTTTCTCTACTACCGGTCTTTGAGCCGACTTTCGTACGCCCATGCCCTAATAGCTAAAATAATTCTGTATGTCGGAATTCAGACGTCCGAATAATAACTTCCCAAAACCTGGTAAAGATATTTAATAATCTCGAAAATCCTATTCAGTTTCCAGTTCCACCCTTTTACACCCCCCTGGAACGGCACACGTTGAGCTAAGTAGCTAACATATGCTTCAATCTATACACCAGACATAATGTCACATCAAGAGTCGGTGAAGGCTTCTGAAGAGTTTTGAGACCTCTTCCGATACAAAGTGATACCAATCCGACCTAATAATTATATGCTTAATAAAATGCGGTATTAAATACTACTAAGAAGCAGTCTTTAAAGAAACTTGTCTGGTGACAATGGATCAATGGACCTTTCCAGTTTATCCATCAATCACATGACGTCATAATCAACCACGCGCCGTATAAGCTGACGTCATAATAAATGACGCCATGAATGACGTAGATAAGAACGTCACAAACGCATACTTTGTGACGGACTAAGCGTTGTTGTACGAATTGTATGTCTTTACAATGTAATAAAGATCATGTTGAATATTGTCAAACTAATTTGACTGGGCGTTGTTGCTGCCATAGACAGCAACAGCACCCTGTCAATTAGTATCAAAATATTCAACAGCTTGTCTGTATGTTTTCTGGAAATTGATAGTCAGGATGTTCGGGGATCCATCGATCCCAACTTGAGCGAGATGTGGGTGGAGCTTAGCTATAGAGTAGGGCGAGGTATAGATAAAACTGGAAAAGTCCATTCGCACAAGCGTGAACCTTGCATACTATCCTCTCTCACCTACGAATATTAGCCATGTGCCGGGTTTATTCCTATCATGGTAGGATCTGCCCTACTCTGTCCTAGCCATTCCTTTAATAAATCATTCGAGATTTTAGATATAGCCAAGTCTACACCACTCGGACGTTCTTTCATTCTACTGAGTACGTTTTTAGATAATGGACTTTTCAAGTTTTAGCTATGCCCCGCCCATTTCTAGCTAGGCTCTACCCACACCTAGCTCGTGTTGGGATCGGTCGATCGCTGAACTCATTGACTTTCAATTTCCGGAAAACTATACAGGTAAGTTGTTAAATATTTTGAAACTAATTTGACTGAGCACTGTTGCTGCCTATACCACCCAGTCAAATTAGTTTCCAAATATTTACCAGCATCTTTATTAAATAGTAAAGACATACAATTCGTACAACAACGCTTAGTTCGTCACCAAAAGACCTTTCCAGTTTTAGCTATGCCTCGCCCATCTCTAGCTAAGCTCCACCCACACATCGCTCGCGTTGTGATCGATCGATCCCTGAACTCCCTGACAATCAAATTCCGGAAAACTATACCGGCAAGCTGTTGAATATTTTGAAACTAATTCGACTCGGTGCTGTTGCTACTTATGGCAGCAACAGCGCTCGGTCAAATTAGTGTCCAAATATTTAGCAGAATCTTTATTAAATAGTAAAGACATACAACGCTTAGTCCGTCACCAATTATGCGTTCTTGACGAACTTATCTACGTCATTCAAGACGTCATAA
Organism: Chaetoderma sp. LZ-2023a; assembly: GCA_034401795.1. NCBI lineage: Eukaryota > Metazoa > Mollusca > Caudofoveata > Chaetodermatida > Chaetodermatidae > Chaetoderma > Chaetoderma sp. LZ-2023a. Next base: position 119,817,366 of record CM067372.1, read on the forward strand.
TCAATGATGTCATCATACACGTCATGTAGTAGATTATGACGTCATAAGATGATAAACTGGATACGTTCATTATATGCGTTCGTGACATAGATTTCTACGTCATTCATGAAGTCATTGATTATGCTGTCATCCTACAAGTCATGTAGTTGATTATGATGTCATATGATGGATGGATAAACTGGAAGGCACATTGAAATATCATACTTAGCGGATGGTTGGGAAATACGATAAGTCAAACATAGCTTCATTACTGTTTATTTTTTTAGAAGGTAGACCACTGTGTACAGTACAGCTACGAAATACCATAACATGGTTACAAAACAAAATAAAACGTGCTGTTGAACATTTTGAACATAATTGGATTGGAAGACATTGCTGCCTAAGGCAGCAATGTCTTCCAATCCTATTATGTTCAAAATATTCAACAGACTATTGCGTCTTCGTATTTAAAATTGTACTAATAAACATATTCCTGTTTTTGTTTAGGAAACAGACTAACTTATTTACCAACAGAAGACTGTACTGTATTTCTCCTTCTACGTATGTTGGACGTACTTAATACACCTCATCCACTATGGTAAATTGCCTTTGGAATCAATAATAGTGCTTCATTGCAACTTAGACATAATAGCACCCAGGCAACATCTGCGAAGTCCGCGAAGTCGATTTGAAAATTATTCATCCACGATGGTCACGGAATTCAAAGTTCATTTTGAGCAGTGATGTTCCTGACCCCCAGATTCATAACAATCAAACAGGCGAGAGCCCTGTTATAACATATATTGAAACCCCAATTTTTCTACCGGTAACAACACCCTCCAATTAAATTAGTTAGAAAATATTCAACTGTCCATTTCTGATTTTGAAACTGTCTTTCTTACCGTGCCCGTTGAATTCAATGAGTTACTTTTTCGTTTGATTCAGAGATCCATTTAACCGCTTAGATTAGACACGACCAATTCTAAATGATAAAGGGAATTTTATGTTGATTAGTGTAAACAGCAACAGCTCCTAGTCAAATTAGGTTCAAAATATTCAATAACTTTCCTGTCTTGAAATTGAAATACTGGAATGTCAAAGGTTTAAAGGGTTCAGTGAGATGGATAGCTTATATGTAACTAGATATCTGGAAGATAAAGGTCAAATCTTATGTGATATGTCCTCAAGAGAAGATCCCTTACATTGGAATTCCAATCTCAGGAAATTACATTTATTAGACGAATCCTGCTTTGTAATGCAATACTACCGGTACGCTTTCTGGTCACATCCATAAACGTAACTTTGTGGAGACTACAATTTCCGGATAACAAAGCAAACGACTACTCAATTTAAAGTCACACATTTTGCTGCTTTAACATTCATGCTATCCGGTCTACATACAAATACAGGAAAAAATCGATCCTATCTATAATTGGTATGTTTTCAAGCAACCGAAAACACTCCCCGTTAGACATTTCTGATGGCGTGCCACATTTGAGCCCGCGTCCCTGAGAGGGCATAGTGTGTATCCGCATTCTGCACATAACACTATAGCAAAGTATAGACAATACTGTGCATGCTACTCATATGATGATGGTATTATACCACGTGATCAATGGACCTTTCCAGTTTTAGCTATGCCCCGCCCATCGCTAGCTAAGCTCCACCCACACCTCGCCGTGTTGGGATTGATCGATCCCCGAATGCCCTAACTATCAATTTCCTGACAGCTATTCAGGTGAGCTGTTAAATATTTTGTAACTAATTTGACTGGGTGTTGTTGCTGCCTATGGCAGCAACAGTTCCCAGTCAAATTAGTTTCAAAATGTTCAACAGAATATTTATTAAATGGTAAAGACATACAATTCGTACAACAACGCATATCCCGTCTTCAAATATGACGGAAGTTGTGTCTCCTGATCGGGATTGTGTCTTCCAAATTTAGTTTCCTTACGAAATCGTTTCACAGCATTATAGATAAGCAATTGTGACACTGATGATACAGTACTGTGCACTTCTCTGTTGCTTGCAGCTTGGCTCTTGATATTTGTATAACAGAGTATCATCTGGACCACACCTCACAATGATGATGGACGTGTGCAATAGTCAGAATCCAGTGAAGACCCCGAGAAGGAGTGCGTCTCCTGGAACATTTTGCTACGTACAAGTTGTGCTACCCTCATGTGTATGACAACATCATTTTCTGAATCTGTTTGACTAAAGGCTACTCCTAATCACCTATATAATCCTTGAACGATAGGATCACATCATTTGATTGGGGTTTGTTAGCACCTAAGCCTGACACTACCACTAGGAGCTCTAGTGGCAAGGATGTACCTTGGTTTATCAGTTGTAGGTTGACTGAGGCGTTCTTTGTACAAAACAAGAAGATCTTGCAGCATAAAAAACGCATTTGGATTCTCATCATCATGACGCGTATGCTCCATGTACGAGCTGAATTCTGGTAGAGCCAGCTATTCTGGTGTAATATCGTAGGCATTTGTGATTTGGTGTCGTTGGCATGATCTGTATCTTGTGTACAAATTAGTCATACTTGTCATGTAATATGTAACTTCTTTAGCTGGCATATCTCCACCCATAAGTTTAGCTAGCAACTTTGCATCATTCAAATCTGTGGCCACTGTTCGAACATTGTGGGCAACATTCAATGTCTCTACACAGCGGTATTTTTGTTCATGTTCTATCTATTAGTCACATGAGAATCACAATGCCCTATCATCTGATGGACCCACGGGTGTTGTTAGTCTGTCGCCTTGAGTAGGAAAATTGAGACTTATATGCATTTTCGGGTATAGTAGCTGTAACTTCCAGGGAATATTCTTCAGTCATCTGGGAATACAAAATCACTTGATATCAAATTTTCATTTGTCGTTATGGTGGCCATATTGGATTTCACAATGGCCGCCATCTGAAAAACAGTTTTTCAACATTTTGACTCATTAATCGCCTAGTGTCTTGATTTTAGTGTCTAGGTATATGTTTTAATGCATGTCAGATCATGTATGATGGTTGATAGGCAATATCATAGTAATATGTTTAACCCTTTGAACCCTGAATACAAAGAATCTTAATTTCAAGGCTACTATAAAGGGTATGTTATTGAATATTTCATAATTAATTTAACTGGAACATGTTGCTGCCATAGACAGCAACATAACCTAGTCAAATTAACCTCAAAATATTGATCATAATAATTATTAAATCGTAAATGAGTGTTATATTGCAAACTTTCTTGTTTGAAAGGTTAAAAACGTATTTTTATAATAATACATGGTCCGGGATAATTTTCGAATCTCTGGATCAAAGTAAATTGAAAAGACGATCTTGCGCTTATCCTCAAATTTTATTTATAAAAAGCGCTGTCGTCTGCTAACAAACAGACAAACTGCATATCTTTGCCATTTGGTAACACATGTAGTCAACGATGGAGAGTGAATTAGAATTGCCGGCAAAAAATAAACCAACTGATTACAGTTTATGTATTAAATGCCAACAATATAATAAGAAAGAAGATTGACCACCCCCCGAGATGTAGAATCATCTGATACATTTTTAGCAAATGTCAATAAAAGATCTGAATGGGGCAGTCATGATTTTATTAATGTAGGGAACAGATTAATAGGTATAACAGCATCGGACCTTTTGCAAAAGGGTGCTAAGTGGCATCGCAGCTGCTATAGTGAAACCACAGACAAGAACAAAGCTAAAAAGGACGAGATTAAGTATCTCAATAATCCTGAAAAACGTAAGGGGAAGGGGCGCCCAACCTTATCTGTAGAATCTAGTAGCGTACTACTGAGATCTGCCACAGAGCGTTTTGATCGTGAAAAGTGCTTTTTCTGTCAAGGTCAAAATACGGAAAAAGATAATGAAACTTTATATGCCTGTTGTAGTGAGAATAGCGGGATATCTGTCAAAGAGATAGTAGATACAAGTGACAATGCATCCTGGAAAGTACAATTGGCCGACATAATATCATAAGGGGACTTTCTGGCTAGGCACATTGTCTATCACAAATTCTGTAAAACCACATACTGGAGAATTTATGTTCAAGGCCCTGAAAGACGCACTGAAACTAATCAGAATAGTGAGGAGACGATTTTCTTTATAGCAGCAGAAATGGAATTTTACGATGAGTTGCATGAAAGAATAGAATCTGGAGACTATATAACGACTGTTCAGGCTGAAGAATTGTATTATAATATGATGCGTGACCACGGAGTCACTGGTCATGCAATATCCAGACGAACACTAATAACAAACATCACACACAATTTACCAGACATTGAACTATCCCAACATAGAGGTAAATTACCTGGCGTCTTCCATTCAAAAAAATCTGGACGTGAAGCAGTCGATATTGCTATTTCTGAACAAGACATAAAAGGCGACCTTAATATAATATTTAAATGTGCCAAAATCATCAGAAAAGAGATAACTAAAGCCAGAAAAGGGAAACCGTGAGTATTTACAGGCTCTCTAGATGGTGTTGGCGAATCTGGGTTGCCAGTAGAGGTATTAATGTTAAACAGATGGATCTTGCAAGGTTCTAAGGCTGCGACTACTGAGTCGCGAGATCAGTCTCTAAGAAAAAATCATGTGTCACAATTTCTCAAATGATGATGCATGAATTAAAAACTTCAAAGCAAGTAGCAAACACAACAAAATCCCAGTCTGAATTGTCTACTTTTCGTCGCCAATGTGAAAGTCCATATGCAGTCGGATTATCTTTGTGGATATATCACAATTTACGCAGCCAGACCGCTATAAATCTGCTCAGCCATTTATGTTGTGGAATATCATATAGTCGGGTGACCAGGGTTTGTAGTCAGATAGCCAATGCTGTGCAAGAAAACATCAATAAAAATGGTATTTTTGTCCCAGTTGGTATTGTGAAAGGTAGAGCTATTCGGGCTTCCGCTGATAATGTTGACAAGAAAGTTGATACTTTTGATGGAAAGTCAAGTTTCCATGCAATGGCAGCTTGTGTATATCAGCCAATATGTGCTGGAGAGACCTTGGTAGAACCACTTGATCTATATGAAGTTTCTGCTGGTGGCCTTTTAGGTGTTCCGAGCACATGCATCAAGATTCTTAGATGTGACTTAGAAGGCAGTCCCAAACCTCAATTCAGTCCCCATTATGCATCGTATAAAGTGGGTTCCTACGATGAACATTTTGATAGAGCGATAAAGCATGATATGTGTTGGATGATGGCAAGATATTTCAACAGATCTCAAACAGTTGATTTAAATTCGTCTGATGTAGAACCTAAACCAGTTGCCTCTGATGAAGTTACGATTCCTGCTTTTGATGTTACCAATATTTTGTCAGATAATGTGCAAGGTATGCTTTCAGTAACTGACATATCAAATATGCCAGCAGTGCGAGGGGAGCACGAGTGTTTATTGAGTTCAGGTGAAATATCTGTACAAATGTCTCCACAAGTAGTAGATGACGAGAAAACAACGCAAATGATACGAGTGTGGGCTGCATACAACAGTCTTTCAAACACACCTGAATCCACGAATCATTCTTCTTTGATTGTTGATAAGGCATTTACTCTACCTATCATAAATGCCCCAGCACACGAATGGTCAACCCTGGTTACCACTTTAGACCAACTTTGTAGATTGAACAGACTGGTGTCTGGTAATGGGCGGAAGCTTGTTGTCACATTTGACATGGATCTATACAAACAAGTGTGAAGTTGGAATATTTGGATTCACGGTTCAAGGATCAGTTTGTTATGTGTCCAGGTGCATTCCACACTTCATTATGTGCTCTCAGATGTTTGGGAAAGGCCATAGAAGGAAGCGGGATCGACGAGGCTTGGGTCGAAGCAGGTTTGTACAGTTCTGTGACTGTTAATCAAATTATAAATGGGAATCATTACAACAGAGCTATGGAAGCTCACGAAGTCACCCTGCAGGTATTGTTCGATCTTTGGATAGGAGAGTTTTTCTGCTGAAAGGCCTGCTGTCCGCGTAGCTCTTGAAGAGAGTATTAAAATACTGTCTGATGCATGCACATCGAAACAGAGCATTCGTGAGTCACATAAGGCGTTATTAATCACACTCGAGTCACTTAATATAGAGAAACAGCTTGCCGACTTTGATGCTGAGCACAACACAGAGCCCATATTCAAATGGGCACGAATGTACATGAAACAGGTCTTGACCGTACTGCAATTCCAGTGTGCTACCCGGTTAGGTGACTGAACTTGAAAAACTATGTGTGTATTTCTTTGCTTATGGGAGGCATGATTATGCACAGAATATTCCAGAATATATTGCACGAATGTGTCGGCTTCAAACTACTGATCCAGAAATCTGGCAGGACTTTATGGCACATGAATTCACTGTGAACACTTCCAACCAGATACCATTCACCCGCATCGGTATTGATCATGCTCAAGAACATGTCAACAAAAATCTCAAAGGTCAGGGTGCTATTGGTGGCATCACTCAGTCTCCTGCTACTCTTCTGAAGTTTTGTATGCGCGCACCAGAATTAGCACGAATTGCCAATGAAACAGAGGCCATGGCTGACTTAAAGAAACAGAGTAAAATGGATCACCATGGACTCAATAAGTCAATAACACTCAGGCAAGAACAAGCTATTAAAAAGCTATTTGGTTTCCTAACACCTTGTGGAATATTCAAGAGTGGCAATACAGCAATGGTTAAGCTTGTCACTAATGAGATAGTTCCTAAAGCTATTGAGGAAAACATCCTGTCCTGTGAGCTCGTGGGAAAATCTGCAATGCAGAAATTTGTTGCTGAAAGAATATGTGGAAATACAAATCTTTGGGACAAGATGACAAAATGTAAGTCGTTTACATGAACTTCTACAACCAAGGAGGTTAAAGTAAGGCAAAGTCTGATGTTTTAACCCTCCAGGCAACGTCTGGTCTAATGTCTCGATAACTTGTTGTAGCGCGCTCATCTCGTGAAATAGATATGGAAGAGGTGATTGGTAATTATGAATTTCCAACTGTTAATCGGACATTAACGAGACCAGATGGTTCTGCGCACCCAACATTAAATAAAGGCTCATTGATAACTGTCTCAGAGAATCTTCCAGTGTCACCGATGGAGGATTGCCAAGACAATCTCATTTCAGATGGTGCATACGGTTCCACAGATGCACCGCTCTGTCTAATTGTAGACGGTATGGCCGTAGTACAAGAACTCATGGCTGTGCAGTCATTTGAAAATGGTAAAGCCCTTAGCAAAGCTTATGTTGAGCTCATTGATATCAAATCACGTAATTACAATTCTGTAAGGGTGATTTTTTTACAATTACGCTGTCGTTGGCTCATTAAAGGAATCAACACGTGAACGACGCAGGGGTGGAAAGGCACAGCCTAAAGATTATAATATAGAAGACAATACCAAAATTCCTGAATTAAAAGTATTCCTTGGAAGTGTAGCTACAAAAGATTCGTTGACACTTTATCTTGCACAGAGATTAATAGACCATTCTAAAATATGTATGATAACAGCCACACGCAAAGAAGTGATGTCCAACTACACCAATAATTCCACTCCTGGTGTCAGTACACAAGAAGAAGCCGACACCTTAATGATATTGCATGCAGTGGAAGCAAATACAGCTGGATATACTGTTCACATTTACAGTCAGATGTTTTGATTCTTGCGCTAAGACGTACAGCTCTTCTTGGCAAGAAATCTGCCCTGGTGATGGGCACGGGTGATCGACGATGACTAGTTCTACTTCAACCTATTTATGATGCTGAGAGAGCGAATGCTCTCTGCAAACGGCATGCTCTCACTGGTTGTGATACCACAGGCTACATAAGAGGAAAGTCTAAGAAAGCGTGCTTAGAAGCCTTCCTAAAAGCAGATACCAAGATTGTAACTTTAATATCCGGCCTCGGCTGTGACACCCAGCCTTCTAATGATACATTAAATGGGTGCATTTCCTTTTTATGTAGTTTATTCTGTAAGAAGAATGTTCACATTACTGAGCCGCATCACCTCAGATGGCACCTATTCAAACAACAAGGCATGAACAAAGGTGTCGACATGCTACCACCGACACGTGGAACATGGGTTGAGCATATCCAGCGTGCTCACTGCCAAGCTTCGGTGTGGGAACAAGACCCTGTTGTCAGTCCACTATCACCAGATCCCTTACAGCATGGCTGGGTGAAGGAAGAGCACATACTTGTACCTCTGTTATCCAAGGTTGCACCAGCCCCTGCAGCGGTGGTTGAGTTAGTGAGCTGTACGTGTAGTACCACTAACCCAAGCTCAACAAATAAGTGTGCTTCAGGTAGATGTTCAAGTCGATTAAAAGGTCTAGTGTGTACAGAACTCTGCCGGTGTGAAGGAGAGGAAGACCATTGCCAGAACGTAAGTAGTTATGTTGACCCAGATGATGCAAACTGATCTCAAAATTAGGACTTCAGTGTATTATATTTACAATAAGCGAATTTGAATTGTTGTTTAATCATCAGTTTTGGTCAAAGAAATAGTAGCAAATTTGCAGTTTGGGACGATGTGGCAAACGGCCGTCGTAACCAAAAGATCAAAAGATTATTTTTAAAATGGTAAAAATGGTAAAAAACGTATCTATTTTGGATATATTACAAGTGAGTAATGTGTATTCCAGTGGCGTAGCGATGCCGTTTGGGGGCCCATGGTCAGAACGTGTGTGTGCATATATATATAGACTCTCATTTGGTTGTTTGTGCAGAATTGAAAAATATTTGCCAAAATCTTTGGGGGTTAAGCCCCTACACAAGCCACATTTGTCTACGCCATTTGTCTACGCCATTGCAGTATGGAGTGGTTCTGAGTGCTACTCACCATTAAAGTTGGCAAAGTAGATGATCTGAGAAGTCATCTACCGCAAGGCTGCATTCTGATAAAAAGGTGTTTTTTTTATCAGAATGCAGGAGATGGAGGGGGTATTTCTGGTCGCATTATTATTAAAGAAAGAAGGTTCAAAACTTCTACATAAAATAATATTGCAGGCTGGTGGGGCCCTAATGGTCAGGGGCCCATGTTCCTTGAACCTGCTATTGCTACACCACTGGTGTATACAATGTATATATGTATATATGTTCTTTTTTTTCTATAAACATATACCAATTAATGTAAAGTCTTACTCATTTTAAGGCAAGGACCAGTTGGATAATTTTTGTATAATTTTATAGGGATTTTTCCATATCGGCGGCCATTTTGAAATCCAATATGGCCGTTCTAGGGGACACTGTTGTTTGTTATCTTATTTTCTATCATTTTACATGAATCCTTAATGCAAACACATGCTATAGAGTATGGCATGTACGTTGATATCATGTATGCCAATAAACAGCCGGCGATATAAGTAGAAAACTAACTTGAATATGGCGGCCATTTTGAAATCCAAGATGGCGGCTTATCGATAGATAGGAAAAATTGGTATCAAGTGGTTTCATGTATCTTGATATCATGAAAATACTTCCTGAAGGTTTCAGCTACTATACCCAAAAATGCATATAAGGTACACAAGCTGGCAGACTATGTGCCCCGCAGTTTACGATTGCAGGTGTCGAAGCATGCAACGAATGGCATGTATCTCGTGTGGCTTTGCGTTTCCGACCTCTGTCAATATATTGCTTGTTACACGACAGATAACAAGTCTTGTGCCAGTTAGCGTTATTCCTAGCAAGAGTTGCTTCAATACCAGATCCATCGTCCCATCTGGCAAAGTTCCTGTACCATGGAGGTAGATGTAGTCTAATAAAGCTGCATTGTTAGTTAACGATTTGCTACAAATGATGTTGATCTTTATTAGCACCTAGACCATTGAAATTTCTTATTTCTGAATCCCATTCACGTCTACACTTCTATATGACAGCTGCTGTGTATTCTGAAAACAATGTTGCTGATGGCCGTTGCTATCTTAGATCGCTTTGGCTTAAGCGACATGGTTTCCAAAATGCACACCAGCTATCATATACAAGTGAATGGGATTTTTAAACAAGACATTTCAATGATCTAGGAGCTAATAAATTTCTACATCATTTATAATTTATATGTCAGTGCAGCAGATATGTGCAAAACATGTGCGCTTCTGGAAGAAAACATGAGATATCACGTTTATTAATTGGAGAATTATGCAATCCTGATCACCTACGAATACATATTGTACGATTCTAATGATATAGCACGCATTTCTGTTTTTGTAATTCCATTTAAATGTGACTGGTATATACGAAAAATGCGTTTTTTCGGCCTAGACGCGGCCATTTTATGCGCCATTTGAGAGCTCATTTTTACAACTTGTGTCGTCCTATTTTCGAATTCAGCATACTAAACAAACCCATATTAAAGTGCACTACTTTTGCACTTATGCACGAAACTATAATATTAAGGTATCAGAACACCTCTGTAAATTCACTGATTCAATAAGTCGCTTTAAATGACGACCAGCTTTAATCTGAGGTACTCTGATTACCAAGCACCACCCGTATATTGACACCACATGGACGGCTTTTCCAAACCCCCTTATGTTATACATCTATTTCTGGTTATAGTCCAGTCAACTACGCTTAAATAAGGTTAACCTAGAACAAATTGCAACAGAAGCTTTTTTGGTTTTATTTGATACTACTGGTCTTCAAGTACCACAAAATAAAAAATTCTTAAAAATCCCACACCGGGAAAGGTCCTAATTAATGTGATTAAAAATGGCTGCCACATTTTTGTTGCAAGCTAAGGATTACTTTTCCTATTAATTTTAGACGCATGTAATGTATTTCTAAAAAGTAAGAAATGGTAGAATGTGATGCTAAGTGATTGAATCTACTAGTAAAAGTGTTGTGCTCTCTCATTGCTAGTGTATTTACGTCACCAGCCCTTAATGGTGATGTCACATGTAGACAGGAGGCATTGAAGTATTTATACATTACGCTAGAAGCATCCATATGTAGGAAGTCTATGGCTAAATTGTAGCTAATGGCGGAATTTATGCGCAGAATGTCTCATATGTGCTCTTTATTGTCAGCAGGTCGTTTATAACGAGCAGAGGGACATTTAACAATTTTTTGACTATTATTTTCCGTGAATGTACGTTCCGGGCGGAACTGTTTATAAACTTGTTTTCCATATTCATTTCTGTTTTCTCCACACATTTTGTAAAGTTTTCACTTCGTCAAGCTTTTCTTTGTCAAGCTTTGGCTTTATCAAGTCATTCTTCATCAAATCGGCTGAAACAAACAGTGTTTGTTTACTTTATGCACACAGAACCGCTATAGAGCGCTTTCAAGGACCTGGTGTCCAGAGCGCATGTATATATGAAAACCATACACATACATTAATTCACAACACTTTACCCATTACCATATATGAATTACTGTTGACATATGTATGTCATTGTGTCCCATGATAATTAATCATTAATTACATTGTTTTACTTCACCATTTCAACGTCATGGACGAAACAGCAAATGTAGCATGCTGTGCAATTTGTGGGGAGAGTCTTGACAATGGCAAACCCACATTTGTGATATCATCAAAAGGTATTGCTGGAATAAATGAAGCCAGTTTGACCCGTGAGATTGCACCTATGACTATTGTAAAAGGGCAAAGATTACATATTTCCTGTAGGAGAGATCACATTGATAGAACTAAGATCGAAGCAGCCAGAAAAAGAAAATTAGAAAGCAACCGGCGAAATACCCCATCACCCATTCTCCGCTCACAGGTACCTGAATTCCGATTCAAGGACCACTGCTTTCTATGTGGGACGGCAGTTGAGACAAATAGTAGGTGTGATGAGAATGATAATGTTTTCAAGGTACGCACATGGGATTGCCAGAAATCAATTATTGCTGCATGTGATGAAAGGCCTGGAGACGATAGTTGGACAGAAGAGGTTCGAGGACGGGTCATATATGCTAGGGATCTTCTTGCGGTGGAAGCTGTATACCACCAAGTGTGCAGCGTTAATTTTAGAACTGGCAAACAGATTCCATTGCGATATAGAAGAACCCCAGTAGATGAACCCAAAATTCCACGTTTGGGCAGACCAGTAGATACATCGAGGGAGGACGCTTTCCTGAAGGTAGTCAATTATCTGAGGGAAATCGATGATGAACAGACAACTGTAGTTGACCTGGTTAACAAAATGTCAGAATTCTGCACTGAACCTTACAGTGTAAAATTTATGCGACAAAAGCTTGAAAATCATGATGGGGAAAGCATAGTCATAACTAATATTAACGGTCGTCCAGATGTTGTAACCTTTCGAACAACTGCTGCAAAGATATTGCAGACATTTCATGATGCACCAAAGGTGGACGACGAGGAGATAAGAAAGCATCAGATCATTAGAACGGCAGCTGCGCTCATAAAAAATGACATCAAATGTATGCAGACATCAAAAGATGTCTACCCAGGGGCAACTGATATCAGATCCTTGGAACATAGTTTGGCATATCTGCCAACGACACTTCGCGTCCTCCTAGAAAACCTTTTAAGTGGGGAGTCAAAGGATGTGAAAGTTGCTTCTATTGGTCAGTGCATGATTCAGATGACCAGACCGAGGGTTGTCATTGCACCAATAGCATTAGGACTTGGAGTACAAATGCATCACCAGTTTGGGTCAAGGTTTTTGATTGAATGCTTGGCAAGTCATGGCTTTTGTGTTTCATATTCAGAGGTGGTCAATTTCTCAAAAAGTGCAGCGTGCTTTCCAGGGACTGATATCCCAATGTCTGGACATTTTGGACAATATATTGCAGATAATGTTGACCACAACTTGCGTACGTTGGATGGACATGGTACCTTCCATGGCATGGGCATGGTCGTAGCCGTTACCCCTGAGTTAGCACAGAAACATGTCATTCCACGGCTAGAGTTAGCCAGTAATAATGTCCATAATGCAAAAATTGCTATTCACTACTACAAAGCAGTAAAGGGCAATAGGGTACCTTTGGTTTATGATAAACTACCTGTTGTTAGTGTGGCTGACATTTGGAAACACCTGGACGTGTTATCTTACCTATCCTATCTACAAACTTATCTACAGATCGGATAAGCCAGGGAAGCCAGACAGGGTTGGAAAATGCATCGTTTGGGACATCAATTTTCTGCGAGCTGAAATTGGCGATGATGTTGCTCGATACCTACCTTTAATTCATGCAATAGGTGGATGTGACACAACATCACGTTTATTTGGCATAGGCAAAGGTGTTCCTCTTAGAAAGATGCAGTCCAATTCTTCATTCATGAATCATGCAAAGGAATTTTGCCACACATCTACTAAGGTCGGAATTCAGGTGTCTGGTGAAAAGCTATTGGTATGTATGTATGGTGGTAGTGAAACTGATACATTGGACGCATTGAGACTTCGAAAATTTCGAGAAAAAGTGGTTAAGAGTATTTCATCTCTGCAGATTCAAAATCTGCCACCAACGTCTGATGCTGCCAAGTATCATAGTTTTCGCGTTTACTTCCAAGTAAAGTTATGGACGAAGGAGCAAGAGATCTTAAAGCCAGAGGATTTCGGATGGCAGATTCACCAGGGGAAATTTATTCCCAGAACAATGGATAAGCTACCAGCTCCTGATTGCATTCTGAAAGTTATTCGATGCCAGTGCCGAGGAGAATGTGCGACATTGCGATGCAGCTGCAGAAAGCATAGCCTACATTGTACATATGCATGTGGTGAATGCAAGGCTACCAACTGCAGCAACATTCCAAGTTGTCAAGCTGTAGATCTTGCAGAATTTGACGACATAGACGTTGGTCTTGTAAAGATAATATGAGTATGTTTGACCTTGCCGTCCATTGAGAAAATGACGGATGTAACTGTTTGTATATAATAAACCATTACTAAATTCATCATACTGATTCAACAAATCATAAAACTTGGATTAAATTTACTTGAATATTGGAAGATTGATAATTGACGTCATGATGACGTCATCAAGAGACGTAGTAACGGATCTACTGTTAGCGGGATGTCATATAGCGATCATATCACGAAATAACAGTTCTTTGCTATCACTTTTATTTATGTAGTTAAGACATTTTATGGGTCTCCAGTCAAAGATACGTAAGATATTCAGCTTAATAATTGGTTTTAAGTGGTCCTATTAAATTCTGTGAAATAGTCCTTTACCGGAATAGAATTTTTAGGAATTTTTTATTTTCTGGTAGGTGAGGACCAGTAGCATTACATAAAACCAAAAAAGCTTCTGTTGCAATTTGTTCTAGGTATATCCCTATATTGACTGGACTATTAGTACATTGCCCGGCTTGAGTACTGAATGATTAATGGACATGGCGACTGAAAACGGCCTCCGTTGTGGTTTTCGGATGCGTCCATTTGCAGACTATCCTTTGAAGATTTAGCACTGGATTGATTGACTCGCTAATCTAGTCGGTCACTCCAGTGGGAAAACAGTTTTACAAATGGTCTTCAGTTAGTCTGCCAGTGGATGTTTTCGGTAAGAGAACTGATATTACCATGACCAAATTTAATCATTAAATGGATAATAATAAAGGACATTTTCTGGATTCCTATCCTAGTGACGTACTATTGTCAACAGCGATCGTATTTTTGGAATAGTTAATGCAGGGGGCTGGCCATCGTGCCATGCAATTTTGAAATGACCACAGCTATAGATTAATATGGTAACATATGTTCTTATACTAGCCATGGTGATGTAGCCTCTGGCTGGGCGCACTGGTCCGCCAGATGCTCCCATTCCAAAGTACCGCCAGTGCGCGGTACGTCGAGATAGGGCTGTTGGTTAGCTGTGGATCCCGAGGTTGCGGATCCGGTATTGCGCATTGCTGGATTGCTAAAAAAACCCGACTTCTAGAGCAGGTGGAACGTTCACGTTCCAGTGGGTCGTGCGACCATCACCGCGAATGTTGAACCTCACGGTCCCGTCCTCGCTGTTGGTCTTACCAGTGTGACGGTCCCACAGCTCCATTTCAGGGCCGGGACGTAATTGAATACATACAGTAATTAAAATATGTAACAGTCAAACACTCGTACTCGTTTGCTGCTACCTGCGAGAAGCCTAGTACATGGAGCTGGGTTGACGACTCATCATCGTGGTCCTCACCAGAATAAAATCCGTGAGGCATCCCCGCAAAGGAGGGTCCTAGCGTGGCTACTTAGCAAGTTTAATATAAACCAAACGTTATTTTGTGGCGAGAGGAAAGTGCCTCGCGCGGGCCTCCGTCACAGGAAAATGCCGGAGGAAGAGAGAGGCAAAAAGGGCCACTCTCCTATTAAAACCATATTATGTAAAAGAGTCAACCTAGTGAAGTTATATGCTTGTTGTGATGCACGCTGTTTTACGTGAAGATGGGATGGGTGATTTCCGTGGGATTCAACAACGTTATCTTATGCAAGTTCCAAGATGCTGTGTTAGTAGTTGCAGCTTTATTTATGCGGTCCTTCTGATAATTTCTACCCTATCATTTAGTGTTTGGGTCCATATCTAGGTTTAGCCGCAAATGGCAATGTAAGCTTACTGTTTTGAACATATATGTCTGATGGGCGAGAATGTTCGGTGACCGTGAGGCCGGCCACCAGTAGGCTGCGTGCGCAAATATCATGAGGTGAAAGTTCCAGAATCATATAACGATCCTGTTACCATCACGTCATGAACACATATAACAGCACAAGGACCGTACATAAGCGTTGACTAGCACAAATAAGTTTAAGCTGGGGACAAAGATGCAGCTATCCAACTATAGCGACCTTCCCGTGAAAGGGTGGTGGGTTCTAAGACAGCACCCGGTCACTTGTAGAGTTAGCTGGAGAGCTGAATCTTTTCCGTCACAAGTGTGTCGGGTACGGATTATTTGAGATCTGCACTCGTGGAGCTAATATTTACCTGGCGTTAGGGGTATGTGAAAATGCTCAGAGATGCACTGCAGGCCAGTAACTATATATATTTTCGCAGTGCTTCCTACTTTGGCGTGGTTTTCTAACTAACTAACTAACCAGTATCCCAGGATACGCAGGGGATGTATGCGGTGATCGTCACTTTATTTCTAGCCGCACTTGAACCCCAGTAGTTCCAGAGTCAACTCTAAATAACGTGACGGAGGGAAGTCCAGACAATTAATAAGCACGAAGGCTGGAGGAGCGTAGACAAAGACAATTACTCATATAACGGGGGGGGGGGGGGCCTTAAGGTATATAGCCAATTTATGCAATCTAGCTGGTGTGTGGTGTTACATATCCGCTACTCCCGGAAAAGAGACTAACACGAAATGTCTCCTATTGAGTAACCGTCCCTAATACTACAAACCTATCCTATCGAGCTAGAACAGTGTAGGTTTAGTCAGTTGAGAACATGAATAGCGACCTCAGTGAAAAATTGATGCTGTGCGGTGAACAAGGTGGTGCGGATGTTGTTACTGTATAGTGTAGCCTAGTGACATTGCGGTCCAAGAGTTTTTATATAAAATAAACAAAACATATAACATGGATGGTTACTGCCATATCACTAACTTTGAATAATACAGTAATAGAAGGTCACTCGAACTTGACGGTGCTTATGAGCAAGAAGAATAAGGATATAATAATATAATAATAATAATAATATACATAATAATAATAATAATAATAATAATAATAATAATAATAATAATAATAATAATAATAATATACATAATAATATACATAATAATAAACTTTAAAATTGCGGTGATCGGGAGGTACATATTTGTCATCAGTACGTGTTACACACAAGCAATACAATAATAATATAATAAAACAAAGTACCAAATAGTCATAGATACAGAAAACGTTCTAGTGTCACATTAGTTGTAGCGTAACTTTATTGGACTGCAAGATGGCACGATGCGGAAGTTGGCTGCTAGGAAAGACTGCAGGCCTACTGTGGATGCAGCTTACTCTCAAGAATATTGCAGAAGAACATTTGCGGAAACGGATGACTAGTAGATAGTCATGTCTACACAACAGTTATTAATTTAAACAGTGTTGTCAAAAGGTTCTGTACTGGTGCGGAAATTGGATGTTTCCCTGTAGTACTTGAAGGGCTACGCATGAAGGTTGATAATGCGGATGCATTCAGAAAGGTTCGCAAGACGAGATTATATCAAATAGATCACACGGTTCATCAGGCAATGTTCCCCTAACTGCTTCCGAAAATGTCTAAAAGACTAACAGATGATGTGCGGATTGTTTTACACCACTGGTTGCGTGGTACGGCAGATCTGGCGAGTTATCACAGAGCAGATCACTCACCCCACATACTGGACGACTATCTGCACGAAAGGTCCCTTTGCGGAAGTTGTGGCTTGGGCTACCTGACTTTAAATTGTTTATTACTCCCCCCCCCCCCCCCCCCCGATGATATCTTTCCGGAAGCTTAAAAAACTGGTGGTTGCGGATGTGGTGGCTTGTACCCTAGAGACGACGAATTCTGAAAACCGAATGGCGCCGCAGCAGTTGTCAGTATCTGTTGTCGCAAGCAGTACTTAGCGATTCGTCCTCTCAGATCAGGCACCTCACCACCACCTGACTGCGGATGAATGTGATTTTTCGACCCCTTATATACTGTCTGTGACGTCACAGCTGGAGCGCCACAGCCAATCATCGAGCGCGTTTCCGAGGCAGGGAAGCGGGTCACGTGACGCGCTATCGTACCCATGCGCTGAGAGCATGCATGAGCTAAGCCTATGTGGTTCAATATTTTGAATGAAATTTGCTGGCTCATTTAGCCATAACTGGTCAATTCTTAACCGATTTTAAAATAGTTTTGGAATCCTCGCTTCATTCTGGTCATGGTCAACAACGGCGAGAATGGTGTAATTTAAAGTAATTACGTGTACTAACTCGGTACAAAATAAGATGCGATTTCTGCCCAACGCCAACGCGCGTTGTCTAGCAATCTCTGACGCCCGCGCGTGCGCGCTAGGCGATCTCCCGGACGTTTTACGGACCTCTGATATACGGCTTTATACACGTGTATCGTCCTACCCAGGTGGGGGGGGGGGGCGTTTGGAACGTACCCGGCCCGGCGGTTACGTACCCAGACTGGCTGGGACGGTCCGTACCTGACCGGTCGATCCACGCTACAGTAATTGCACGATGACAAGTTAGCCCTTTCATCCCTATGTATAAGATCTAACCGCTTCATTATATTAAATAGGAAATATTCTGTTGAAAACTCTGCATATTTTAATATGAACTATGTAACCAACTGTTTGAAACATTATGGTTCAATTTATGTATTAATTTCTTTTCGCACCATGCTCTAATTACTTTGTAATATAGTTGTATGTAAACGTGGTTATAAGACTTGTCTTATCGCGCTTCCTCTCAGACAAAAATAAATTCTGTTTAAACCATGTCTTGGTTTAAGCAGAATATATTAATATGAACTCTTTTACAGAGAAAGTACGGGCCCATATGCTGATCGACTGATTCCCCCTCGATTCGATTCAATTCACCTTTTTAGTTTATCTATCCATCAAATGACGTCATAATCAACTAACTGACGCGTATCCCGACATCATGATCATGCCGTCATGATTGATTCGAAATAGTCATAGGCAACAACAGCTCAAAGTCTACTCGATCCCAACACGAGCGTGGTGTGGGTGGAGCTTGGATAGAGACGGGTGTGGCATAGTGAAAACGGGAAATGTCCATTTTACAAGAGAGGAATCCATTTATAGCTATGTCACGCCAATTTCTATCTAAGTTCTGACCACTTTTCCAGGAATCTCAGTTTACAGGTACACTATACAGGTAGGCCTACATATTTTAAAACTAATTTTGCAGCTGGTGCGTATGCCTATGACAGCAACAGCTCTCATTAAACTTAGTTTCAAAATATTCAACATAATGTTTATTAAGTTGTAAATTCATCAAAGGCACAATCCATACACTTACTATCGGACATTTACTACTTTCGTGACGGACATGTGCCATTTGCTTGTGACGTCACCTGACAAGTGACGTATTTTTGTTATGGCTTCAGATACTTCAGTGTCAGATCGAATATCTCTATAGACGTAGTCAAATAATGCTCGTGTAGTCGAATAACGTTTGCGTGTAATTAATCACCAATGTTGTTTGGGCCGGGATTACGCGAGATTACTTTAACAACACTAACTACTATAACAGTGGAAAGGAAATAGTATTTGATCTCTCTTCACATAGACTAAATATAGCATATTGTTTAACTATTATGTTCCGCTCTAATGCCATTTATGTCCGTAGATTCTCAGAAGTCAGCGTGTAACGACAGATGTGTATGATGTCCAAATGAATAATGATTTTTCCATTAATCTTATTCCGGTCTCTCGCCATAAAATAGCTATAAGTGGCATACGAATCGGCTTTACTCCTGTTTCAGTAGCCAAATTCGATCGTGTTACACAAACCAGACTGTGGCTGAAAAATCTGTCTTGGGACTAGTGTCAGCTGTACAAAACGCGACGAATTGAAAACAACTCGGAAACCGACGTCCATGTGAAGGAATGGCGATTATCTCATATATCTATTAATCATTCGGCCATAACGTTTCCCCAGTGCTTCATACCGCTTACAGGGGTCTCCAACTCGACCTCAAATGCCATGTTTAACTCACAGATTATGGAATATGACACGATTATTCATCGCCGAACATCAGGCTAATGCTGGTTTATGGGGCACACTCTTTGTTTCTTTAAGCGATTGTTTGTGATATCAAACATACAACAAATTCTGCTTCAACGGGATGAAAGTAATTTATCTGAGAGCTATAGCAATATGAGGCAGCACTAGATTCCAATTAAATAAGCCTCATGGTTCAAATTAGTTTTCAAATATTCAACATAATGTTTATTAACCCTTTAATGACTAGATTTGTTGAAAAAATTAAAATATTTACTTATTGAATGTCGATTTGATGACCAAGAGAAGACTGCTTTTGAAAATGCACCATTGAAATTTCAGGGGTAAAATTTCAAAAATAGTCTTCTCTTGGCCTGCAAATGGACATTCTCCAAGACCACTGCAGAGGCCGGTTTTGGCCGGCTTCGTCCTTAAATGGTTAAATTATAAATTCACCAAACACATACAATTCAGACGTTTACTGTCGGGCCTTCGTCGTTTTCGTGTCATTTGATTGTGACGTGAACTGACATAAAATGACAGTCACCTGTATGGCGACTTATATACCACATCGCGGTCACCGCCGACATGTAGTATATGTGATTGGCCAGCTATACCGCAGCGTAGAGCCTGCTCCTTTTCTGATTGGTTGACAGTTGCATCATGGCAGCTTTCAAAGAATATTGTATGTAACATAAATTTGATCTGAACGTATTCAGAAGAAGCGTGAAGAGTAATCGAACGGATGTTCAGAAGCATTCCGATAATCGTGTTTCGCCCGTACTTATTCTCGACATTTAAGGACAGACTGGAGCCATTCTTGTCAACGCAATATATGGGGAGACGAAACCCTTTACCTTCAGGAACATGGGCATCAACATATCATGTTCTTCATATCTGTTATGCATATGTGTGACTTATCAGCGGGATATTATCAGCATATGTGTGACTATCAAAGGGATATTATCAGCATATGTGTGACTATCAAAGGGATATTATCAGCATATGTGTGACTTATCAGCGGGATATTATCAGCATATGTGGGACTATCAGAGGGATATTATCAGCATATGTGTGACTTATCAAAGGGATATTATCAGCATATGTGTGACTTATCAGAGGGATATTATCAGCATATGTGTGACTATCAGAGGGATATTATCAGCATATGTGGGACTATCAGAGGGATATTATCAGCATATGTGTGACTTATCAAAGGGATATTATCAGCATATGTGTGACTTATCAAAGGGATATTATCAGCATATGTGTGACTTATCAGAGGGATATTATCAGCATATGTGGGACTATCAGAGGGATATTATCAGCATATGTGTGACTTATCAAAGGGATATTATCAGCATATGTGTGACTTATCAAAGGGATATTATCAGCATATGTGTGACTTATCAAAGGGATATTATCAGCATATGTGTGACTTATCAGAGGGATATTATCAGCATATGTGGGACTATCAGAGGGATATTATCAGCATATGTGTGACTTATCAAAGGGATATTATCAGCATATGTGTGACTTATCAAAGGGATATTATCAGCATATGTGTGACTTATCAGAGGGATATTATCAGCATATGTGTGACTATCAGAGGGATATTACCAGCATATGTGTGACTTATCAGAGGGATATTATCAGCATATGTGTGACTTATCAGAGGGATATTATCAGCATATGTGTGACTATCAGAGGGATATTATCAGCATATGTGTGACTTATCAGAGGGATATTATTAGCATATGTGTGACTTATCAGAGGGATATTATCAGCATATGTGTGACTTATCAGCGGGATATTATCAGCATATGTGTGACTGTCAGAGGGATATTATCAGCATATGTGTGACTATCAGAGGGATATTATCAGCATATGTGTGACTTATCAGAGTGATATTATCAGCATATGTGTGACTTATTAGAGGGATATTATCAGCATATGTGTGACTTATTAGAGGGATATTATCAGCATATGTGTGACTTATTATAGGGGATATTATCAGCATATGTGTGACTTATCATGGGGATATTATCAGCATATGTGTGACTTATCAGAGGGATATTATCAACATTTGTGTGACTTATTAGAGGAATATTATCAGCATATGTGTGATTCTCAGAGGGATATTGTCAGCATACGTGTGACTTATCAGAGGGGTATTATCAGCATATGTGTGACTTATCAGAGGGATATTATCAGCATATGTGTGACTTATCAGAGGGATATTATCAGCATATGTGTAACTTATCAGAGGGATATTATCAGCATTTTGTCATCACATTACAAAGTAATGGACCTTTCCAGTTTTAGCCATGTCCCGCCCATCTCTAGCTAAGCTCCACCCACACCTCACTCGTGTTGAGATCGATTGATTTCTGAGCGTCCTGACTATCAATTTCCAGAAAACTATACATGTAAGCTTTTGAATAGTATTAAATTTTGCCCATAGCTAAGATATTTGAGCCCAAATATCTGAGTACTCCAAAATGAAGATAATAACCTGGAGACGGGAATAATACCGAAGTCAATACACACAGTTTTGTATTATCATACCGGATACACCCCATATGTCCACCATGTGAAGACCAGCATTCCAATATCAATTCAATACTATTAAATATACATTGTCCATATCTATATCAATATATCCATATTTGAAACTGTGACTGCAGTAAATTTAACAAGTGCCATCATACAGTTTATCACTAACAATTGCCTGTATAATAATTTAATAGCATGTCTCAATGGCATCGATGCAATGGTTCTAGCACAATGTAGAGCAGCATAACAATAACTATTTAATAATCATAATCATAAGTAAATCGACAGGACAGCAGTAACGTAATAATGATATATTGAAAGTTGAGACAGCAGTACTAATGTAATAATGATAACAGGGTAAATCCACAACAAGAAGTTGATCAACAATAACGCATTGGGTGTAATAGAAGTAATAACAGATAGAACAAGCATTCTGTAAGTAGTGCTTTGCAATACATGTTCCCTACCTGGTGATATAAATCTTTAGAGATTGACAGTCAAAAATTTCAATAAAAATTGCCAAAAGCAGCTGAAACTCGAACTTGATCTGTACCGTCTCATAACATGGCAATAAACCGAGTCTCAGTTATATATGGTGAAGCAGGAAAAAGTCTTGAAAGCTGATATGTTTGTATTTCATAAGTCGAAAGGGGGGCATAACTCCATCAAAAATGATGCAAACGCCTGAAACGCCAACTTGGCCTGTAATTTCTTATAATAAAGTAATGTACCACTTCTCCGTTGAATATCTTGAAAGACTGCTAGAAAAGGGCGGAAGACTAATATGTTTCGTATCATCAAAGGTTTACGCATACGCCTGAAACTCGAACTTGGTCTGTAACTTCTAATAACAAAGCAATGTAGCAGTTCTCAATATAATATCTTGAAAGACTGCGAAAAAAAGTGCCGAAAACTAATGTATTTTGTATTTCATAAGTCGAAAGGGGACATAACTCCATGAAAAATTGACGAAAATGTCTGAAACTCGAAATTGCTCTGTAACCCCTTATACTAAAGCGATGTACCGATTTTCCCTTAAATATCTTGGAGTGCGAAAAAAAGTGCGGAAAGCTGATATTTTTCACATTTCCTAAGTCGAAAGGGGGCATAACTCCATCAAAAATTAACGCATACGTCTGAAACTCGAACTTGGTCTGTAACTTCTCATAACAAAGCAATGTAGAAATTCTCGGTATAATATCTTGAAAGACTGCGAAAAAAAGTACGGAAAACTAATATTTTCTCGTATTTCATAAGACGAAAGGGGGCATAACTCCATCAAAAATTGACTCATACGGCTGAAACTCGAACTTGGACTGTAACATCTCATAATAAAGCAATGTAGCAATTCTCAGTATAATATATTGAAAGACTGCGGAAAAATGTGCGGAAAGCTAAAAAATTTCGTTTTCATAGGTAAATAAAACCAACTGCGACAGATGGACAGACGGACAGATGGACAGACAGATGGACAGACGGAGTGCAAACCTATAGTCCCCCTGGTTTTACCGGTAGGGGACTAATAACAACACAGCAGTAGTGCAATAAGGGTAAACAGATAGCGTGACAGTACAGCGGTCGTGCAATAAGAGTAAGAACAGATAATGACCCCACAGCAGAGGTAGAATAGAATTAAGAACAGATAGTGACCACACATCAGGGGTAGAATAGAATTAAGAACAGATAGTGACCACACAGCAGGGGTAGAATAGAATTAAGGACAGATAGTGACCACACAGCATGGGTAAACTAGAATTAAGAACAGATAGTGACCACACAGCAGGTGTAGAATAGAATTAAGAACAGATAGTGACCACACAGCAGGGGTAGAATAGAATTAAGAACAGAGTGACCACACAGCAGAGGTAGAATAGAATTAAGAACAGATAGTGACCACACAGCATGGGTAAAATAGAATTACGAACAGATAGTGGCCACACAGCAGAGGTAGAATAGAATTACGAACAGATAGTGACCACACGACATAGGGAAATAGAATTAAGAACAGATAGTGACGACACAGCAGGTGTAGAATAGAATTAAGAACAGATAGTGACCACACATCCGGGGTAGAATAGAATTACGAACATATAGTGACCACACAGCCGGTATAGAATAGAATTACAAACAGATAGTGACCACACAGCAGGGGTAGAATAGAATTAAGAACAGAGTGACCACACAGCAGAGGTAGAATAGAATTAAGAACAGATAGTGACCACACAGCATGGGTAAAATAGAATTATGAACAGATAGTGACCACACAGCAGAGGTAGAATAGAATTGAGAACAGATAGTGACCAAACAACAGACGTAGAATATAATTAAGAACAGATAGTGACCACACAGCAGAGGTACAATAGAGGTAAGAACAGATAGGGATCCCGCAGCAGTGGTGCAATGGAGGTAAGAACAAATAGGGCCCCACAGCAATGGTACACTAGAGATAAGAAAAGATAGAGTCCCCACAGCGGTGGTGCAATATAGATAAGAACAGATAGTGACCCCACAACAATGGTACAATAGAGGTAAGAACGGATAGTGACCCCACATTAGTGGTGCAATAGAGGTAAACATATAGTTACCCCACAGCAGTGGTGCAACAGAGGTATGAACAGATAGCGACCCCACAGCAGTGGTGCAATAGAGGCAAGAGCATATAGTGACCCAACACTAAAGGTATAATAGAGGTAAGAACAGAGAGTGACCCCCACAGCAGAGGAACAATAGAGGTAAAATCAGATAGTGACTGGTAAGAACAGATAGTCACCACACGGCAGAGGTAGAATAGAGGAAAGAACAGATGGTGACGCCACAGCAGATGTACAATAGAGATAAGACCATATAGTAACGCACAGCAGTGCTACAATAGGGATAAGAACAGATAATGACCCACAACAGTGGTACAATAGAGATAAGAACAGATAATGACCCACAATAGTGGTACAATAGAGGTAAGAACAGATAATGACAGCACAGCAATGGTACAATAGAGGTATGAACAGATAGTGACCCAACAGCAGTGGTATAATAGAGGTAAGAACAGATAGTGACCTCAAGAGCAGAGGTATAATAGAGGTAAGAACAGATAGTGACCCCACAGCTGAGGGACAAGAGAGGTAAGAACAGCTAGTGACCCCCATAGCAATGGTCATATGGTACTGTAATCATGATAACTATAATGTTATATCCATATTCGTGACATCAAGAAATAAAGTAATAATGATAGCTGTACATTGTAGATTAACATCCAGGAGTAGTGCAATAAACTATAACAAGCTAATGTAATAATGATAACTATAGACACGTACAGGGTAGGTGCACTAGAAGATCTATTAAATAAAGCCAGTAGTAATGTAATCGTGGTAATATAAGGTAAATAACACAACAATAGTAATGTAGTAACCATAATAAATACTGGCTAAGATAACTGTTAAATCAGCATGCCACATGTAATGTAATAATGATAACCATCCTAGTTAGATCGACATTACCTCAGTATAAATGTATTAATTAATGCCTTTTTTATGGCAACCCTAAATTTTCTGCTCAAAACCATCACTGGTCCTCTATATATAGGTAATCCCAATTTGGATTATTAAAACAGTAATATTTGATAGTATGTAATAGAGTACCTATAACGGACAAATTAAATTACTGCCGTAAAGCATAAAGCAGTAATGATTGTGAGCTTTTTAATCAAAACTTAAAATTGTCTCCTGTAATAAGATTGAGACCTGAAGAAGTTGCATCCGTGTAGACAACATACATTCTCAATTACATGAACATGACATCATTAATGAACCTGACAACCTCCGTATAAAATTTTACATTCCCATTTGAAAAAAAAAATGTCAATAATCATGAAATAATGGTACCCCCAAGGTACACAGAAAAATGGCAGGAGCTACGAGTACGAACATAATGGAACATTCAATGAATCAACATGGTTTAAATGAACACATGATCACGACGATGAAAAGTTGTATATGACAGCAGCCATGTAATAATGCTAAGGTCTAAATGAACATGACAGCAGTCATGTAATAACAGTAAATTTTAGTTTAAATGAAACATGACCATAGCCATGAAAAAGTATTATATTCTGCCTAAAAGACCATATCAACAGCCATGAGATAATGTTATTACAGTTCGAATGAATATGACAGGAGTCATGTAATAGCAACAAATTTAAATTTAAATAAAAACACGACTGCGGCCATGAAATAGTAGAATATTTGGTTAAAAGAATATGACAGCAGCCATGAAATAATAGTATTCAGTCTAAATGAAATATGACAGCAGCCATGTAATAAACGTACATTCTGGTCTAAATGAACATGACAGCATCCATGTAATCAACAATTCATTTAAGTTCATATGAAGGTGACTGTAGCCATGACGATCCGATTTTGTTGTCAAATGAACATGACAACGGCCATGACATACTGGTATATTCCAGTTTATATGAAAACCGTACAGAAGCCATATATAATAACAGTTTATATTTAGTGACAATGATAGTGATGACAGATGACAGAAACCATGTAATACTTTTACGCTTTGACTTAAATGCCATGACAGCAGTCATGTAATTAATTACAGCAACATTAGGTTTAAAAGAACATAATAAGAGCCATGTAAACGTAAAACATCTGTTTAAACCAGGCATGACAGCAACTCCGAATTAATAGTACATTTCAGCTTAAAATGACAAATGACTGTGGCCATTATTGATACATCACAGTTACATGAAAATTGTATTTTCTAGTCATAAGAAAACCTGATAGCTTCCATGAAATACGTTAAATCTCTATTTAAATGGAACATGACAGCAGCTATGTAATACTGTTACATTTTTATTTAAATGAAACGACATGATAGCAGACATGTAATAACAGTACAGTTAGACTTACATAATAGTAGTCATGCAAATGTTAAATACTGGTCCAACGGAAGCATGACAGCGGGCCAGAAATAATATCACCTTTCAGCTTAAAATGGCAAATGACTGCACCCATGAGATAGTGATATAATCCAGTTTACATGAACAATTGCAATAGCCATAGAACTCGGATCCGTCCCCGCTTGATTAAAAATGGCAGCCGCCCTATAATATTGTTATAAAATCTAAATAAATGACAACAATGTCAAGGTACATTTTTGGCCTTGTAGTGGGTACATTCCAGCTTATATGAACACGACAGCAGTTACATAATCAGGGATCGATCTAACCATCTGATATCATTAGCCAGTAAAGTAGCCTAATTGGGTTTCTATTAGTCAAATGTTAACAATTTCAGTCAGTAAATAATATACCTGGTATATTACTAGTCAAATATCAGAGGATAATAACTTCGTCTCAA
The DNA here is from genome assembly GCA_034401795.1 of Chaetoderma sp. LZ-2023a. Classification (NCBI taxonomy): domain Eukaryota; kingdom Metazoa; phylum Mollusca; class Caudofoveata; order Chaetodermatida; family Chaetodermatidae; genus Chaetoderma; species Chaetoderma sp. LZ-2023a. The sequence goes on from CM067372.1 coordinate 119,844,905, forward strand.
ATGTTGAATAGTGCTGTAAATTATAATTCCTGGATTCCTACCTAAGGCAGTAACAGCTTCTAGTCAAATTAATTTCAAAATATTCAACAACTTGCCTATAGAGTTAAATGAGGTTAATCAGTAAGCCAGCCTATTTGAGGATTTTATTATCCATCATAAGAATTTCTCTCAAAAACTAATTGTGAGTGGGTAGGCCTGTCCCTGATAATAACAAATATGAGCTTGAGTACACACCAGTTTAATAAAAATGACCGCAGCCATAATAAAAATAGACACCCTAGAAAGCAACATAGCAGTTAACAAACTTATATAAATCTGCAGCACATACTTTAAATAATTAATGTAAGAAATGGATTAATAAAATTTTTATCACGCATGACAGTCATAACCTGATCAAGGCCTTCTGAGCTTCTCTTATAGTAGATTGTGTCGTCCTGATGTACCTGCTATATGAATCAGAGGTCCATCGACCCACAACATTTATTAAATGATCCTCAATATGAAAACAGTCTGCCGATGTAACTGCCGATGTAACTGCCGATGTAACTGAGCCTATGCGAAACGAATGCCCATTACATAAAACTGATTTGATGCTCAAACGGTCCAGTGTGTACGTAAACATAGACATGAATTCGTTAATAGCCAAGGGGTCTAAAGGGGATGGATTACCATGACGACGCAACTTTATACATTTACTACATATCTCATATGGGCGTATTGAATTATCTGTTTTAAACAGCTTAATGATTTCTCTGTAAACGGATCAGCTTTAGACCTTTTAAGAGATAACATTACACAATCTTTTAAAATGACCAAAATCCTGTACACATAGATTTGTGGATGGATCAACCGAATCCTTGACAGAAAAGTCACCACACATTAAGAAACCAAAAATCTCACAGTACATACAGTTTTCATCAACAAAACCACTGCTTTGGAAGAAGACACCCATGCGCAATAACATACATACTTTTCTCAACATTTCAAAAGTGACTAGATACCTTCGCCTAGGTTGTTTAATTTGGATACGTTTTACACCATTTCGGATAGATGGCAAACGTAGCACAAGGTATATTGTGAGATAATGTATATTGTTTTGCAAGCACATAAAACGTATACCACCTAAGCATAGCTTGATAGTAGAATAGTTAATATGTAAACAACCTACACAGTTTGCTAGAAATTGGATTACTAGACCTTCAGTGACTGGCAGATTGGGCAAACAATGGTAAACTATAAAATCATAGAAAAGCAGAAACTGAATGTAGCCATTAAATCCTGTGTGGTAAGCGTTTCTGGTCCTGGGTGCTATGACTGCATCTCATAATCGATTTATTACTGACTGAACGTCCACAACACGTGTTCCGGAGGAGGCACAGTGCATGGCATCCGCTGGGCGTCTGGTGCTAGCTTGAAGAACTTCGTTAACGGTAAGCGAGACAAAGCATCATCTATTAAATGTTTGTGCCCTGCAATGTGTTTAGAAGAGAAAGTAAAATTTGGCATAGCTACAGTTAGAGTAAGTCGGCGTAGCAGGGGTATAAACCTATCTTTCCGAAGAATAACAATCGTTGAATTGTTATCACACATAAACAAACTTCCTTGCCACATCCATGGATGGTCCCACAACATAGCGGGTACACCACTATGGTATAACTCACTCAAAGCTATAGAAGTGTCGTCACTGCCAACGATGTTATTCTTCAGTGAAGCTGGCCAGACTTCTGCAAATCACTGACCCTGGCAATAGCCGCCATATCCCAAAGAGCCAGACGCAGATGTATAGAGAATTAGCCCATCGGCAGAAATAACAGAAACATCATTCCAACATAATAAAAAACTCCTACCCGATATCATAACCTTGTTAGCAAAATTTAGATGGCCCAGGAATTGAAATAATGGACCTTTCCAATTTTAACTATGCCCCACCCATCTCTATCCAAGCTCCACCCATACCTCACTCGTGTTTGGATCGATCGATCTCTGAACTTCCTGACTATCAATTTCCAGAAAACTATACAGGTAAGCTGTTGAATATTTTGAAATTAATTTGACTGGGTGCTGTTGCTGTTTCAAAATATTCAACACATGTTTCTTAAATACCAAAAACATACAATTCGTACAACGTGTCGGACTATTAAGCGCTAAGGGCGAGCATAATTGAATCATTCATGACGTCATGATTATGACGCCAGCATGCACGTCGCTTAGTTGATTATGACGTTATATGATTGAGTGAGGAAATGGATTCATGCTTAGTACATGATGACTTCATCTCTATTTCTCCACAATTCTTTGCACTTTATCAATAGGTAACCTGGCTCCATCGTTATTGAATCTAATACAATTCCTAAGTATTCACTAACTGTTGTTGGACCACAAGTTTTGTGCATAGCCATTGGAATATTTAGTCTTTTGAAAAGGTGTAACAAAGCCATATTCCTCTCTCCACACTTGTCAGGCTGCTCAAATGTGATAAAGTCATCCATCAAATGCAGTATGTGCTGAATGCCATAATTATTATGAGCTATCCAAAAATAGCTTGCGAAAACAAATAATAAATCATAGGACTCGAGCTACAACAAAATGGTAAACTTTTATAGTAATGATATGAATTATGCTATTTGACACCAAATAGTCTCCATTGGAAAGGTAGGTTCGGTAAGAGCTTAAACGCGTATGAAATGTCTGTTTTATACATTGTAGTCCCAGTTCCCAAAGTCTGGATAATCTAGATGGCATTGTCTATAGTAACATATGATAAAGAACAGATCTCTTTGTCTATTACACTGGTTATGCTGGGATTATTACTGTCTTCATGAGGGGAAGATAAGTCCACAATCAATTGAGGCTTTCCAGAGCAGCTTCCTATGGCGACACTATTAGTCCAGGAGCTAAAGCTTGGTCAGAATCGTGACGTAGCACACCCAGTATTCGGAAGGTCTGACACTTGCTGTGGCTTGGGGGACATGTCCCACACATTTTAAGCTCTGTTGTACAAACAAATTGTGGTAGCACTAATTAGTTATCCTGATTTCTTTGCATAGGGGGTCTAGGCTTTGGCTGTATCCACAGTGCACAACGATATAAGCATGATCGTGTCATAACTCAAAGTAATATCGTATTAGATTCACCATATATGATATTTAGACGGATATCGACCTAACATATATCCAACATACATTTTGCATGCATATGCCAAAGGCGAGGGTGAAATGTGAAGGTTATATTTGTATATACAATGGCAGTCTTTTTCCAAATGGGTTCAACAAAATGGACAACATGAAGACCACATTACTCCAACAGAATTGGAGAGTCTGGATGAGAAAATTAAGATGTGCCGAAGCAGCATTGACGACTTAGACGCACTGCAAGAAAATTTCAAAGAGGTGTGTATGTACGTGAATAAATTGCAACAGCTGTTCAAATCCTTTAAAGTTGAGTCAAGCTCGAAATCACACCTGTTCACATTTTGGAACTCATATATTCATATGGTAGAGCTGCTGCTTGGATTCATAAGAGCTGAGAGAACTGGAGATTGGCAGGCACACCTATCTGCTACTGCTGCTATGGCGCCATATTTCTACAGCATGGACAGAACCAATTATGCAAGATGGCTGCCAATATATCTTGCGGACATGAAGATGCTTCAAAGTATACATCCCCATGTACATGAACAATTCTTGAATGGAAATCATTCCGTAAGTCGCTCAGACCATCCATTCAATCACGTGTGGACAGATATGGCCTTAGAGCAATCGATTAATTTGGATTCCAAAAAGCGAGGTGGTATTATTGGAATAACACAAAAGCCAGGAGCTCTGGAGAGGTGGTTTTTAACTAGCCACGAAAGGGCAGCCATAACAACGGTCACAAAGCAAATGTGCGGGTTACAAGATAGTCACATGTTTGGAGTACATAAGGAAATGGGGACTAATCGAATGAACAGGGATGAAACCGATGTGCAGAAGACACTTTCGATGTTCTCATCAGATATAATGACCAATCCCTTTAATATTGCGGAAAACGACGACAGCGAGTGTCTTCCGCTTGTAAACATTGCAACTGGCGTGGTATTGCCTAGTGAAATCGCCAAGAGACTTGTTTCCGCCTGTGACATTGGTAAGGAGATTATGGAAAATTTTGTTCAGGAGCGGCTGGACACTAACACGAGAAGCTTTTGGGACACGTTGCCACACTTAAAACTTAAAACATTTGCCAGCCTAGCACAGAAGAAAAAACTCAAAACAAATGATGAAAAAATTCACAATGTGAGATCTGACCGCGAACTATTTGGTCGATTAATTATTGCCGCAGGGACCAGAGATGTTGATTTAAAACTAGTGATGACGTATGAACTGTCTGCTGTTCCACTATCATTGTCACATACGGATGGGACTCTAAGAAAGAATGTGAAAAGTGTTTTGTTAAGTGAACTAGAAAAGGAAGTAAATCTTGATGGACGGCTTCCACCTGTTGACAAGACAGGCGCAACAGCTTATGTAGTAGATGGCATGGCAATTGTGCAAATGGTTAAAACTGGAGGTACGTCTACATTTGGAGAATTGGCTGATAAATACTGGCACATCTTTACAGTTCCACTGAATCAAGAAGACTGCAACAGAGTAGATATAGTTTTTGACAGATATGATAGACTGGAATCTCTCAAAGCGGAAGAGCGGCTAAAACGTGGGTCATCAACAGCATTGGAAGTAAAGATTGCTGGCCAAGTACATCAGCAATCCAAGCAACAAAAGTAACCTGGTTGCATTTCTCAGCAAGCGGTGGCGTGATACTGGTCCAAATATTCTATCTGCCGACAATTGCGTCATTCTTGCTGGTGGCTTTAACGATGGAATGGATGTTGTTGTCATTTCAGCGAACAATTCGTCGTATTTGGGAGAACTTCGATCAGATCACGAGGAAGCAGATACGCGTATGATGTTGCACGCGCTACACGCTTCAAAAGACCACATGCGTGTTGTTATACAGTCTCCTGATACAGACGTGGCAGTACTTAGTATATATACGTATCGTTCGCTTCACTGTTGGTTCCGTACGGGCACAAAGGACAAATTGCGATACATACAAATACATACAGTTGCTCAAGTACTGGGCCCAGCTATCTGTCTGTCTTTGCCTGGGTTTCATTCTCTTACAGGTTGTGATAGCACTAGCGCATTATTTGGAGTCGCTAAGAGAAAAGCATTCAATCTCTTAAAGTCATCTGAATGTCATCAGCTTAGCTTAGCCCAACTCGGCGAACATGTTGACTTATCACCGAATACTGCAATTCTATGTGAGAAATTTGTCTGTGAGTTGTATACCACCAGGGATGTGGGAAAGACAGCTGATGAAACCCGTTATTGGCTCTTTTGTCAAAAGAGACAAAGAAATGAAAATCTTCCACCTACATCGAATAGTCTAAAGCATCACACCGAAAGGGCCAATTTTCAAGCTCTTGTTTGGAGACGTTCATTGCAAGCTGTTCAGAATCTTCCATCTCCAAATGGACATGGCTGGAGTATAGTGGATGGTCTACTCAAGCCTGTTCTAATGTCAAAGGATCCTGCTCCATTTGGATTAATTGAACTCACATCATGTAGATGTCAAAGGTCTGCCTGCAAAAGAACAGATCTCTGTCAATGCAAGGCTAACAATCTACTCAGCACTGAAGCATGCCTTTGTATGGGAGGTGAAATGTGTGACAATGTTCAGCATACAATTGTCGAAGATGACTCTGACACGGATGAGTAACATTCTCTCATTTGCTCACGTGATAAATATGTCCTGCCAGCTTGTGTAGACATGCACTGCATGTCAGTTAAAAGTTTAATTATGAAAAATGTAGAAAACATGGGCATTGTTGTAGCTAAGGTATTGCTAGTCACAAGAAGACCTAAGTGCCCCAATATGTACAAAGCAACATACGGGTGTCTTAAACGAGGTTGATTATGTATAAATCTGCGATATACGATCACTCCTTTCCATTTTGGTTAAGATTGTGTTGATATAACATGCGCTTAAGTTTGTGAAAAATTTACCATTGTGAAAATTGTTTGAGAGCTACATTCAACACCTATTGTAAATGGGCTTCTCACGGGTTAGTGATACCACACTTTTCTTGTACAACACGGCTCAGAATATACCCAAGACATCGGTCTAGCATAATATAGAGACAAACCTTCTGAATACTGGGTGTGCTACGAAACCATTCTTCTAGACCCCTTTTGAAAATTGGCTCCCGGACTATATAGGGCTAACTCAATACGTGTCAAAGGGCCTATCATTTAAAGGACCTGCAAGAAAACCTTTAAACACTTCCTTTTCGATTAAAGCGTCAACAATCTGGACTTGGGCTACAAAATCCTTCCATAAATGCTCAACATACTCAGAATCTGGGTGATTTTTGCGTCCGATTGCCAACTAATCATCATTTGTATGCGCTGACGTCAGTCTTCTTGAGTGTTAGTACTGTAGTTACCTAGCACATTCAGTCATGGCTTAGGTTGCTTTTGCTTTGACTTCGCTGCATTGCAAAATTTTGACCCGGGCGATATAATGAACACATATGAGTAAAAACGCCTGTCTCCCGACGAACACATCTGCCCATGCTCAAGTTATTGCAGACTTCTTTGCCATTGATTCGCACCCGTTGTCGTCCGAAGCGAGCTACAGAACTTGTGCTACGACGAGCATGATTACCAAGGCTGCGAGCAGAAAAACTTGAAAGTTATTTGTTATTTTTGACGTTGTTGCGGGCAAAATGTAGTGCTATGTGCAGTTGAAATGCACACGTTTCAATAGTTCTCTATGCAATTTGCTACTGCCATAGTTAACAAGGCATAATCTTTCCCGGACCAGGCAACTGTCATATTATGGCCTCTTAAAGCAGCTGCCGTGCTTGCCGAAAGTTGGCAGTGGTAGTCATAAAACGTGATCCATATACATTGCATATTTCTACGACAAGTGCTTAGTCCTTCATACAGATCTAACTCTTATCTGTCTGCTAGGAAACTTACTGCACATGATACGCCTATATTTCCCAAATGCTGTGACAAACTCACTGCTTGTCAAAGACTTATTTAGACGACGATCATCTGTTGGCATCGCATCATTGCCAATCTTGCTGTTATCAATATCATGCTTAGGTATTAAATGGTAGCCAGATTTACGTCCTTCCCCTCCCATTTTCACTTCTCTATAGGCTCTGACAATATGCCTATGCTCGGGATACATTCGGATGGTATATCGAACTGGGACAGAGGAAAATGGTACCCACATATGTTGGATGAAGAGTCCATATGAATGGCATCAGTCTGCACAGTTTGTGATCATGCTCGTGCTTCCATTCCTGCATATGCTGAGGCTACATTATTTCTTCTAGCAAGCCTCTAAGTACCAACAACCTCGGTCGATTTGTCCCTTTGCATTAGAGATATCACAAACATTTGTAATCCCAAAACCGTTTGTTTCATTGTGTGTAAGGATGTCATCATGTCTCGAATAATGGTTGTCTCCACCTGGAGTGGTGGCATTTCTCATACAACTAACTGAGATGGTTGCGAAACCATGTGTACCACCCTCTACGTCTTCGGCCTGTTTGGTATTCGCAGTAGCACTAACGGCTGGAGCGGAATTTTGTGTACTACTACTACTAGCGTTATCGTTATGTGAATTTGTAACATTCTCCAAGTATAGTCCTTTCATCATCGTTTTGACATATTTTGCCGCACTTTTATATTCAAATTAGCGAGTTCTTCCCTAAGTTCTGTGACCGTCCAGTTATCAGGGTTATGCTTGTCTCAAGGTATACATTTATTTTGCACTCGCTTACGTCTATCAGCCACTTTTCTCGAGCAAATAAATTCTTTGTCTCTAAATAACGTAATTGAAAGTGAGTTTGCTCGGATGGTCAATATAAACTAGCAATAGTGCGGTTGAATGCCATACACGTAAACTGTTGAATATTTTGAAACTAATTTGACTGAGTGCTGTTGCTACCTATGGCAGCAACGGCTCCCAGTCAAAGCAGTTGCCAAATCAACATAATGTTTATTAAATAGTAAACACATACAATCCGTACAACTGACAGACTTTTAAAAGTTCAAGACGGAGTTAGCTATACGTCATTCTTCACCTAATTGATTGTGACGTCAGCCTAGGCGTGAGGTAAGTGATTAGGAACTAATATACTTGATCGACAGATTGGATTCATCAGTATCGGAATATTCTACCTATAACACAATTTGTCAGACTACTGCCATAATTAGAATTTTCTTCGTCCGATACACACACGCCGGAATCTATTATTTCAAACTGATCAGTTTCGTTCGCAAGCCGTTATTGATCAATATTTTAATGCACCATTCAAGCATTCTTCCACGCATATGATTTCATTATTGTATGTTTTTGACACATATGCTTCTTATTTCGGGTGTCCCGCCTGACTACATGATATAGTTAAGACTAAATCAGCACAGATCCGTGGTTGTGTCATATGGCCGCATCTTCAAGGGTGTTATCTGCTCAATCATTAACAATTTGTATACGTAAATCCCTGTATCTCGGATAAAAAGCAGCCATAATAGCGGTAAAGTGTGGAATGGTTTGAATCTAACTTGACTGGAATCTGTTGTTTTTGGTCAAATTATTTCCAAGATATGCGATTTACTCCTAACTCATTGCAAAAAATGAGTGGTATTTGATCCGTAGGAGTAAAGGGCTAATACGATATTGGTTACCCTAACTATTAGGGGCATGTGACAACAACAGATCATATAAAACAATTTTAAGACCGCTACGGGTTCAAACTCCAAAGACAAATAATGAGCTCAAGTTGACAATTTAACCCTTTCACCACGAAGCCGGAAAAAACAGTCGCTGCAAATTATCTTAAGGAATGACCAGCTGTAGGCCAAGAGATTACTATCTTTGAACATTTATCACTGAAAAAACTGGCTTGGTAACCGAGACAGTAATTTCAGTGGTGAATTGTCAAAATGCGGTTCTCTTGGCCTGCAAATTGGAATTCAATAAGTAAGTATTACGATTTTCTTAACAAAATTGAGCGATTAAAGGATTAACCTTCCAACCTTTGAAATTGAAGTCACGTGTCTCAAATTCAAGACAGCTACCAAGGGAAGCGGGTGAATATTTTGAATATAATTTGATTGGAAGCGGCTCTTGCGATAGACAGTATGCTACAGGTCCCGGTGAGATTAGTTTAAAACTATTCATCAGAATATGCCATGCATCGTAAAGAATTTATCGTTTCGTATCTGTGCGGGTTTAAATGTTTAAGAGCTACCCGGTTCAATTCGTCCGCGTAATAATCCTCTAGAGAGTGCAAAACCATTATCGATCAATATTTCATTTCGAATCTTTTCATATGCATTCCGGTGCAGAAATCCCATAAAAAGTATAACATATATCGCAACAATTCTATCGTTGTTCGGAAGTAATCTACCAGGCAGGAAAAATGCTCTCGATCCATGGGTAATCTACGACACAGTAAAAATCGTAATTCACGCTGTTTAATATAAAATATAAGCGTATAACTGATCAATTATGATAACGAAAAGTCCTCGTCAATCATGACCCGCAAAAAGTGTACGGTGGAAAAAAGAATACTATCTTAGGCATAAAGTGTCAACTGATGTCATTTGTCGGAGTTTTTGTCGGAAAATGTAACGCGAAATTACGAGTAATTCACTAGCAGTCATGATTTATGGGTGGCTAAATATTCGAATATCATACTTTTACCACTAACCATGTAATGCGAGGTTTAGCAAGCCAACCTATGTAGTCAGGTGGCTTAGCAACTTTTCGTTACACGGTGGACAAAAACACCAAATTTGGCACATGGCTTCTTTTGGGGCCATTAATTGATTTTAGCCTCGGAGCCATCTTCACAGTTTCCGATTTTCCAAGATGGCGGCCAACATCCAAAATGGCCACCGGAAAAAACAAAATATTATATGTCTCTAGGTGTAGGAGTCACAGGGAGCCAAGATGTGTCAAATAAGCTGTTTTTAGGTCACCGAAACTGCTTTTGGACAAGGTGCGTTGAATATACTATTCATTTTCAAGATGGCGTCGGAAAATCCAAGATGGCCGCCACAGAAAGTAGAAAATTCCATATCTCTGGTTGTTGAAGGCATGGAAAAACACATGAGGTCCACAAAGGGGTCGCAGAACCTGATTCTTAGCTAGCTACCTTGCTAATGTGGCTCGGTACCAATATCACAGCCACAAATCCTGGATGACTGCCATTCACAGTTGAAAATGGATGATCTCTGCTCAAATAGGGCTTAAATGGCGTGTTTGGAAGGTTCCGTTGTGCAAACATGCTGCTAGACAGATGCCAGATTGGCACACCGCCCTCCTTGTGTGCTGAAGAAGTGCATTCTGTGTGGGTGGTATTTTTTCTACAGCTTGACTTTTCTGGCAGAATAACTCCCTACGGGCAGTGTTTACACTCGTCAGATTGCTTGTGTTATCATATATCAGGACAGCCAGGCGCTCGATCTTCTGAAATATTTCAGATTCCATATCAACATTTTCAAAAGGTTGGGTGGCCAGATGCACAAAAGTCTCCATAACCGTTTCATATGCATGCCATGCCTTCCAGAATGGCTTTTCCCCATGTCCTCTAAATGCTGACGCTGTATCACCTCCGGATAGGGCGTGAAATACGGGTAGGGATCTTGATTTAGGCTCACCAAGACGCACGCAGAGGGAATTGATACTGTAATGTGTGTAGTTCTGTCCCGTTCTATAGGCAATTCAGAGGTCTACTAGGGAATTAATCTGTGAAAGATCATGGAACATGCCAGTAAGGATAACAACAACATCTGTATCCACAGTGCGTGCTTTTGAACCATTCTGCAGAGCATGCCTCACGTGAACTATGATCCTCGTATCAGCTTCCTCGTGATTGTAGCTGGACATTTCTATCTCAGATCCAGCTCATATAGCATTCTCATTAGCTGTGATATATACTGAACTGCCTGGGGGCACTTGAAGCCTTCACCCTTTGAGGAAAGAAACTCAAACAGTTCTTTCTTGTTGATCGGATCACGAAGGAAATCATTCCAGTGTCTTGGCAGCTTTGTGTCACCAGATACCTTTCTGCGCGCACCTTTTCCTCGTTTCTCCCGGGTTAATTCCTTCAGGCTATCTAGTATGTATGGATCCCATACAACGTCCAATCGCTTTGTAGTCTGTAATTGCCGTTCCAGATACTTAATAAATACCTTGTCTGCACATTCATTGAATGTTGTGACATTGGTAACAGGCAAGCAGTGGACTATGACAGCACCGTCCAGCCATTGCAGTCATATGTTGAAGGTATTCCCCTCTGGCTCGGCTCCTCAAGACATTGCAAAAGTTGAGATTTTGTGCCAGGCAGATTTAGCTTTCCAAAGTCTGACAACGAAGGTGGATATGACTGCACCTCGTAGGCAAAGAAGTCGTTCATATCACCATCCCTATTTTGCAAGGAGATGTATAGCTGACCAAAAAGTGCTACATTTTCCTGAAGGACTTTTACTTTCTTGCCGTCCTTGGATGTTGATTTGACTTTTGTTGAGAATAAGGGTAATGAATTCTTTGGGATTGAATCATGAATGGAGCGAGTGCGATCCTCAAGCACTGCCTTTAATTACTCCTGGTATTTTTTCTTGCCTGTGTCTTTCAATGTATGAACTGTATTTACTATGACCTCACCCATGCAATTTCGGCTATCAAGAGTTACTAACTCGGAGAAGTCATCCAGGAAGGGATTTCCCATCTTATCTATGACTTTAGATAGGCTAACAACCTGTTGTTGAAAGGTAGTCTGTGCTGTAGGTCCTTTTTCATGGTGTTGGGAATTTGCTGGATTGTCCGGATCATCGTCAACAATATATTCCTTCTGGAATTGTTTCATGAGCTTGGCTAGCTCTGGTCCAGATGTCTTCCAGCGTCTGAGGGCACCTGAATTCTCAGTTAGGCCTACTGCACCACCGGACCCTTTCACAACTTTAATTTCTTGCGCATGTGCCTGATCAATTGCGATAGCAGAATACCGATGTGTAGTCTTCGAGATTACCTGGTGGTGCTGATCCTCAAACTCATCTCTGATTGTTTTCGGCAGAGATTTAATGTCTCTTATATGGATAGAGATCCACCTAGCATAGTTCACGTGGTCTAATGCAAAGCACAGGGGTACAAGCTCCTCAAGAACACAAATATACAGTAAAATGTTCCTCTCCCAGTGGGCTCTTACAAATATCAAGATCAGAATCTCGTGTTGCGCAATCAAATCCCAGAACTTGAAAGTTGGACACTTTTCACACATGTCCTTATGCTAGCTAGAAAAGCTGTCTTCATTTTTCGTGTCGAACACCTGGTTGAATGCCTCGTGCATAAGCTTCTGGAGAGCTAGACGTGTCACTTACAACAATGGTAATATTTCCTAGAAAACTTGCTAGCATTATCTTACTCAGGGACTCACTGACACACACCAGGAACAATCCAGAATACTTGAATGCTAAAAAGAATCAGACAATTTATTCACAGTCAAATATTAACAAAACATCAACTCACATTCATGCATTCAAGCTCTTGTATACATTCACGCTCATTGATTCTATGCTGATTACATACCACTTGCATAACTCACAATACAATCTATTCAATGGCACAATGGCAAAGTAATACAGTTATGGCACGCGATATAACTATTAAAATAGTACAGCATTTGATAACTTAGTAACCGATTGTAAACCAGTTCTTTAATAAGAATTTATGAAAACACAGCTGTCTGACGAGGTCGTTTTAGCGGGATGGGCGATTAAAGGGGTAATTCTTAAGAAAATCATAACATTTGCTTAATCCGTGTCCATTTGCAGGCTAAGGGAAGACCATTTTTTCTGAAAATTTACCGCTGGAATAACTGGATCGGTTACAGAGCCAGTCATTCCAGTGGTGCATTTCCAAAAAAATAGTCTTCTGTTAGCCTGCAAATGGACATTCATAAAGAGGACGTAAGAGCGGTTAAATTTGTGTTTGCCCATATGAGTCTACTTACACAAAGTTCGTGATTGTCGCAATCAACTTGATGGAGGAATTAGAGGACCTATGATCTCTTTATGGTATCAAATGCACATGTCATTCTCCCTGTATTTCATTCTCTAATATTATATTTTCCCATAACATCTTGTAGAAGCTCCAATGGTTTGGTAGAACCGCAGATGTTAGCATACTGTGTGTCTATACCATGCCGTCGCAACTGTTTCCTTTTAACCCATCTTGTGTCAACAGCGCCTCAAAGTGCTCAATATACCACTTATACAGGCCTCTTAATTAACCATTTAACGATTAAGATTTGTTAAAAAAGAAGAAAGTGTTCCTCATTTAATCCAATCCATTTACAGGCCAAGAGAAGACAATTTTAATGAGATTTCCTGTAGATGAAGGCTGTTTGAACATTATATGGTCAAGAAAATCAAGTGTGTGCATAATCAGTATCCATTTTCAGGCCAAGAGGAGACTATTTTTGAAAATCTTTCACTGGAATGACTGGTTCGGTAACCGAGCCAGTCATCCCAGTGGTAAATTTTCAAAAGATAGTCTTCTCTTACCCTGCAAATAGACATTCCTTAACACCACTGATGAGACTGCTTTGGCCAGTTTGACCATTAAAGGGTTAGGTTCGGCATAAGAGGGGTTAAAAGACGCCTTGTCAGTTTCCTGTAAATCTGGCAATTTTTTCTCTGATGCGATACAAGTTTCCATTTGGCAAAACTCTTCCAATGCCGTCCAGGAGCGTCGTTGGCTTCAGCCTGTGTAGGTCTGGGCGGTTTCTTTTGTTTTGGCAGTGCGATTACTGCACCTTCTTTCACAATACCTAGAGATTGGTGTCGATCAAAGGCAGAGTTGATGGGTGTGAGGGAGCCTGAGATAGTTTTACACGCAGGAGTTCGTTGATGAGCTCGTGGTTGATATAATCTGTCCCACACACACGAGCATTCTTTTGGACCGTTATTGATTTTCTAACCGTTGCTTATGTTATATAGTTTCGTAGCGGTCTTGTGTGGTGGTTAATTGGGGCAGCGTGCGACTGGAGTAATGACTTAACTTCTGCATCGGTAAACGGATCTTTAAACCATTATCTGATAGTCCTCTTTCTGATAGGCCCACGGATTGGAATATAATAATCCCAATATTACCATAGCGACGAGCTAATAAATATCGTCTCGTGTCCATAATCCCATACAAATTACCGTGTACCGAATCTGGCAAACCTACACATAATAAAGAATGGAAAGCTAGTACAAGTGGAATAAGCCAGGTTAGAGAGTGTGGAAATGAGAGCGATCAGACAGCCATCGCTTCTTGATTAATTGTGGTTTTCATTGAGACCAGGCTACGTATACATGTTTGCTCAAACAGCCATGCCTACGATAGATCAGTGACAGCCTTTCTACACGGGATATGGTTCCAGTGGGGATATGGTGAAAATAGTCCCCAAAGTGACCTGATGTGAGGCATTGCCAATGTAATGCTGCAAACGCTTAGTTCGTTATGATATAAACAGAATAGTAATTAACATCTTTTGGTAATGTCTTAGCGAGCACTGTAGGGAGAGCTGCTACACCATGCTTATGGAGGGATTCATATGAAATTTCCCATGGGAAATTATATTTTGTGGTATAACATGGGAGTTTCTTTTCTCAAATTGATAGAAGTCCACTTCAGCAGTTCTATTCGCACATCTCTGTCTAACATGAATATGTTTTGTGAGCAGCATTAAGTTTAACGAAGTGATGACAACATATAATCAAATATTCGTATCTAGGTACTTTGGTGAACAACGTCATCACTCATCACCACACTGCTCAATTTATTTACATAATGAACAACATCTTTGTATGCCCGTCTTCATGCAGAATCTGTGTCCATAAGAAATGAATATTATCGCAGGGTAGATTTGGCAGTAGACTGATGGCAGTCATGCGTGTTAGATCAGAATGCCTGCACGCGCACATACCATTCATCCTTGAAGGTGGAAGATGATGGTCAGCTTTGATGGAATTAGTGTACGTTGATAGTTGCTCAATGACACTCGGCGGGTCAGCTACACCAGAAGATGCAAATTTAGACATAATATCCATTTTAAAGAAACACAAAAATATGGCACAATGCCATTTTAATAACAACAACTTTCCAGTACATTCAAACTTCAGGTCATTTGTTTTGTCTCCTGTTCTTCAACTGCCCACTACTCAATATTTTTCTAATGGACTGCTGTTAAATCTTGGTTTAAACAGAATTTATTTCTTGTTCTAATGGAAGCACGATAAGACACGCGTCTTGTAACCGTGTCTCCCATACACATAGACACATAATACAATAAATACATCAAGGTGGCGGGATGTGGAGAATAATTAATAAATCTTAACACCTTAACAATTAAACCATCAAGAAGCAAGAGCTTCTACAGCGGTCAGGAGACATGCCCGTTTGCAGACCAAGAGAAGACCAGCCACAGACTTTTAACAGTGAAATGACGTGCTAGATGGCCTAACCAGTCATTACAGTGGCATTTCCCGAAGATAATCATCTCCCAGTCTGCAGACGCTCTCCATAACAGAATCGAAATATGTATCTATAAATATGAGTGCAAAAGCGTAAATACAAGTGGAATTGTTACAATTAAAAATAATCTTAACGAAACCTTATCACAAATTTACTAGCTGTTATGGCCATGCATTATGCATCACGTTAGGATTTTCGTCATAGTGCGTGCGTGCGTGCGTGCGTGCGTGCGTGCGTGCGTGCGTGCGTGCGTGCGTGCGTGCGTGCGTGAGAGAGAGAGAGAGAGAGAGAGAGAGAGACGATAGGCGGATGAGGTACATGGAAGGTTGAGATATAAAATACTGGGGTAGAGCTCTTAGACCTTTTAACGGACAAAATCTCCGTATCACAATTTCAGGGTATGCAAACAGGAAAATTGTTAATGTTTGGAATAGATGTGAAAGGACGCCAGTGCTAGATGATGCAGTAGTGGCTTCCAGTCACATCGATTCCAACATAGTGAGCAGGATATGTAGTACATCGTATAGAAATAATTTATTCGGGGACGTGTCGTTGAAAGGATCAAATCTGATCGCGTGATCGCACTTGTAGGTGATGCAAATGCTGCTCAGCTGAGTTTATGTACAGCTTTAAGCATCGATTGTTAGGTTATTAGGTCACCTAGACTTTATTGGCTAGAAGATATTTGTGGCATTATTTAAAGCGGTTAGTTCTAATTATATATTCACAAAGGACGGAGGATGTTAGAATGTTTGTTTCCGCGGTTTTCGTGGCCATATAGAAACTGCTTAGCCGTTAAAGTCATAAAGGTGATATCTTTTAGCGCAAGCTCGTTTTGCAAGAGGACACTTCCGTCGTTAGAAATAGGGCAGTGGAACAGATAGTGTTTAACAGATTCGTCTGAGTGTCCACATTCACACCTAGGGGTACCCATCAAAAAGTTGTCAAATAATGCCTGCTTAGGGTTATATTGGCAAATCGAGAACCTGCGTAGTACCAAGGAGGAGGTGGCCCTATTGGCGACATAGCTTTGAATTTGTATTTAAATTCTTCCACGGTCCTAGACATTGTAACACGCGCAGGGAGGGAGTTCCAATTACCGACTGTTGCTGGGGAAAATAAACTACGACGAAGCTCTATGTGGCAGCGGATCGGGGTTAAAATGTTGGAATGTCGTATAATATACGGGTTTCAAGATTGTGAACGTAATGGATGGGGTCTGCCAAGGCCTCGCTTGTCTTTCCATTGATAATTTTAAAAAGCACCACTAGTCTATGATGTTCACGTCTATGGGAAAGTGTTTCGACGCCCGTTTCAGTGTATAGATCTTCGGTGTGGGCGCTAGGGGTTAGTCCGCTTATTGTCCTAAGCGCGTCTTTTTGAATGTTTTCTTGTCTAATTACAAGATATTGGGGTATGTTGTCCCATACAACATCGGCATATTCCAGAGATGGCCTAATAAAAGTTGTATACATAATTTCAAGACATTTCCCATCGAGCCTATATTTTTGGCCTTTAAGTAACGAAAGTTTGTGCTGCGCGTTTGTAATTAATGCGTCTACATGAGTAAGCCAGTTACCCGCGTTGGTGAAACTAATTCCAAGGTGCTTATGGTCATTTGATGGCAGTATGCTAGAATTAATACATTTTATCGGAAACGCAGTCGGGCTATTACGTAAGGGAATAAACAGTGAACTGGTTTTCGAAGCGTTAAACTCCACAAACCATGTAGTTGCCCAGGTCGCCATAGTTTGAAGGTCTTGATCGATCGAGGCTGTGTGAGACACTAAATTTTCAGATACCACAGAATATTGCCGGGCATGCCGTTTATAATGGTCAGGAATAGTAAAGGACCCAGCACTGAGCCATATGTGGTACTCCAGCTTGTAGTCGAAGTATTGTCGATTCAGTTCCGTATATGACAACTCGCTGGTAGCGGTTATAAAGATAGCTTTCGAGCCATGATAGCAGGCTTTCCGAATTTCCAAAGATTTTTAGTGTTCAGATCTATCAAATGCTTTGGACATATCAAAAAATAAGATAAGCACTGTTATCGTTATAGATGTCTAACAGCTGGTTTGCTGTAGACTAAGCCGGGAGAAAGCCAACCTGGTGTGGAGTGATGTCATGTCTAATATAATTGTAGATATATTTAAAAACAATTTTCTCCATGACCGTGTTTAGACACATTAAGAGTGATATTGGCCTGTAGTTTGAGCAAATGCTCTTTTCTCCCTTTTTGAAAATTGGGGTTACATTAGCTGTTTTCCAAGAAGTTGGGAAATGTGATTTGGTAATAGAATAATTGAAGAACTGTGCTAGGATTGGGGCCAACACTTTTATATCTTAGTTGTCTTTTTCATAGTCAAGTCTTAGACCATAGCTCTTGTTTTTGTAGTTTACGTGGCAACGATACACGACAGGGATTTTCATTCTGGAAAATAATTGTATTCCTACTGACATGAACTTCATACAGACCATCCAACAACGACTTATAATAAACTGACGTCTAGTAGTTGCTCTAATTGCGTACATTCCAGCGAAGGTTTTTTTCAAAACAGAGCGTTCACCTTTAATAGTAGCTCCAATTTCTTGGCAAAACAGAATAGGTGGTCTTTCATAGGTAATGAATCGAATATTAACATATATTCACCGACCAGAAAACCCTAAAACAATCAAATAATTTAAATTCAACAAAATCGATCCATGGACACCAATTACGCATAGGTATATCTAAATTGTATAATGTTGCTATTCCTATGACATAATAAAGTTTTATTTCTATCCTAGTTTGCATTTATTATTTGTCATGTATTGTCTGTATCTGTTCTTGCCATATCCTCATGTTTGGGTAATTGCAATAAAGAATCTGAATCGGAATCTGCATCTGTCATTGTCAGCTTTGTCGGGTTTTCATCCGCTTGTGAAACCGAGTTCGCTCACCGACGATCTGCAGTAATACCACCTTCAGCATCTTTATCATTTGTCGCCCGTATGCAATCTTGAAACCTCAAAACCGCCCAGATTTACAACTGTGTTCGAGATTTCATAGGCCATGATGGTAACGAATAGTTTCATCGATTGAGAAAGGGAGCGTGTGAGGCCGTGAATGCCCATTCGATCCACACGATTACGATAAAAGATAGAACAATCATTGCGCGGGTGCCTCGCAAGCTATGACGAATGTGTTTATGGTATGAAGCCGATACTGACAGAGTCTCATATGAGGTTGTTGAAGAACTCTCAATCCGCCATCAATTATGCGTTCTTGATGAACTTATTTACGTCATTCATGACGTCATTGTTTATGACGTCATCATACACGCCACGTAATTAATTATGACGGCATATGATTGATGGATAAACGGGAAAGTTCCATTGTGTTAATCTTAGAACAGTTATTGTTGAAAGATGTTGCTCCCTGTGCGTAAAACATGGACACCTGCTTGCATTAGGCTTAAAACTAGTTCAAAACTTTTCCCTTCACGTTTCAAATATCTTGACATTCGCATTCGGCACTAGAAACCGTAGCCATAATTATTGTTAACTTATGGCGTCGTACATAGATAACGGTTCTACGATTTCGCGCCGAATAATAGCAATCATACAATGACTGCGGAACTATATAATGATGATGATGATGATGATGATGATGATGATGATGTACTGCTGCTGTTGTTGCTGCTACTGCTGCTGCTGCTGCTGCTGCTGCTGCTTCTGCTGCTGCTGATGATGATGATCAATGATGATGATGATGATTATGATGATGATGATGATGATGATGATGTACTGCTGCTGTTGTTGCTGCTACTACTGCTGCTGCTGCTGCTGCTGCTGCTGCTGATGATGATGATGATGATGATCAATGATGATGATGATGATGATGATGATGATGATGATGATGATGATGATGATGATGCTGATGATGAAGTACCGTTGCTGTTGCCGTTGCTGTTTCTGGTGCTGTTACTGCTGCTGCTTTGCTGCTGTTGTTACTGCTGTTGTTGTCGTTGCTGCTGCAGCTGCTGCGGCTGCTACGGCTGCTGCGGCGGCTACGACATACAATTCGCACAACGTGTCGGACTATTAAGAGTTAAAGACGGGCCAAATAGAAGAATCATTTATGACGTAATGATTATGACGTCATCTTACACGCTGCTAAGCTGATTATGACGTCATATGACGTCAGGTAATAGATTGATACTCTGGAAAGGTTAATTATCCGCGTACCGTAAGCTATAGTTTACGATTACCGCCTAGTCTCACTAATGTGTGTATGTTCTCAACGACTTGAGCACATTGTTGTATCTCATCTAATGAAGCACATGGAGAAACACAATATTCTCACTGATCTCCAGCATGGGTTTCGCCAACGCCAACCTTGTGTTACTCAGATACTCATTACCGTCTCTGACCTAGCAAAGACCTTCGACTTAGGCCATCAAGTTGATATCTGCATCTTGGACTTCTCCAAAGCATTCGACATGGTTTCACATCGTAAGCTCATAGCCAAATCGAATCACTATGGTATACGGGGCGATCTGTCAAACTATAAATGGCTTCTTAGTGGAAACAGAACAAAGAGTTATCGTGGATGGAGTATCATCAAAACCAGAGTCGTTTCCACCCCCCACGCCACCCCACCCCCGGCGTTTCTCATGGGCACATGCCTAGGTCCCATCCTATTTTTGTGCTATATTAATGACATCACAAGTAATATAAAATCTCAGATACGATTATTTGTGGATGATGCCTTGCTATATAGGCCAATTCCTTCACTTAAGGACCATCGCGCAATGCCGCAAGACTTACTTAGGCTTGAGGAATGGGTACAGAAATGGGACATGACGTTCAATGCATCAAAATGCTACATTTTTTCCTTGAAACGAGTCGGTGAGAAGTCCACCAACTTCTACGCTTTATGTAACCCCGTCCTGGAGTCTGTCACTACTCAGTGCCGGATTAAACCTTGCCAGGACCGGGGGTGCGGTGAGGGCGGCAAAGAATATATGTGGAGTTAGGTGCAAGCCAAAGGCAAACCAAAACGGGGGTCCGGGGGTCCTTCCCCGAAAAATCTTGAAATTTAGATGCTC
>CM067372.1:119870582-119908391 GCA_034401795.1 Chaetoderma sp. LZ-2023a
TGTCAGCAGTACTGCAAAGCAGTGAGCCCAGAATTTTACTTTTCGTCCCTGGTTCGCCGTCACGAAGTGGGTCGTCATTTTCTATAGTTTCATGCTTTATCGATGGGTATTTGTGGGTGAATTCTGCTTTGGATTCATTCATAAAGAGATTCTCAATTTTTAGTTTGCTTGAAGCTATTGGGAGAAGTTCGTCGAGGGATTTCTTTTCCTCGTCTATGAAGTCCACATCATCGCCATATTTCATCTCGAGCGGCATGCACAGTATTGACACTGGGGAGGTGGGGGGGGGGGGGGCGGGGTTTGGTCTTGTGGAACTTTCCCGCACATATTTCAATGCAGCAGCAAGGTAGCAGGTGAAAAGCACCGGAGATGGACTATCTCCCTGTGGGGAGCCGATTGATATCTCAAACTCTACAGACTTCACTGACTTGACTCGTACTCTCAGCTTGGTGTCTGCAAGCAGTATTCTCACTAGGCGTAGCTCATCTTCATTGCAACTGGCCTGTACATCTAGGATCTTTGAGCGTTTAATTGTGTCGAAGGCTCATGTCAATGCCCATTTTGAAGAAGTCCCAGTGTTTGGATATGACTACCGACACAAGCATGCGTTGAGCCCATACAATGTCTGCGCAACTGCGTCCACGTTTGAAGCCACTTTGACATGATCCGGTGAAGTAATTGACATTGTCTCGTATACGGCATAGAGCAACATTGGATAGGATTTTCTGTATGATGTTGAGGAGCACAATGTGCCACAGATTGGCTGGGGGCAGGTGGCTTCTTGGGCTCGGGTGGTGTGATAAGGGTGCCTTGGCCTACAACGTCGATGGGAAGGTGGTGCATAAAAGCTGAATTGAAGGTGTGTGATCGGTTTTGAGATAATGTCACTTGCATATTTGAATAGTTCATTGCTCATGCCATCAGGTCCAGATGCACGTCCATTTTTCAGGGCTCTAAGTGCCTTCTCAACTTCTGCTGTTTTAATTGGTGTTAATAATGTCCTGGGGTCTCCTGAGAACGGGTGCAAAGCCTCATCATCGTTGTCAGTGAACTGTTCCTTGAACCATTCTCGGATCGCCTCGGCTTTTCCCTGGTCAGTCCCGATAAAGTGTCCTTCAGAGTTGTGTACAGTGAGTGGTGGAATGTAGTCAGTAACTCTCAGGGCTCGAACTGCCCGAAACATTTTGTGACAGTCATCCATGGCAGTGATTTCATCTGCTAGGGAGTCTGCCTGTTGAATAGCAAGCTATTTTAAGCGTTCGCTGATGTGGCGCAGAATAATATTGTACTCCCAGCATAGTTTGGTACGGTCTTCACTTTGGCCACTTTGATAGATGCGCAACCATAACGCTTTCTGCTCTGCTGACAGTTTTACTACTAGAGGGTCGTCAGTATACCTAGTTTGGTTGTTTTTAAGAACACCTATGGTAGCGGATGATTCCATAGATTTCAGAATTTTGGTTAGGGCTTCGTTTGGATCGGAGCTGACATCGATGTTAGCTATCTGCTCCCCGAGGGCTTTTTTGTATGACATTTGAGTGCCAGTGTCGCTGATGAGCTTGGGTAGGTTGTAGGTGACTTTACCCTCTTGCCTGGTGTTTATATATTAGGTAGAGATCGTTCACCTGAAGGCGTGTAATGACTAGCTTATGGTCAGAATTGCGGGCTGTACCTCCATATGAACGACCGTTCTAGAGTAAGGGTTTCGCTTCTGTCTTGCATAGTATGAAGTCTATTTGGTTGAAGACAGCTGTTGTAGCCTTAGAACCTTTTGGGGTTTTGCGATCAGTAATGTGTCCTGTAGGTCTCGGGGTAGTGTCAGGCCGTTCCAGTGTCTGGTGTCGACTTACCATGCCGCATGTGCCTGACGAGTGATGACGCTGGTTAGCTTCCCGTCTTGGGGTTATGGATCCCATGCTCCTAAGGCCGTTGGAACTCAATCGCTCCGGTGAGGCCATGCGACCATCCTCGCGAACATTAAACACTACAGTCTCATCCCAAGAGTTTGTGTCACCGGTATGCCTGTCCATAGCAATTTCGCGATCTATGGACTTACAAGATTTGATTGGTGACCTAATTAAAATAAGTCTATGCAATGATTTTACCTAAAACAGACCATCAAGTATCCTAGATAAAAATGAGCATACGAAAATACAAGACATAGAGACAGCCTGATGAACTTTTAAACATGGGGCTCCCGAAGGTACCACACAGACTCGTAGGTCTGCAGAGGTATCCCCGCAAGGGAGGCTCCCGTACACGAGATAACTAATTAACTTAATATGGGCTATTATACCTCTAAGCTGAAAGGAAAGAAAATTATCTTTTATGGTGTCAAAAAGCCATGTGCCTCACGCGGGCACTATTCCTAGTGCTAGTTTGTGTGAGGAGTATTAGCCTTGCATGGGCCGTTGCCACTGAATCCTTGCGAGAAGCAAGTGCCTCACGCGGGCCTCCGTCACAGAAAAAATGTCGCCATCGCTTGAAGCGGGAGAAGAGTATTGCCAAAAAGGGCTTACTCTAATATTCAACCAGAATGCTGTAAAGAAAGACCCTACCTAGTGAAATTATGACTATTTGGTTGCGTGCTGTTTTACGTGAAGACGGGACGAGCGACTCCCGAAGGATTCCCACGTCACCATCTTATGTAGTTTCCAATGTGCTGAATTAGTAGCTGCCGCTTTTATTTATGTGGGCCTTCTTCTATGCCTAACCTAACATTTAGTTTTTAGAGAAAAGAACTATTTTAGGCCGCAATTGGCTGGCGTCTACCTAGTCTTTAGATACAGCTGTCATTGGGAACGGATGCTCTAAGATATCAATACTGAAGACAGCGTGCATACATGTTACCTCACAAGATCTCTGAACTGGGTAAGAATCCGGACATCTTGCTCCGTAACCACACAAAACGTCACAGGACATTGGTTGCTTTTCACAAAAGCAAGTTTAGGCAACTGATCCATCATTACGGTGGGGGTAAGAGAGGCGAATACCCACCGTGAATGTCCTTCCCGTGAGGGCATGACAGATCTTAATATCATGCCCAGACATTCCTACAGAATTTGGTGGGGATGCACAAGTCGCCCGTCACCAGGTCCTATGGATCTATCTTTTTAACCTGACAGTGCTTCCTACCTTGGCAAGGATAACTAACTACTAGGTATCCGAAGATATACGAGAAATGTATGTGACACCACACCCTGGCCATCACCGCTCGGAAACCCCAATAGTTTCCCTGGGTAGGATCAGCCCATGGTGCGGATATGGACATTCAAACAATTAAGAAGCCATAAGGCTTAGTGGAACATGAAGAGAGACAATAACTTATACATATGAGGCCCATTAGGTATGTTGGCCAATTTTACACAATCTTGCCGGAGTGCGGGGCTAAATTATCGCAACTACCGGAAAAGAGGCGCACACTATGTGTCTCCTGATGAAGAAATTGTATCTAATCATATTAAACCTATCCTATCGAGCTGAATAGAAAGGCTTTTAGTCGGTAGCATGACTGGCTAAACAGAGTTATAGCGTGGACAGCGACCTCAGTGAAAAATTGTTGGTGGTGGGAGAACGCGCTGCATATATAAATGTTGCTGTATAGTGTTTCCTACGTGCACTGCAGTCCTATTTTTCTATAAATAAACAAAACATATGAACTGATGCCTGCATGCCATATATAAAACTAACCAGAACAAGCACTACAATCAAAATAATATATAAAGTACAGGTTGAGGAACCTACTACGGTGCGGTTAGTAAAAAAACACCTTACATAAAATAAGAATAACTACAAACAGATACAGAAATTATAACTAGCGGTCCTATGACCGTTACGGTGCCTTTTAGTCATCGGGACCGTTTATACAAACAAAGTATAAAGATTAAAAATGTAACTAACGGAATAATTAAAATGTTAAGTATAGTTACTTGAATAATCGGTAGCCATTCTTAAGCATGGGCTATCTGTTACTGATATTGATACGTCATCCTTGATGTGGCGTGGGTGGACGCGTTCTCTGGAAGCTGGAAAGTTTTCGCATGTCGGTTCCCGCAGTCCAGGACGAGAGCGGATCGAACTCAGGACTGTAATCACAATATAGAATGTCTAACGAGTAGTCAGTATGTAATACCATAACATCACAGCTAGGAAGAAAGTTCATGTACACCGATGGTATGGATGGAAGTTGATAACAACCCATTCATAAGCGGTGGTTGTTGAATATGGATGAAGATACATAACTAAGCTTAACGGTGCGGGGTACATCAGTTAGCTCTTACCGGGCAAAGTGTACTTGCTGCGGTCAAAAAGTTAAAATAAACCTGCACAACATCAGTGCTGGGAAGGTTGGATAACCACTTTTTAGCATGGCCGGCAGATCCGGCGAGTCATCCACCAAAGAAAATCGCTGCCTCTACATCTGTAGAAACTCATATTTAGGCCGGGGAAGGCCTCACCGCATGTTTGTGTTCCGAGTTAGTTCTTGATGTATTCGTGAACAATATTCAAAAGTTCCAAAAATGCTCCCGTACAATCTGGAGATACAAAATTGCTTTTAGTGCGGTGGGTTGGATTGCTGCTGTGGCTATGGAAGAGAAACCTCCCGAGACAGAAGTGATCTGCTTAATGCCTGTCTTGCTGATAGTAGCTGCATACAGATCCAACCTATTCGGCCCCTGGCCGAGGATGCTCTCGAGTTCTGGATTTCATCTCCTTTTGTACTACCTGTGACATCATAGGCGCAGGTTTCAAACAATCATCGGTCGAGCACTAGCCAATCAGCGCGTAGCTAATAATAACGCAGTCGAATGTTCTAGAACATTCTAGAATTTCTGCGTACACGTGATTACGACGTCACAGCAATATTTTGAAGATAATCAAAAAGGGGGTTTCCGTTGATAACTCAGCCATTTCTTGACCGATTTTGAAATGGTTTACAGATTCGGAAAGCCTGTTGAATTCTGGTCTTGAATAATGCAATTATAAAGAATTATACTGTACCTACTCGGTACACTAAAAGCGCCATCCTATCTTGGTCGTGAAATACGTGCTCTGTCAAAAATAGTATTAGGCGCGCATGCGCGCTTTAACGAACTTAGTCATTTTTACAACGCGATCTCTCTCATAAGCCCATATACGCTTATAGCTCTACCCAGGGGGCGTGTTCATGGAACGAATCCAGGACGGGCGGCGCGTACCCAGCTTAGCTGGTACGGCCGGCACCTGACCGGTCGATCCGAACTACACCCCAGTCTATGTTGTCCGGTGACGGCATGGGTCTTTGAAAGTCGTATTTGTGACAAATAGGCCATTGGAACTAAGGAATACCACCAGTGCATCGCCATTGCTGTTGCGTGTGCCTTCTCCATAGGATCCCATGCATAAACCAAGTCCTGAACCTTTGTTCGCAATTCAGAGTTTACCCAGCTTGGAGTTGAAATCGCCACACACGAACAGTTGCCATCTAGCTGGGATTGTAATGGCGGAGCTCAGTTCTGCATAGAAGGAATCTAATATTGCTGGATTCTCTTTGGCTTTTTCTGTAGTTGGGCCGTATGCGTTGACAATTAGACACTTAGTGGAGGTGTGTTTTCGCGTAGGTATAGCCAGGTCGATGAATGCAATGCGATCACTGACGTATCCAAAACTAATGACATGATCCAAGACCCTTGGTCCGATTACGAAGCCTAAGCCCCTGTATGTGGCCTGTTTTTGCTCCATGAGCACTAACTAGCTTATGGCCTGTCTGTAGTGGCTGGTCTGAGTGTTTAGCTACTTTAGTCTCTTGAATGCATGTAATATCGATGTTATAGTGTTCACAGTCTGCACCTAAGGTTTGCTTCTTTGATGTTGCACTCAGATCACGTACATTCCACTTAGCTATGGTAAGCTCCTGTGAAGATCGCGTCGTCCGAAGATGTCGAGTACAGTTTCTTGTTGTGAAGAAGGGTAGACATAATCAGAGCTGCCTCTGTATGCGGATGTCACCCCGCAATCCTTGCTGACTTAGTTTACGGATATATATATAAGCACATTTGGAAAACATCATATGTGTAAATAGTGATGGGAGCGTCAATAAATGATTAATACCTTTGTCACCGCTACAGTATAGCTCATAAATAAGTTAACATGTTTCGTAAACAAAAACAGAAAGATGTTAGTTAGTAGAATTTTGGGCACGGAGTAAGAAAAGTTCTGGTGAATATTTTGGACCTCAATCAGCAATGGCTTCCAATCACATCGGCGGCGACGACGACGACGACGACGACGACTTCGATGGCGGTGGCGACGACGACGACGACGACGACGGGCAGCTGTGTTCTGCAGATGAGGAAGTAAACACTTCTTTCAGCTGCAATCAGTTTATATTTAACACTAAGAAAGTAAATTCTGATTCAATTCACCTTCAAACAACGAAAGGATCCGATCCGTCACTCAAGTCACTCAAGAAGATATTTTGAGAAAACAAAATACTTAACAGCAAAATATAGAGTTTTATACCAACCTCACAGTGACCTTGAACTTTGATCTCATAGCCTCACTAGCATTGTGCTCAATCCGATTGATGTAAGAAAGCACGTGTCCAACCTTAGTCCCAATAGGCTGAAGTTATGCCCAGATATAAGACGATATGTTAAGCTAAACACAATCTTAGCCATAAAAATAGAGTTTTATATCAATGTCACTGTGACCTTGAACCATGACCTCAATCCCCTTGATATAAGGAAACATGTGTCCAAGTTGAGTCCTAATGTGGTGACGCCATGCTGAGGTGTATGTAAGACGATATTTTGATCCAAATAAAAAAAGTTAACCATAAAAATAGAGCATTATATCAAGGTCACAATAACCTTGAACTTTTACCTCATGATTTTGATATGTTCAATCCGCTTGATATAAGGAAGAGCGTGTCCAAGTTAGTTCTAATAGGCTGAAACTATGCTGATATATACGGCGATATGTTGATCTAAACCAAAAAGTTCTGTGTAAAACATAGAGTTAAATACCACGGTCACCGTGATCTTGGGAACCACGCGGCCAAGTTTAGTCCCAATAAGGTGAAGTCGCACCAAGATATAAAACATCTTTGTTGATCTAAACCAAAAATCTAACCGCAAAGCTAGAGCGTTATAGCAAGTTCACAGTGACTTTGAACTTTGACCTCATGACTTCAATATCATTGTGCTCAATACAATAATAGGAAGAGGGAGGTGTCAAAGTTTCGTCCCAATAGGGTAAAGCTATGCCGAGATATTAGACAATATCTTGAGCTAAACCAAAAACAAAACCAAGATTGAACGCCGACAGACAGACAGACAGACAGACAGACAGACAGACAGACAGACAGACAGACAGACAGACAGACAGACAGACAGACAGACAGACAGACAGACAGACAGACAGACAGACAGACAGACAGACAGACAGACAGACAGACAGACAGACAGACAGACAGACAGACAGACAGACAGACAGACAGACAGACAGACAGACAGACAGACAGACAGACAGACAGACAGACAGACAGACAGACAGACAGACAGACAGACAGACAGACAGACAGACAGACAGACAGACAGACAGACAGACAGACAGACAGACAGACAGACTGTCCCCATCGATATATTGGCGAAAATTTCAACTTTCGCCTATAAAAACAGACAAAGCGACGTACCAAATATTCTAGTTAGCCGCTGAGAGCTACGAATGATGTTACTGTAGGCTATAACTATTACTATATACATGTAATGGTCAGCGCGGTGTACACAATCCAGGCATATAGTGCCCTGGTTGAAATCCGCATCTCTTTTAACTCTTTAACCCTAGAATTCGTTCAAATATCCATTTGCAAACCAAGAGAAGACTATTTTTGAAATTTAACCACTGGAATGACTGGCTCGGTTATCGAGCCAGTCATTCCAGTTGTAGATTTTCAAAAACAGTCTTCTCTTATTCTGCAAATGGACATTTCTCAAAACCACTACAGAAGCCGTTTTTGGCTGATATGAGTGCCAAAGGGTTAATATACATATAAATATCTGATTGCGCATGCTTCTGATATCATAGTTTGATAATGAACTATACATACGCAAGTATTTTGAGTTCATTTCCGTGAACACCATGTGTAAATTATACTCAGAATTGTTACAGCGTCGATGGTAAAATGTATAACTGATCCAGTCTCTAGCAAATTCAATTATTGAAGTCACGTATGGACACCTCTGTTGACTGACTACCTATTCAATATATCTGCTGGTGCGCTGCCTTAGACCTAGCTGAATAATTATATATGATACTTGATCTTTGATGCTGCGAGGGGATTACGCTAACTGTGAAATAATCCCCATACCTGACAATAAAAAGTCGTAACATAGCGCAGCATATGGATCACATGTAATAGTCTGCCCTAATCTTAATAGACTCGCAGAAGGCATCACTTACCGGCGGAAGCTTTGGTGACCCAGGGAATACTGATTCTTTGCCATTAATCTTATTCCAGTCCCTCGGCATAGGGCAGCACAAGAATCGACTTTCATGTCAGTCTCCTCGCCAAATTATGTTACTAAAACAGACTCTCGCCGACATAGTTGCCCGGAGATTCACATAGGGGGTGGGGTGGGGTGGGGTGGGGTTGGGTGGGGTGGGTGCGGGTGGGGGCTACTCTAAATATTGATGACTAATTGTACACAGCACCGAGGCCGACGTCCATATGAAAGGATAATGAACATATACATAATTATAACGTAGCTATTTAAAGTACACACTGCATGGCATTATTTAGCCTACTAGGCAAAGCATTCGTAATATGAGGACTATGGAATGTTTGCAGCGCACATCGCCATTAATGCAACATCTTATGTTGTCAAATGATGCAATATAAATGTCTACAATATAAGCTAAGCAAGACATTAGTGGCACGCTTAAGTGACACGCTAGGCGTCTGCGCATTTTCTTCACTTCCTTTCATATATATCCCGTCATCCTTGGCGTCGTTGACCTGCTCTGATGAATGCTTGGGTAGGCAAAAACTCCACCACTATCCGTCTTCTATCACGCTTATCAGGGTTGAGAGGTTGTGACCGCACTGCTCATTTATATTGTTAGTCAGGATCTTGCGTCGTCAGACGAGCTTGGCCTTTAACGTATTGACCATAGTATAATTCTACTGTGTCCGCTTGATATAGTATAGTACCTGTATATATATATATTTAGTCCCATGAGTGTGAACCGAGCCCGAGATATAGCCTAAGACATTACTTGAAGCTAAACCAAAAACCTAACCGATATTGGACGCCGCCATATGAGCTTGACCGTTGACCTCACAACAATAACATAATTTCGCAGCATCCACTTCATACAGGTATAGTAAACACGTGTCCTGTTTTAGTCTCAATGGTGTGAACCCATCCTAGAATATAAAACGGCACGTGGAGCTGAACCAAAAGCTTATCCGAGTTTGGAAATGAACAGACCGACGGATGGATGGGCGGGACAAGACGGACGGACGGACGGACGGACGGACGGACGGACGGACATATTGACGGACGAACGGACGGCAGGATTGACGGACGAACGATGGAACGGACGGATGGACGGACGGACGGACGAGCGGACGGACGGACGGACGGACGGACGGACGGACGGACGGACGGACGGACGGACAGACAGACTGACAGACAGACAGACAGACAGACTGCACCCATCGCTAGATTGGCGACAATTAAAATTTTTGTCAATAACAATCCACCATCTCGGTTTATAGATCGTATGGATGGAACTGTTGTCGGTATGTGGCACTTATGTTGGATAGGTATCTGAAAAGTATCTTACAATTGATAGGACGCGAATCTGAATCACGGGCGTGGAAGGTGTGGAGCACTGGGCCCGACGGTTAAATGTGGTCCTCCCCAGAGAAATTCTGAAATCTTTATAATGAGGTCTCCAAAGTCAAGATTTTAGATATATACATACGCAGAGATATCTTTACATTTGAAGGATAAAAACATCTTAAGTTCAGTGCTCTCAGTTAACTAAGTTGGCTTCAGCTTGTGTATCTGATGATTGTTTTGCTGATCATGCGAGAAGTGAGTTAAACATCGGTGCGAACTATACAACGTCTGACTCCATTATTTTCTCCAGGTCATATGGATAACATTTGAAAATGTTAGTTGCCGCTTCCATTAACTCATCTGTTTGTAGACTGAGCATGCCTAATAGAAATACCCACTTTCTTTGAAAGATTACATATACTTGCAGACGTTGATTCAATGTGGCACGAACTTGATCAATAATGGAATGTATGCACTCACTCTCAGCTTATCTCTAAGCGATAGTTGCACATCATCTACCATGCTCAGCACATCATGGGCCGATTTTTCTAATGAACGTGTTTCTTATCATCCTTATAGTCATCATGATCATACTTATCAGCACATTTCTGCTCAAATTAATCAAATCATGGACGCAAATCTTCAACAAACTGCAAAAGAGACTCAAGTAACTAGTGATCGGTGTTCGTATAAATTCGGTAGTCGAATATTCGTATAATTATATGAATGAATATCCAATATAAATTGTATGCCTAATCAAGAAACTATAGCACTTAGGAGTTTATTAAGGTTCGAGTCAATCGGACGAAAATGAATGTTGGTGGATATTAAAAAAAGACATTTTCGTTTTCAAATTCTTCCTGGCTGGGCACCGATATAGAGTATACGGTATCTTCTAATATGGTCATTGAACTTGTAAGATTAAGGGGGATTTCATTTTTGCTAAGATCGAAAATTCTAACATTGATGCACAAATGTCAACCTACTTCTTTGCGATAAAACCAAGGGCGTAGTCGTATTTCGAAAATTGTCATTAAATGGATGACCTTGGATGTAATGGAGTAACTTCTAATATGTCCAATAAGCTGTTCAGGCCAACAGCCATTCGTTCTGGCAAAAAACAAAACTGGGAACTTTCGTAGTCGCGTTTGAAAGATCTATAATGCAAGTTCCTATGAATTTTTGTCTCACTCTAATTTAAGACAATTTTGTAAGTTTTCATAGATATTCGAATATTCGTTCATATTAGTCTATTTGAATGAATAATCGCATATTCGAATATATGGACCGAACACTACACGTAACTCTACAGCTGTCTTAAGAGACAGACTTGCCTTTTGCGGACGCTAGATAGTTTGCTATCACGGTGAGATTTCTATTGTATTATTCACTAAGAACATTGACAGCATCAGCCATCGTTGACCAACGTGGGTCTGACTAACCTTTATCAACTGTACAATTATTATTCTCAATATTTCCTAATGATTCACAGTGTTTTCTCCAGCGATGAGTAGATGCCACAAGGTAGGCATTGATCTTCCGTAATTGATTAAACACACCATCAGGGCAACTTTCCGCTGCACATTTGCCCACCGAGTTCAGAGAATGGCCCGTGTGTAAAGACAACCATCATTTATGTACGTTTGTGTACCACGATACATGCTTGACATATTACTTGCGCTGTTAGAAGACTGCCACGATAATCTGCAATGCGTATTTTCTTCATTTGCAAACAACGTGACGTAAGAGACGTTTGCAAGTGGCCGCACACTGTAATGTGATATTTATATGCACTGCTGGGCCTGATGTGCTGCTTCAGAAGATTGCCAAGAAAGCCTAGGTGTTGCTCCTAAGTTATTTTCACAGGTTTGCTGCTGGAACACTCTATTTAATGACAACGCGGAATAGGACGATTCTATGAAATACCAAGAAGAGAAATTGAATTTATTAAACTGAAACTGTACAACGTTTCCAAAATTAATTGACAGAAGCGTTGACTTCACACACATTGAAACTGTTACGCATACAATTTAATGTATGATTTAAATCAGCTGTTATCCTATCAGGCTATTGACAATGTTAAGGATAACTTTTTGAATTTGAGAATGATCCTAAGTCATTACAGTGGCAAATTTTCAAAAATAGTCTTCTCTAGGTCTGCAAATAGACATTTTCTATTTAGAAAATTAAAATTTTTAAAACAAATTTAAGGGTTAGAGGGTTAAAGAAATCCCTCGGATCTTAAATGCACACGAGTTTGCAGCTGATAGGTAAAATGTAATTAAGCAAGATGCCCAGATTGTGTGCCATCCGGTATTTAAAGGAAACCACCCGACTGTTTTCCGCCCAACGAACACTCACGGAAATTGCCGAATCTGAATCAAATTTGGATTCTGACATCATCATTAGCCGGTCAAAGGGCCTGGAACCTCACGGTTGTGCAATAAAAGATGCGGTCAATCTGGTTTGAACCGACTCAGTTTGATGGATGATGCATTTCCAAAATATTTGGTTCCAATGATTTATCGGAATCCGATCTATTTTGACAATCCACCAACAGGCAGTTCGTGGAGTGAAAGTGATCACACCCCTTGCCCCGGTTCCATTGAACACCAATGCATCAAATTCTTTACAATCCTCAGTGTATACGTGTTAGTATCAGGCAGGGTCACACAACATGTTCAATCACGTATCATATCTCATTCTCACATACAGCTCTTGTACGCGCGAACCAAAACGGGACAGTAATAGCCCTGGCATAATCCGGTTCTATCTGAAACAATGGACGCTATGGTTGTCGTTGACCAACACTCCGTTAGTGCATTTCAACCCACAACCATTACATTCAGCCTTCACCATTGATGATATGTGTGCCGAATGCACGAGTGCATGTGCGTGTGACACGATAACCACACCGTTATGTCCAAATGATAAATTTAATCGTAATCAGCTTGTTTCTGTAAGCCTTTATGTCGGTGCTCGGATGCCAAATATAAGCAGCCATTTTCTGTCTCATTTATGAAATAAGCATCCGAACCCATTATGTATAGCAAATCGACTGCCTTTGCCTAATTAAATAATGCCCTATCATTTACGTCATTATTTCGCGAGCCCCCATGCCAATCGATTCACTATATATATATATATATAACTTGTGAGAAATATAGAAATGAGTGAAATCAAAACACAACAAGAGAAATTTTCTCTAGCCAAATCTTATGCAAAGTCCAGGTTACTTTATGTGATTAATCAACTCCATTAATCAACTCCATAAACATCTGAAAAAGGTCTGAAGCAAAATCAAAATATGAATATTTGCAAGATCAGAGATGCAAACATACTGCATTACGCCAAACCGAATAATACATACATCTACTTGTGCGTGCGCGCGTGCACGCATCAGGCGACAGTAATGGAGACACGTTGCAATAACTAACAACAACTATAAACTGGAAGTGGTCTTTAAAGCGTCATTGTTTAATATATTACAATAGCATCTCCAATGTAACGGAACGTTTAAACATAATACCGGTTGAGCTATATTGGGTCGTTGTACAAAGTTTAATACCTAATTCTATCGGCGATGAAACATGGCAGGCTATACACTATGCTATACGCGCACATTAAAGATATAGACACACTATTTTATAAATCCGAAATAGATAAATACGATGCATATCTTAAAGAGCATCGAAAGACGTTATAAGAAAATACAACGACCCCTTAAACATATTCATATCTGTACAAGATGCTGTCTCAATCTTAATCCCTACCACACTGATATCAGATTTAAAAAAATTCAAATTAAATTAAAAGATGAACTTGTGTACGGTTTTCAACAAATTTGGTAGATGATGGTGCTGTTGAAGAAATTGTTGAAAAATGTACACCTGTTTCCTTGCTATTGCTGTGGTAAAAGATAAAATATTGACATCAGAGTGGTAAGGGTTAACGGACATAAGATGTTAACCATTTCCTTCCTTTCTGTTTAACACCAAGATGGTGTTTGAGATATGTGTAATGGACAAGGTGGATACAATCGACATATTTCATCCTGTAGAAACCTCAGAACGATCCAGACGATTTCCTTGCCCGCTGCAGTGAGCATGGGTATGACCTTCAGATACCGCTCAGCTGATCCAGTTGGCAAGATAATGCAGATGGTAATACATACTTGGTCGGTAAGATATATGTCGAATGTGAAATCTACAGAAATAGAAAGGTACTTACAATTTATAGCCTTATTTATGTTTATAGAAGACTGTGCCAGTCATAAGTTGAATAACCTCCTCACAAATGAAATGTGATAAGTATAATGTGCGTCAACTACCCTTATTTGCCTGCTTACCGATACGTGATACCAAGAATCTATCATAGGACTAATATTACGAGCGGTGATTTTAAAACTCTAAACTCATAAATCCTTATTTCTTATCCTTTATATGATCATTGATGGGCCCGGTAAAATGAACTAGCGACATACCTTAGTAGTAAGATGTCTGAACAAATTAACAAATAATATAAAATATTTCCGCGCAAAATTGCCCATCTAAGACCAGGCAACACGTAAACTAAAAAAGCATTTCTTTAAAAGCACCGAAGCTGTATGTATTTTTAAAATAAAATCATTTTACTCACTCCACCCATGGGGCCCCTATGAAGAGCGCGGCCCTGGGCCGTGGGCAACTGGGCCCACGCCTAAATACGTCACTGATGTGAATATATAATGCGACATCAGTCCAGGGTCATGATTTCACATAAGATGGACATATCTACAGTGCGCCTACAGCTATCATATTGTTTAACTATAGGGCGGCAATATTCTTTGTAGATAAAGAAACTACCATCTAATCCCTGATCAGCGCAGATACTTAATAGCTCGGTTTAGGATAAATTGAGCATATTTGCATACTATGACTTAAACACTTAATATGATTTCCTCGATGAAGTGCTGGTATAACTAAGCTCCGCCTACTATTTACGCGTTTTGGAATCGAGGTGAAACTTTGAAACTGCAGTTCGGATCGACCTGGCGGGTACCGGCCGTACCAGCCAATCTGGGTACTCGCCGCCCGTCCTGTACGTTAAAGGGCGTAGTGTTCATGCGCACGATTAGATGATATTTTGACAGAGCACGTAGTTTACGGTGGGTATTCGTCTCTCTTGCCCCCACCATAACGATAGACCAGTTGGCTAAAAATCCTTCTGTGAAAAGTAACCAGTGTCTTGTGATGTTTTATGTGGTTATGGAGCAGGATGTCTGGATTCTTATCCAGTTCAGAGATCTTACTAAGTAACATGTATGAGCGCTGTCTTCAGTATTGATGTCTTATGGCATCCGTTCTCAATGACAGCCGTATCTAACAGTTAGGTAGAGACCCGCCATTTGCGACCTAAAATAGTTCTTGTCTCTAAAAATTAAATGATAGATAAGCATAGAAGAAGGGCCGCATAAATAAAGCGGCCACTACTAAATCAGCATACTAAGAATTACATAAGACGGCGACGTGGGAATCCTTCGGGAATCGTTCATCCCGTCTTCACGTAAAACAGCGCACAACCGTATAGTTATAATCTCACTAGGTATGGTCTTCTCTTTTCAGCATTTTGGTTAAATATTAGAGTCGGCCCATTTTTGCCTACTACTCTTCTCCCGCTTTAAGCAGTGGCGACACCTTTCAGTGACAGAGGCCCACGCGAGTCACTTGACTCTCGCAAGGATTCAGCGACGACGGTCCACGCGAGGATAATACTCCTCAACCAAACTAGCACTAGGAGTAGTGCCCGCGTGAGGCACATGATTTTTCGTCACTACAGAGATAATCTTCTTTCCTTTCAGCTTAGAGGTATAATAGCTTATATTAAGTTAATTAGTTAAGTCTCATATACGGGAGCCTCCCTTGCGGTGATACCTCTGCAGACCTACGAGTCTGTGTGGTACCTCCGGGAGCCCCACGTTTAAAAGTTCATCCGGCTGTCTCTATGTCTTGTATTTTCGTATGCTCATCATTTTATCTAGCATACTCGACAGTCTGTGTAAGTAAAATTATTGTATAGACTTAGTTTAATTAGGTCACCAAAAATCAAATCTTGTAAGTCCATAGATCACGAAATTGGTATGGACAGGCATACTGGTGACGCAAACTCTTGGGATGAGACTGTTGTATTTAATGGTCGCGACGATGGTCGCACGGCCCCACCGGAATGATTGAGTTCCACCGGCCTTAGGAGCCGGTCTTTGTTACCCATAGGCCAGTATCGTACATGATCCATCACCCCAAGACCGGAAGCTAACCAGCGTCATCATTCTCCGTGCACTTGTGGCATGGTGAGTTGACATCATACACCGGAATGGTCCGACACTACCCCATGATCTACAAGTGGCGCCCAATGTGGGGCTCGAAGAACATCATTATTAACACGCAGCGACCTCACGCCCACACCGTATAGTGAGCTCAGTTCTATACCATCCCCATTTAGCGACGACTCCCTCGATCAAGAGGTAGCGTCATGGGATGGATTCACAGCTCACATGCTCACCGACTATGCCAGAAATTCTGCGGAATCAACAACACCGCAATATAACCTGTTTTCGCCTTTCAGTGACAGCACCTTTCGGGATGCCTCACAGGCGGGAACAGAGTTTAGAACTATATCGGACGTCTGCGACAGGCCACCACCATCAGGGCCGAATCGTGGACGACCCCGACAAAGACCCGATTAAGGGCATATAAATAATCCTTCAGACTACTATCATTCACCCATGTCATCCACGGAGACAATATGGCCGGGTGCCAATCCACATTACTGACAACCTCCTGCACCGCTCCCTTCTAGCGCAATGCTATACTCAAGGGGAACACCGCAGCCTTATCGGCAGGAATCGGCACCATCTTTTCGCTGGTACATCAGTCACGCTACACATCACAATCATCAGCCGACCGCACCACCACCATATGAGGAAAATCTGTCCTCACCCCAGGGAGAACGTCCACGTAATCTTCACAATATTCCGCCTCCCGTCCATAGACCCATGCTGGTCTATGGTTCTACAACCAGGCGGGCTTCACTAAATTGGGGTATGCGTGTTCTCACTCCTCGGCATCGGCATCGACAGGAAACACCAACACCACCACCACCACCACGTGCACAACGACCAGCCTCACAATACTCGTCAGTCTCACAGATACCCCCACCACCCGGATTTCAACCACTTCATTCTTCCCGTGGTCTTGGCCGAGTCATTCTCCCTCCCGAATTTAGTGGGAAAAGTGACTGGACCAATTACAAAATCCAGTTCGAGATAATAATTCGAACTAACCGCTGGAATGATCAGCAAATGGGTGAAATCTCGCGGCAAAGCTTTCCGGAAAAGCCCTTCAAGTTCTTGCGGATCTCGGGACTGACTACACACCCACCTACACTTAATTGGAACGAGCATTGACAGAGTGATTTGGTGATAGCTCTCGGAGAAACCAGTCGTCTTCAACTCAACAATCTCCGACGATGCGTGGGAGAAACTCTTTCGGAGTTGGCTAGTCGAATCCGAAGACTAGTCACCCACGCATATCCGAGCACCAACATGGAAGGCGTAATCCATCTGCATCTTGACACTTTTACTGATGCATTGAGCAGTGAACCTGCCCTGAAAGAAAAGTTATTTCTTGGTGACCACGATAGTTTGGCCCAATTAACGGCAACCGTGGTCCGTATAGAAAACTTTCTGGAGCGGGAAAAGAGTAGCCGATGCCAACTCCACCCTATCAACGTGATAGAGGGTGCAGCTATCGCCACGCCCACTAGTATTCCCCCAGTGCATCAACACCAACCGCACAGACAATACCACAACCAGCTGTACAGAATTCCAATCAGAATCAAGCGCCTGGAGAAAGGGGGTATGCCCGTAGAGGAAGCTATGATGGGGCCCCACGTGCGGGAACCAGCGCAACAATAACAACAGCAACATGAAAGAACGTATAGATGAGATCAATAAACAGATCTCCACACTAACTAATTTAGTCACAACACTCAGCACAAACCTCGCCACCACTCACTTTAGGACAACAAACACCACCAGCACCGCCCCGCCACCAAACACCTGTTACAGATGCGGTCAGCCAGGCCATTGGAGGGACCGGTGTTCTAACCGACTTCCTTCAACAACGCCTGCCCTGACTGCAGCACACCACACCCAGAGAAGCAATCAAACTCTTAAGGGCACCGAAATATCAAGAGCCACCTCGGTTCCCGTATTCGCTTCCCGGCTCAACTGCAGCCTTCGTACATCAACGTTCGGTGGCCAACAACCACCCACCAAAATCAGCTTTTACACCTACACCCAAATGCACAGCTTCAGATATGTCAATGCCTAGGATGCCTCCCCCTTCGGCAGCATTGCCATCCCCCTATTTTCCCGCACATAACAAGCCTTCTGTCCTGTGTAAAACAGCAGTGGTAGGTTGTAGCACCTCCGCTGAAACACCGTTTTTGCAAGCACCATGTCCCACCACCAAGACATTGAGTTTTTGGTGTCCATTGGTGGTATGCAAAACACTGCCCCACCCAACATCATCTCCCGCACCCACAGACAGCGGTGACTCAGGAGAAACGGTTCATGCCGCCTCATGGATTCGGGGAAAAACACGTCCCTGGCGGCATCACTGGTTCTTCTGTGCTTCACCAAAACATCCAATGAAGCATTGTAAGAAATGGCTTGTGCAGGTGGAGCTTATCCGTCATCCCATGCGCACTGCTGTCTACACTAATACAGCATACCCTGAGACGGCAACATCTCCATCATCATTGCTAACCCCAGCTCCGCCTTCACTGCAGCCCTCACAGCAGCGGCGACGACGAACTGGCCCTTTCCTCACTCAGCCATCCACCACATTAAAAGAAGCAATTGGGAAACAGTCAGAGTACATACACAGTGATTCTGCTCCGACAGAATTGTCACAGACGGCGTCATTGGAAACACTTCCACAGGTACACCACAAAGTAATATACAAATGTGCCTGTCTGTTTAGTGGCTTCAATCACTGTATTTAACAAGCGCTTATGTGAGAGCAATCCACCTCATAAGAAGCCTCCCCGTAA
This sequence comes from Chaetoderma sp. LZ-2023a, assembly GCA_034401795.1. Lineage (NCBI taxonomy): Eukaryota > Metazoa > Mollusca > Caudofoveata > Chaetodermatida > Chaetodermatidae > Chaetoderma > Chaetoderma sp. LZ-2023a. The sequence goes on from CM067372.1 coordinate 119,889,509, forward strand.
ACCTACAAACAAAGCTGATGTGCCCGTAGCCGGTGTAGTCAATTTAGTCATCCAAATAGATGAGATGCAATTCATACAGCGAGTTGTCATCGCCTCTATTCATAACGATGCCCTCCTTGGCTCGGATTTCCTCAGTGCCAGCGAAGCCATCATACATTGCAAAGAATAGGAACTCGACATACATGGCCGACGAATACCTCTTGGACCGGCATCGTCATTATATGACACGTGCGCTGTAATATTGTCCAGTACAGCCACAGTTGAGCCGGGACAAGAACAAATCTTATGGGCCACCGCACCACAGTTAGGAAGCAACACACACATCTCCATGCTGGAACCCGATCCTGATTATATGATCGCCTCACAATGCGCAAGTCCCCGCATGATAGTAGACACTACTAATACGGAAAATATACCTTTTAGAGTGTTCAATGGTACCGCAGATCCCACCACTCTGGAACCAGGAGTATGCTACGGCCATTTAGTGGACATAATCTCATTGGAATCACCTACACCTGCTGACACACCACCGCATATGACTGATGATTTACCCGAACACTTACATGATTCGTATCTACGTGCCACAGTTGGATTACAGCAATCACAGAAGCATGAAATTCGGAAATTACTGTACACATATCGTGATAGTTTTTCCTCCAGAGACATTGATCTCAGAGAGACTCATTTCGTATGACACTCCATCAACACAGGCAATAATCGCCCTGTACGTCAACTGGTACGACGTCTTCCCATTCATAAGGAAGCAGAAGCACACCAACAAGTGAACGACATGTTGTGGACCGGTATTATTGAACCCTCAGCATCTCCATGGGCTAGCCCAATAGTACTAGCAGGCAAAATGGATGGAACCTTGCAGTTTTGTATAGACTACTGCCGCTTTAATGATCTTAACGTTAAGGACGCTTATCCATTACCACGGATAGATCAGGCCGTGGATTCCTTGTCTGGAGCCAAGTGGTTTTGTACCCTTGACTTAGCTAGCAGTTACTGGCAAGTAGCCATGGATGAAGCTGACATGGAAAAGACCGCATTCGTTTGTAGGGATGGTCTTTTCCAATTCCGCAAGATACCCTATGGGTTGTGCAACGCTCCCGTAACTTTTGAACGTCTCATTGAGCAGACATTAAACCACCCTGCAATGGGAAATCTGTCTCTGTTACATCGATGACGTAATAGTCTTCGGACCTACGTTTGAGCAAACATTAATAAATTTGGACACCGTACTCTCTCCCTTTAGCACGGCCAATTTGAAACTCAAACCAAAGAAAATTAATGTCATCTCTTTAGACAGAGTGTTGCGTTCCTGGGACACATCATATCCGGTGATGGAGTGGCTACTCAGCCGTCAAAAGCTAAGGCAGTAGCAGAGTGGCCACAGCCCTCTTCAGTTACGAAGACACGAAGTTTTCTTGGCTATACCTTTCTTGGCTATGCCAGTACTATCACCATTACATCCGACATTTCAGCGAGATTGCTTCACCCCTCTACAAGATCATTTGAGTGGACGAGTGAGTGTGAAGGCTCCTTCAGGACGTTGAAGAAACTCTTGACGATCGCCCCAATTCTTGCTCAGCCTAATCCAAACCTCGCTTTCATCTTAGACACTGACGCATCAGCTTACGCTATAGGCCTGGTTCTATCTCAGGTCACAGAAGATGGAATGGAGCAGGTATTGGGTTATGGTTCACGTACTCTGAATAAAACGGAAAGAAGATACGCAACCACCAAGCGAGAACTGTTAGCAGCGGTACACGTCTTCGTCAAGTACTATAAACACATTCTGTATGGGCACCCTTTTACACTCTGTACAGACCATGCCTCACTACGATGGCTCAGGAATTTGAAAAGTCCGGAGGGCCAGCTAGCGAGATGGCAGGAATCCATGCAGGCCTATAACTTCAACGTTGTTCACCGTCCCGGCAAATTGCACGGGAATGCCGACGACCTCAGTAGAATTGGCACTGAGACTGAACACCAAGAGGCCGCCACCATGACACAGTCAACACAGACATCTCCGAAGTTCCCCGAATTGAGGTGCACAGAGTGGAATCCGGAGAAAAACAGACTTACAGACACGAAATATATACACGTGGATCCAGTAGGGGGTACATTCTCCCAAGGAATCGGTAACACCACTTTCCACCATGGCGAAATATTATTACCAATGGTTCGAAGAATGTCGATTAATAAGTAACGTTCTATAAATTAATGACCGTCTGGTAGTCCCGGAAAGTTATCGTGATCTTATATTAAAACAACTGCATGATAATGCCGGGCATCTGGCCGTGGAAAGGACTGTTGCCCATATCAAACTGAGATTCCACTGATCCAGGATTTGCGATAGTGTCAAGGCATGGGTTGCCAAATGTATCTTATGCCAAAGATGGCATAAGTTGGCCAACACCATATCGCACCATCTCAAATTAAGATTGTTGGTGCACCGTGGGAGCGAGTGGCTATCGACGTGCTCAGACCCTTGAATACGATGGATGACGGAAATAAATACATCCTCGTATTACAAGATTACTTTATGAAGTGGGTAGAAGCATTTGCTTTGCCGGACCAAGAGGCATCCACCGTAGTGGAGGTCTTGGCAAGCAATGTGTTCTGCCGTTTTGGTATGCCTTATGAGTTGCACTGCGATCAAGGAAGTAATTTTGAGAGCCGGCTCATATCAGAGCTCTGCAAATTGTTCCATATCGTCAAAACAAGAACGACTCCATACCACCCCTGGAGTGATGGGATGATAGAGAGATTCAACAGAACTCTCGCGGAGATGCTTACAAAGGAAACATGCCCTGATTGTAGAGATTGGGACCTACGGCTCCCATATGTGCTCATGGCCTACCGCACTTCAGTACATTCCAGCACGGGGTATACCCCTGCTCGGTTAATGTTAGGCCATGAATTAGCCTTACCCCTGGATCTGGCCATGCCTCGGATACCAGGAGAGAAAAATTCACCATCTCTCTAAGTTGAACTCTTGCGACAAAGGATAGAACACGCCCATGAGTCAGTGAGAGAAACATTATCCACTGCACACCAGTGGAAAAAGACATGGCACGACTGGGGGTGCATTGGGATCCGTATGAAGCAGGAAGGATGGTTTGGGTACACGATTCACGACGATCTGCAAACGTGCCAAGTAAACTGTGGAAAGTTACCAATGGAAAGGCCCCTATGTGGTAGCAGGTAAGACGTCGGACGTGACCTACTGTATCCGTGTTTCGGATGGCCTGACCTCAGTCATCCACTTCGATCGACTTAAACCATGAGTCGGTGACGACCCAGCACCGGAGCATCGACTGGGCAATTCTCGTGACACCAGTACCCAGACAGATATTTCTACGGAAACTAGTAATCCCACGGTTGGCGCAGAGGGCCACAGTGCCAGTTAAGCCCCACTTCTACCAAGCCAGAACGTTGGTGAACAAGCGGCTAACGCTGACGACGATGACGAGATATGCACTCGCCCTCTCCCTCCTTAGGGTCTACTCGATCTGGGAAGTCGTATCTGAAGAACTTTGTGTTTGTTTTGTCCAAGGGACTGGATGGAAAAGTTGTTCCTCCGATCTCTTCCCGTTCCCACCCACTTCATGCTATGCCCCCCCCCCCCCACCATAGAGTTGCCACAAGCGGAGGCTGAGGCTGACCCAAGCCGTGCTTCCTGTGGGGTGGAACATATGATGAAACACATGGAAGTGAAGAGGCTAGATGAAGCCTTGGCGTGTCTAGAACCGCAGAACCATACAACAAGGTGTACCCGACCACCTCCCAAAAATGCCAGACCAATTCCCACCCAAGCGGCACCCTTATCCATCGCTGCACCCTATCCCAAATCCATCTATTCCCTCATCTATACACCAAGTTCGGACATCACCGGCCCAGTCCATTTCACACTCCACTCGTCGTCTGTTGACCATCAATCTTCAGATATGAGAGAGACTGCTGCAACAGAGGAGGTGTCATCCCGCACCGTGGCGACCAACATTACCCCACCACCCCGGCGTTGGGCAGAGAGGCAGCCTGTTCAGCAGACTCCCGGCTCGAACTTTCCCAGTGTCTAAAAATTATGACAGGACACCAACCGTCATGTAACGGGAGATGACCACATCTCCCTATCCAAATGCCACCCCATCCATTTGGCCTACCATACTCCCCCGTGAGCAGTCAGGACATCACACAACAGACAGAACGTCATCACATAAAGAACACACCTGCCCTCAAGGCTGGATACGTCAATTCGTCATTGTGCGTACATCACATACCTACTCAGTTATATTCAGCATAACAGAGCCATTCAACATTGGCAACAACATCATTTAGCAGCACCTACCGGTATTAATTAATTCCCGATAGACACAAAAATTCCTGCAACAGTTCCACCCACACAAGATGCGGGAGAAATAATATCTCCCGCAAACCCCCACAACCCGCAATAACAACAGACTTGGCATTCACCAGCATGGAAAACTGGAATACGCCCACTTCGCTTATAACATTAGCATCATACAGCAGCCCGGACATCCCGACAATAACATTATCATCAACAGACAACAGCCAACAAATCTCCCACACACGCCTTCTTATCCAGTCACGGGAGAACTGAACATATGGATATAGGAATGCACTACAGCCATCTACAGTACGCGTCATGGGCGGAACGTTTGTCCAACATTCGTCCCCCTCCCTTTTTCCCCAACGTCGTACGGAAACAGCCAAAATCTACATACATCATCTACACGTAATAACAGTCAATATTATTAAGAGAGCAAGATGCCCGTATTGTCGTCAGTCACGAGTAATATTTTTCTACCGAAAAGTTGAATTCGATAATGGATTGATCAAAGTTACGACAGCATCCGACAGGTCATCTGCGCTCTAAAGTAACTCTGTCCTGCACACGGGCTCGGCCATTACAGAGTGAAATACCCTCGAGATTCGATAAAGTTGACAATCACGCCACCTCTTCCCCCCACTCCTGCACCTGGTGGCCATAAAAACGTCACCTTCACCACAGCGCAAGGATCATCCACAGCTAACCAGCCACGCATATCAGATTCAAATCACCAACATGTCAGAAACATATACACTCAGGTTGACTGTATTCACAATCTCCAAACGACGGCATTGTAAATTGTAATACTGTGGCACCCACCTCCGAGTTGTACTGTAATTTAACCAGTATTAAGTGGTATTAATGTGTCTGGTCTAGGCCGGGATGGAGCTAGTTCTACCCATTGAGGAGAATGCTTGGCCAGCTCTCCCGCTCGGAAAACGCAGCTATCTTGTCGGGACCAGTGACATTGATCTACTGCCTGAATAGATCTGTTTAAACCACACATCAAATTACTTACAACTTTACTGTTATATTTTTGATTAAGAACACATGAGTCATAGAAGGGTTCATTCTGGAGAGCCCGATGAACCATACCAGCTTGCGGGTGTTGAGACAGACGTCTCTTAGACAGTGGTCATCCAGCACTATGTTGGGTGCCAGTAGCTTTCTGAGACGTGACATCTGGAACCTCACCTTATCACCAAGATAGTAGGTCTGCTGCGGTATGGCTTTCTTGGTCTTACACTTCTGCGCCATCTCCTCTTCCCACTGTATGACCTCTGGCTCATCCTCGTCTGAGAAGACACCTGGCTCATCGTCGTCTGTGAAGTTATCTGGCTCATTGTCATATGTGAAGACATCTGGCTCATCGCTGTCTGTCAAGACTCCTGCGTCCCGCTTACTCTTCTTCAGGAGGTCCTGCCGGTGTTTGGAAGCTTCACTGTTCCTTCGCCTCCTTGCAATGCTCGCGTTCTGTTGATACCAGCTCTCCCGCTGTAGTCGCTCTCCTTCTTGTTGCAGTGCGAGCATCTGTTCGTTTTGTACAGGGTTCATGAAGGGGCAACCCTCTTTCATCATCTCGGCAAAGGTCAGCTATTCCGGTATGATATCATGTTGTCATCAGGTCAATGAGTAATAAGAGTGTAAACTCTAAATGGGCATCTGATATCCCATCCATGCTGGCATATATGTTAATGGAGGGGCTGTCAAACAGGTGATTTACAGGTGTGAACAGGCTAGGACTGATAGCTTTCCATAGGTTGCTGTTGGCACCTGGGAGATACTCTATCACATCCCGGCCGACCTCTACCAGTGAGCTGCTGTGTGCACTGCCCGGAGGTTGATGCAGCACATCGGCGTGTATGTATGTTGTGCCCCGCTGCATTCTACATGGTACTGTACCACCCGTCTCCCCTCTAGAGAGGGTGAGATTACGTTCTCACCACCAGAGAGCAGCAGTTGGACAATCGGCATGGTTTTATGTCTTGTTTAAACCCCTCCTATAGCGTGCTATGGAACCCATATTTGCTCACTCGACTGGTCTTGCTGACCTGGCAGATGTGTACACAGTTGATGCTGCCAACGTAGAAGATAGCGATGGCAAGTCATTCGCCCTACAGTACGAAGCAACCTCAAAGGCATTCTCCCTCCACCCCATTGGTGGTGATGGGGTGGAGCTGCTCACAGACCTCAAGGATGTGACGAAGGAGCGCCTGGGTCGCAACATAGATGGCCACAAGATCGTGTTTCGGTACGATTTCCTGAAGAGAAAGTACATCCTTGAGCCGTTGATTGAGCTCTTGGATACAGAGGTGGAAGACATCAACACCCTAAATAACGACCTCAGCTTTCATCTGGTCAAACTCTATTTGAGCGGTGCCCCACCGATGGCTCATGCTGGCCTGCTATTGACCCTGGCATAAAACCTGCAGTTCATATTTGAGAAGAATGAAGTGTGGTACCGCGCTGGACCTGGGGGTTACTGGCAAACATGGTTGCCCCTATATAGGCCTTCCACAGTCATTGACATAGAGGTTACTCCCCTCTCCACTGTTGTGAAAAAGGATGGGACAGTTCGAAAGCTCTACAATCGGGGATCATCCTTCCTCACATACATAGGTGAAGGTGTCTCCCTGACGAGGGTGGGTCACTGGATCGGGGTTACAGGTGGAAAGCTCCTGCTGCGATGGACCAGAAGAAGCTGTTAACCTCCAGGAGGGCATCCTACGGGCAGATGGTGTGTCACATGTCTCCAAAGTCAAGGGTGCTGTTAAACTGCTTCGGCGAGTCAGACTCACTAGCCCGCAAACGACTCATATAGTCCTAGAGCTACGTTTCTTAGCCGGCAGCAGAGTGAAGCAGCTAGCTGCTGCCCCTGAGGGGATGAAGATCACTATCGATCCGGATGGAACAAGGCTTGATCTGGCACAGATATTTCTCGAGTGGTTCACACTGTTCAGGTTAACTCTTCATATATAGCCATGATTCTCATCATACTACTCGTGATGGCGTCTACAGCAGTGGCACAGGGCGCTCAGACTGCCATGATATTGGATGCCAAATGGGCCCACTTCCGGGATAACCCCCAGTACAATCCTTGGGTCGACCCCTTGCGGAGAAACATTTACGACCACTTTCACCCATGTAAAGAGATCGAGTCTGTCTGCCACTTCTATGGGGTAGAGAGGGTAGGCCGTGGTTGTCTGTTGGAGACCCCTGCTCAGCACCAGATTCTCTGCGTAACATGTGAACATGCCAGAGTCTGTCGTGGTTCGCATGCTAATCACTTTAGCCTCCTCCCATGTGAGCGTTGTCAAGGTAGATGGAAACCCCATGGGTGGTCCCGTCATGCCGATGCGACTCTGGCAGAGACTACGTGTTTGTCTGAGCCTACACAGAATAGAGAGGCCGGACCTGTGGGCGATCAGTGGTGTATATCACTGTGGAGGCTTGTCTCTAAATGGGCGTTCGGCCCCTGGCAGTAGTAGTGTCGGGATGATCCTATCTCCCTGGCAGCTGTTCGGCGATCCGTGGTGATCTCAACAACCTATGCCCCAGGGATTGAGAGGGTGGTGGGGGCCACGGATCGCTGAACGGTGGCCAGTTGAGGGAGGTGGTATCATTTTGACCCCCTATTACTACTCATATATATATATTTCCATATCTCGCATCTACAACAGACTACACCTCAGCAACAGTATTTTGGCCATTGCCATAAACAGTACATATGTTTCCGATCAACCACGTGCTTTTATGAGCCACGTGATATTTACAGCTATTTCTAGTAAATTGGATCAAACGCTTTAAACACATGAGCCGCCCAAAGATGCGACTACCACAGCGTGATGGAGGAGTGGCGAGGGTGAGTCAGGGTAATTGCCGCTGACGTCACCAGGCTCCCACACACCCCATCTGGCGCTCCAACCTAAAATTAAAACAGGTACGTTTATAAGCATCCAATCTGAAAATCGGTCTCACGCTAATTAAAAGGTGAGGCTCCTCAAAGTAAAAGTAGTACCACGTTTTTATGTTGATCAGAGGCTGTTAAATGTGCCAAGTTAAGACAAGGTTAACGAGCCATTCCTCCTATAATTAAAAGTACTCCCTTTATACGGGAAGAATTAATCCCTAGACGTCTAGAGTGGGAAAGAGAAACTTTCCATATAGGGCTGACCGAATCACCTGTTAAAACTTCCAGGTGTGGTCATCCGCCACCTATGACATCACCAAATAGTATAAAAGGAGGAAGCGCGCTCTGAAACTTTTTCTTCCCATCAAAACTCGACACCAGGGAAGAACAGATAGCATTAGGCTTCTTTCATGTCGAAAACCAAATTCTGCTGTTTTTATTATTGGTTCATTATTATACTTGGCCTGGAAAGTTAACAAAATGAAGGGATATGGCATTAGGTTTTTAGTAAGGTTCCCGCAGCCACCTACCATGCGGGAACGAGATGTCACTCCTCGAAGATTTAGCATTGTCGGATTCATCTGAAGAAGAATCGGTACCAGCTCCAAAACGATTCCCGTGCAGATCGTTATTAGCTAGCAGAGAACCCTGTACCATAACTTTTACGAGAAAATCCGACCGCATACTTCATGTTAACAAGGATCATCGCCTCCAGTCAGCCTTCTGCGTGACGTGTCAATATCTCTACACCGCTACTTGCTATGGAGTCACCCATGCACTCCGTCATCATCATCATGTGTTAGAAGTGACATTTGTTCCCGGGGAAGTAAACAAGGATCGTGCCGTTTTAGCCACGCGTTTCGAATCTCGGTTTCCAGTCAAAGTTCTTCCAACTGAGAAGATGGCCCTCACGAAAAACATTACCCGTGGATATCCCTTTAGTCATCGTCCTCTTGCGGCTACCATGAGCAATGTACTGGCAGCAAGACGTGAAATCCTACCCACATCCATGTCAGGGAGCGCTATGCCACTGCCAGTCACTACATCTACACCGGTCCTGAAGTGGAGTAAGAAGCGAAAGTTCTCCGCAGAATCCAGTCCAGCAGCACTCGCATCAGTAATCAGCCATCAAACTACAGCCACTACACCCACACCCGTAGTGTCTGAAGCAATTTCAGCCAGTCAGCCGATATCGGTCGTCATCACGACACCTGCGGGAATGGAAATTCCAAGTTACCTGCAGTTACCATCTCCTCCAGACCTGCCCATAGACGAGGGACCGGGACCATCGCAGCCTGCGTCGATTAGCATAACTCCAACTCGTGTTATCCAGCATCTGCCTCCTAGCCTTTCTGACCAATCCATCAGGAAGGGAACCACACCGGAACGACCATACGTGGGAAAGAGACGTATCGCCCACACACAGAACATTCAGCCCGTGCCCAATCTTACCGCAAATCATCTGGTGAAATATGCTAAGTCTCGGAGGATGTCGTCTCCTGCCATATCCGCTCCCACATCGTTACCTCAGCCTATGATTCAGCTCACCACCATCACCACGACAGTCACCGCAGCCACCACGACGACCACAACAACAACAGCATCACCCGCCTTAACGACCACTAGCACCACCGCTGCCTTACGGACAGATATATTAGCACCCGCAGTAACTGTGAGAGACATTATAGACGCTTATATTTCCGCCACCATCACTTCAGACATTTCCGACAGTTCCAGTGATAATGAACGCATCTCAGCAATGATAGTGCATGGACCGCGACCAACCACCGTCAGTCGCAGGACCCAGACTCAATGGGAAAATTTCGCAGCGGAGGTGTGATCATTTGTGATACAGCAGAACATCAGTGGTGCGATTCATGGAAGGGTATTAATTATTACTTTATTTTTGAAATACTTTTCTTTTAATTATATATGTTAGATCAATTGAATCCCGTCCATAGGATGACTATGGTTATCCGACACAGCCGCGCACTTCAGCGCCCAGCTGTGTCCCACACAAAATGAGCACTGCAGACTCCGATGTTGTAAGAACGTCGTGTGCAACGTAAAGAATACAACATCCTGCAGTGCAATAATGTCATAATCCCGTCATGCAGTCTCAGCTATGCTGGGGGTGCCTGATAAACTAACTTTTAGAGTTATTATTATTATGTCCTATTTTTCTTATTATTTTTCTTCCTATCTTAGATGTCAGGACGGCTATGGGGTCAGCGAGAGCTGCCCGTTGCGAACCTGCTATAACAGGCCGCAAATATATTTTTAATCAGAGATATGTGTTGCGTACCCATTTATTTACCCGGGGTGCATAAGTAATTCGGAAGTAATCTACTAGATGCCCCATAAGGGTATGTTACATGGAAATCTTGTATTTTATATATACATATATATTTTATGTTATTATATATTTAAGCTTAAATTGTGGTACGTTGGAGCTTGGGTGTTCTCTGCGGAGATAATAATTATCCGCACCCAAAGAGAACACCCATGCGAGCTATTGTTTAGGATAATATACTAAATAAAGTTGCAGCACGCACCAAAATATTAAAACCAAAAAAAAGAAAAGGCCTGGAAAAATAATTCCAGGTAAAAAAAAAATTGAAAACTAAAAGTATGCCTCCTCTCTCCTCTTTGGCACCTCTATGTTCTCTGTCTCTTGAATACGCGTCTATTGCGTCACTACTCCTCCCAGGCCACGCGCCTACCCAGGAAGTCTATAATTCCCACCTAGCGTACGCCAGTGTCAAACTAGGAGGGGGTGGGGGGTGGGGGTGGGGGGTTGTAGTTCCCTGAACACGCCCCCCCCCCCCCGCATGGGTAGAGCCATAGGTGTATATGAGCCTATGAGAGAGATCACGTTATAAAAACGACTAAGTCCGCTAAATGCATAGTGCGCATGCACACGATTAGATGCTATTTTGACAGAGCGCGTAGTTTACGACCAAGATGGGATGACGCTTTTAGTGTACCGAGATGATACCATGTACTCCTTCTTAATTACTTATTCTCGCCGAATTTGGCATTAATCAAGACCAGAATTCGACGGGCTTTTCAAATCTGTAAACCATTTCAAAATCGGTTGAGAAATGGCTGAGTTATCCACGGAAAATCCTTTTTGATTATCTTCAAAATATTGCCGTGGCGTCATAACCACATGTAATGCAGAACTTCTAGAATGTTCTAGAACATTCTACTGCGTTACTATTAGCTACACGCTGATTGGCTGTTGCTCGACCGATGATTGGTTGGAGCCTGCGCCTGTGATGCCACGAGTAATATAAAAGGAGATGAGAGCCTGTCCTTCGGATGAGACATTAAACCTAGGTCCCGTCTTCTTACATGTAGGTGGACGTTAAAGATCTCACTGTCTGAGGTTGAAACTCGTCAGATAGAGAAATTTTAGCTGGCCCTTTGGTCACAGTTTGGCCTCTTTTAAAGGAATAGGGGCAGATGGGAAATGGAAGTCTTTGGCCAACTGGCGAAAGCCCATTAATCTGACCCTTAGTCCATTAAACCAGCCTTTGTCTATATATAGGTATACAAGCACATTTTTAAAAGAAGATTGTGCGTGTATGGCTCTATAAGGATAATTTAAAAATAAGATGTACCGCCATTGGCTGTGTAAGCTCACTACAAGATTCGTTTACCTGCCAACTGATGTGTTTCCTGGTGGTGTACAGCTTGCATTAGAAGTATTCTATACATTTTCCTGGTTCCTGAAACGGATCCATTTTTCCCCTCGTCCCAGCAGCAACAGGATTTTGAAGGAAGGTTCGTTTAAAGAAAAGCAGTTCCGAGAGACGGGATCTACTCATGCAAACGCATGATGAAGTCACACATGCAGGACCGGTGCGAGGTCACCGAGATGGCGTCTATTATAGTATTTAATATGTTATTATTCCGAGGGGGATCGTCTGCATGTTTAGAACGAGTACATGCGGTCACACAGGTACGTAATACTCTATCTTAAAGAGAGGTGGCGTGAGATAAAACAGCTGAAATAATCAATGTTATGTAGTCTTGCAGCCCTCACTGTCAAACAGGGGGTTCTCCTAAGTGAAATAATGAAGAAAAATATGTAATTACCAGTATTCGTAAATTTGTGGTGTTAGTTTTCGTAAATTTGTGGTGTTGCAATTCTTTCTTATAACTGGAGATATCTTGACCAAACTGCATGGGTGATCACCCCTAGGGGTCATCTAGAAATGTGAACAATTTGGGGTCAAAATTTCAAATGGCAAGTTCACAGCGACCAGATTGATCACAATTATCACGATTTAATAATAACACAGGCCTTTCTAATCTCGTCCGTTTGCAGACCAAGAGAGGACTATTTTTGAAAATTTACCACTGGAATGACTGGCTCGATAAACGAGGCAGTCACTCCAGTGGTAAGTTTTCAAGGATAGTCTTCTCTTGCTCTGTAATTACATGTACCAGATCTTCCATTTTAATTTTTTCTGGGTTTTTTTTAAAATCACATGGAAATTATCTAATTTCATTTTCCAGATTTATTCATTCAGACTGCCCTCCCCTCTACCTCGATTAAGGGTGGCCCACCCCTTATGGCATGGATGCACACACTCTACCCCCTCCAAACACCCCTAGGGAGTCCTGGGGACTGATTAGAAAATTGTAAAAAAAAACCTACAAGCTTGGGGAGACATTTGGAGTACTAGTTGGGAAAGGGTTATAAGATGTTGGTTCTCGGGTTGGTTGTTCACTATTATTTCACATAGAAATGTGTACATTAAAATGTTTTCAGGGTTTTCATGATTCTGCTGAATGTAAATCCCAGCATTCATCACTCAAGTTGCTGCCGGTTTGCTTGCATCTATCTCGGACGTGGCGTTTCGCTTTGTTTTATATTTCCGACAACCTAAATGTATTTTCTCTAAGTTTAGCAGTTATCGAAACAAGACTATTTTTGAAAATGTACCACTGAACTGACTGGTGCGGTAACCGAACCAGTCATTCCATCGAAAATTTTCAAATATAAATTTCTCTCGAACTGTAAATGAACATCTGAGAGTGTGCATACAACAGTGCTTGAATTGCAAAAAAAAAATTTCCATTATATAACATCATTCGCAATCAACCTATTATTTCAAATAGCAACAGGTTTTAATTCTAAGTTTTTGCGCAGGATATTTCTTTTACAAACACTAGATATTCTGTTGTCTAGTTTTCATGTTTCTTGTTTATTTAATCACATGGAAATTATCTAAGTTTAATTAATTTTATTTGATAACATTGACAATGATTTTCATCTCTTAATATTTTTATTTCATAATTCTCACCTGAGTTCATTTTATAGATTTAATTTTACAGACTGCCCTCCACCCCCTATCAAGGGTGTCCACCCCACCACACCTCATTTCGCATGGATGCACACTCGCCATGCCATCCAATTCTTCTCCCATCCAAATCCCCCTGGAGGCGAGATCAGAAAATTTTGAAAAACTTCAACCCTGGAGAGAGTATTTAGGCTGCAATGGGGGTGGGGGAGGGTGTATGGGGTGGGTCCCTGGGTTAATACTCTGGATAATTAGGCGGTCCTAGGATCCTCCCCCGGGAAAATTATGATAATTTGACTCTGAGTGGCCATTTCAGACAATATTTCTAATAAATGTGCTTAATAATGTGTGGTGGGGCACTGGCGGGGTAGCTGGACTCTTGGTTCCAACACCCGTGTTTAGTGGGGCTTTTGTAGGAGGCCTTGGGGGAGGGTGTGTAGCATGGTGGTGGTGGCGGAATTGATTTTCCTCCTGATTCGATGAGAATGCAAACTTAATCTCTGACGCACTGTGGAAGCCCCTGAGTCCCCATCCTACCCCCAAGTGAAATAAAGTACCCCCCCCCTCTTCCACCCACTCTTACACTGCATCCAACACTTACACCCGCCAACAACAGGTTTTTTTCCAGTTTTTTCAGTTTTAACACTTATTTAGAGCAACCCTTCGGGGAAGCAACGCAACCCTTCGGGGAAGCACCTCTAAGAGCAAGTCATGGCCCAAATACATCTCGGTGTAAGCGGCCAATAAACCAACTAAAACAAAAACAACAGTTTCGACAGACAAGACGCAGATCACTTCGCTTTCTGTCGGTTTTTCTCCCGTAGCTAGCAGTATCCAACCCACCACACTAAAGCAATTTTGTAACTCCCCTTACTTGCGGGAGCAATTTGGAACTTTCTAGTTATTGTTCACGAATATCAAGAGCTACTTCAGAACACGAACGTGCGGTGAGGCGTTTACGGCCTGAAAATGTGATTCTACAGATGTAGAGGCAGCAATGTTCTTTGGTGGATGACTCGCCGATTCTGCCGGCCATGCCAAAAAGTGGCTATTTAACCGTCCCCGCACTGACATCGTGCAGGTTCTTCTAAACTTTCGACTGCAGCAAGTAAACTTTGCCCGGTACGTCTTCAGAGCTGGCTGACGTACCCCGCACCATTAAGCTTAAGTTTTGTATCTTCATCTGCATCTAACAACCCCCGCTTGTGACTAGGTTGTTGTCAACTTCCATCCATACCATCGGTGTACGGGAACTTTCTTCACAGCAGCAATGTTATTGTATCTCTTGCTGACTACTCGTTAAAGATCGTGGAAGATTTACCCTCGATAAATAAAGATTCTTATCTTATCTTATCTTATCTTAAACATTCTATATTGTGATTACAGTCCTGAGTTCGATCCGCTTCCGTCATGAGCTGCTTGTGGGAATCTTGTTTGTGGTAACCACCCTGCCGGAACTTTCCAGCTTCCTGAGAATGCATCAACTCACGTCAACCTTAGAATGACGTATCAATTTCAGTAACACGATAGCCAGACTTAAGAATGGCTACCGAGTATTCAGGTAACTGTACTTAACATTTTAATTATTCCATTAAATGTAATTTTCCTAATTATATCGTACATGTATAAACGGCCCCGATGACTAAAAGGTACCGTAACGGTCTTAGGACCGCTAGTTATAATTTCTGTATATGTTTATAGTTATTCTCATTTTTCTGTAAGGTGTTTTCACTAACCGCACCGTAGTAGGTCCGTTGACCTGTACTAAAGATATATAATTCTGATCATTTTTACACTGTATTGATTGTTCTAGTTAGTTTATATATATATATATATATATATATATATATATATATATATATATATATATATATATATATATATATATATATATTTGACCATCAGTTCGTATGTTTTGTTTAGTTGTAGAAAATATAGGACTGCAGTGCACGTAGGAAACACTATACAGCAACACTTATATATGCAGCACTTTCTTCCGCTAAGCCTTGTGCCTTCTTAATTGTTTGGATGTCCCTATCCGCACCATGGGCTGATCCGACCCTGGGAAACTGTTGGGGTTTCCGAGCGGTGATGGCCAAGGTGTGGTATCACATGCATTCCCTCAGTATCTTCGGATACTTAGTAGTTAGCACTTCTGCCAATGTAGGAAAGCACTGCGCAAACATATCTTAATTTTTTTTTTTTTTTGCTGAACAATCCTCCCGCCCCGCAGTGCAAAGCTGGGCAACTTGTATTTAAACCTAATGACAGGTTAAACGGTTAGTTCCATAGGACCCGGTGATGGGCGAGATGCGCATCCCTATCGAATTCCGTAAAAATGTCTGGACATGGGAAGGACAGTATTCGTCTCTCTTACCCCCACCATAACGATAGACCAGTTGCCTAAAAATGCTTCTGTGAAAAGTAACCAGTGTCTTGTGACGTTTTATGTGGTTACGGAGCAGGATGTCCGGATTCTTATCCAGTTCGGAGATCTTACTGGGTAACATGTATGAGCGCTGTCTTCAGTATTGATGTCTTAGGGCATCCGTTCTCAATGGCAGCCGTATTTAACAGCTAGTTAGACACCCGCCATTTGCGGCCTGAAATAGTTCTTGTCTCTAAAAATTAAATGATAGATAAGCATAGAAGAAGGCCCGCATAAATAAAGCGGCAACTACTAAATCAGCATGCTAAGAATTACATAAGACGGTGACGTGGGAATCCTTCGGGAATCGTTCATCCCGTCTTCACGTAAAACAGCACGCAACAATATAGTCATAATCTCACTAGGTATGGTCTTCTCTTTTCAGCATTTTGGTTAAATATTGGAGTGGGCCCATTTTGCCTGCTACTCCTCTCCCGCTTTAAGCAGTGGCGACACCTTCCAGTGACGGAGGCCCGCGCGAGGCACTTGCCTCTCGCAAGGATTCAGCGATGACGGTCCATGCGAGGATAATACTCCTCAATCAAACTAGCACTAGGGATAGTGCCTGCGTGAGGCACATGATTTTTCGTCACTACAGAGATAATCTTCTTTCCTTTCAGCTTAGAGGTATAATAGCTTATATTAAGTTAATTAGTTAAGTCTCGTGTACGGGAGCCTCCCCTGCGGGGATACCTCTGTGGACCTACGAGTCTGTGTGGTACCTCCGGTAGCCCCACGTTTAAAAGTTCATCCGGCTGTCTCTATGTCTTGTATTTTCGTATGCTCATCATTTTATCTAGCATACTCGACAGTCTGTTTAGGTAAAATTATTGTATAGACTTAGTTTAATTAGGTCACCAAAAACCAAATCTTGTGAGTCCATAGATCACGAAATTGCTATGGACAGGCATACTGGTGGCACAAACTCTTGGGATGAGACCGTTGTATTTAATGTTTGCGACGATGGTCGCACGGCCCCACCAGAACGATTGAGTTCCACCGGCCTTAGGAGCCGTTCTTTGTTACCCGTAGGGCAGTATCATACAGGATCCATCACCCCGAGACCGGAACCTAACCAGCGTCATCATTCGTCGTGCACTTGTGGCATGGCGAGTCGACATCGTACACCGGAATGGTCCGACACTACCCCGCGAGCTATAAAACCTGACTCATGGAGGCAACATCTCACAGTCAAATTAGTTTTAATCTATTCAACAGAATATTGACCAAATTGTGAATTCATCACAGACATACGATTCTTACAAACTTACTGAGAGATTTTTCGATTTGCCTGACTGAGTCCACGCCATTATGAGTGTGACGTCAGCTAACTAGTGACGTAAATGACTATGGCATTAAATACGAGGCTTCCGTAATGCTATATATATACTATAGTAGTCAAAAGAAATGGCCTTCATATCAATACATTCTCAGAAATCCAATGATATATGATTTAATATCCCAGGGAATACTGTTTCCTCGTCATCAATCTTGATTCCGTCACGCGAGAACACGTTAGATTTATCCTGTGAATTGGCTATCATTCTGCTATAGATCGATCAATATAGTCAAGAGATGAGAGATGAATTCTTCAGCTGCCAAATACGTGACAAATCTGTCAAGCATCTTGAAGATGCGGAAAGGAAGGCGATCATATAATCCATTTCTGTTGATATATTATCTCTTGTTTTTTGACACCATCCAGCTAGCTGCCTTTTCGTTGATTGCTTCATCGTAATTTGATGGAACTCTTGTCAGAAGTTTGGTAGCGTGCAATTGATGGATTGCTTTATCATGATTTGTATGTCACGGATCTTTCTTTTCCGAAACTGTACCTGCCGGGGATCCTCTTCCCGATCCCGGAAGATTCATGTAACCTGACAGAAATTACAAATTCACTAAAAGCCAGTCCGAGCTAGAGGTATTATGCAGACCCAAGATAGACCCGTCAGCAGGCCTTGTTGTAGGCTACGAAATCACTGTAGCAATTTGCAAAGGCACATTTATGACATTTTCTTATCAGACACACGAATGTATTCCTGCAGATACCATGTTGAAACAAGAGAATATTGTCTTCTTCATTGCCAAACCTACATCAACCAAGAAGATCATCTTACAGTGAGCTGACACAAAATAATATATCTACAAATACAGCAAAAGAACGCATTTTAGCAAGGAGGACCTACGCGTGGAAAGAAATATTCAGGCATCCACATTTCACACTTCTCTAACAATATGGCCTCGTTTCTGGCCGTTTTAAATACTTTTCACACTTGCAAGTCTGTGCGCTCGAGATTTTATAGCACGATATCCAAGAATTACATAGCACGGACAAGCATGTGTGAAAGTCTGCTATATTATTTTACTAGACTATTCACCTTCCTAATTTCAAATCCGCGTTGTCTACACTCGCAGAATACATTGCGAATTCCAAATTCTGTAGTGTTACATTTTGTACAGAAATACTGTTTGTTCTACCATGTAAACCCCACATAATGAAGCGGAAGAGTGGAATAGATGTCTTATTGTGCTCACACAACAGAAAAAATAACATTTTAAAATAAGTTTTAAATTTATTGTCCAAATCGTTTAACAACTTTTGCTGCTTTCGACTATTCATAGGTAAAGCTCAACTGCTATATTAGGGAGGATCTAATAATATGGCTACAATACCTTCACATGTATGGCAAAGTGAATTTGGAGAGCGCAGAGAATAATATTACGATAAGACTCTGACATTATTGGATGAATCCACTTTTAGCTATGCCCAACCCATCACTAGCTAAGCACGGCCCATGCTTTGCGGGTGTTGGGATCGACTTATATACTTTGAATACTGAATTCCCCCAGAATAACATCGTCGTGTCGTG
>CM067372.1:119908891-120048891 GCA_034401795.1 Chaetoderma sp. LZ-2023a
AGGTTTATAAGCATCCAACCTGAAAAACCACCTCACGCTAATTAGAAGGTGAGGTTCCTCAAAGTAAAAGTAGTACCACGTTTTTATGTTGATAAGAGGCTGTTAAATGTGTCAAGTTAAGACAAGGTTAATGAGCCATTCCTCCTATAATTAAAAGTACTCCCTTTATACGGGAAGAATTAATCCCTAGACGTCTAGAGTGGGAAAGAGAAACTTTCCATATAGGGCTGACCGAATCACCTGTTAAAACTTCCAGGTGTGGTCATCCGCCACCTATGACATCACCAAATAGTATAAAAGGAGGAAGCGCGCTCTGAAACTTTTTCTTCCCATCAAAACTCGACACCAGGGAAGAACAGATAGCATTAGGCTTCTTTCATGTCGAAAACCAAATTCTGCTGTTTTTATTATTAGTTCATTATTATACTTGGCCTGGAAAGTTAACAAAATGAAGGGATATGGCATTAGGTTTTTAGTAAGGTTCCCGCAGCCACCTACCATGCGGGAACGAGATGTCACTCCTCGAAGATTTAGCATTGTCGGATTCATCTGAAGAAGAATCGGTACCAGCTCCAAAACGATTCCCGTGCAGATCGTTATTAGCTAGCAGAGAACCCTGTACCAGAACTTTTACGAGAAAATCCGACCGCATACTTCATGTTAACAAGGACCATCGCCTCCAGTCAGCCTTCTGCGTGACGTGTCAATATTTCTACACCGCTACTTGCTACGGAGTCACCCATGCACTCCGTCATCATCATCATGTGTTAGAAGTGGCATTTGTTCCCGGGGAAGAAAACAAGGATCGTGCCGTTTTGGCCACGCATTTCGAATCTCGGTTTCCAGTCAAAGTTCATCTGACTGAGAAGATGGCCCTCACGAAAAACATTACCCGTAGATATCCCTTTAGTCATCGTCCTCTCACGGCTACCATGAGCAATGTACTGGCAGCAAGACGTGAACTCCTACGCACATCCATGTCAGGGAGCGCTATGCCACTGCCAGTTACTACATCTACACCGGTCCTGAAGTGGAGTAAGAAGCGAAAGTTCTCCGCAGAATCCAGTCCGGCACCACTCGCATCAGTAATCAGCCATCAAACTACAGCCACTACACCCACACCCGTAGTGTCTAAAGCAATTTCAGCCAGTCAGCCGATATCGGTCGTCATCACGACACCTGCGGGAATGGAAATTCCAAGTTACCTGCAGTCACCATCTCCTCCAGACCAGACCATAGACGAGGGACCGGGACCATCGCAGCCTGCGTCGATTAGCATAACTCCAACTCGTGTTATCCAGCATCTGCCTCCTAGCCTTTCTGACCAATCCATCAGGAAGGGAACCACACCGGAACGACCATACGTGGGAAAGAGACGTATCGCCCACACGCAGAACATTCAGCCCGTGCCCAATCTTACCGCAAATCGTCTGGTGAAATATGCTAAGTCTCGGAAGATGTCGTCTCCTGCCATATCCGCTCCCACATCATTACCTCAGCCTATGATTCAGCTCACCACCATCACCACGACAGTCACCGCAGCCACCACGACGACCACAACAACAACAGCATCACCCGCCTTAACGACCACTAGCACCACCGCTGCCTTACGGACAGATATATTAGCACCCGCAGTAACTGTGAGAGACATTATAGACGCTTATATTTCCGCCACCATCACTTCAGACATTTCCGACAGTTCCAGTGATAATGAACGCATCTCAGCAATGATAGTGCATCCACCGCGACCAACCACCGTCAGTCGCAGGACCCAGACTCAATGGGAAAATTTCGCAGCGGAGGTGTGATCATTTGTGATACAGCAGAACATCAGTGGTGCGATTCATGGAAGGGTATTAATTATTACTTTATTTTTTTAATACTTTTCTTTTAATTATATATGTTAGATCAATTGAATCCCGTCCCTAGGATGACTATGGTTATCCGACACAGCCGCGCACTTCAGCGCCCAGCTGTGTCCCACACAAAATGAGCACTGCAGACTCCGATGTTGTAAGAACGTCGTGTGCAACGTAAAGAATACAACATCCTGCAGTGCAATAATGTCATAATCCCGTCATGCAGTCTCAGCTATGCTGGGGGTGCCTGATAAACTAACTTTTAGAGTTATTATTATTATGTCCTATTTTTCTTATTATTTTTCTTCCTATCTTAGATGTCAGGACGGCTATGGGGTCAGCGAGAGCTGCCCGTTGCGAACCTGCTATAACAGGCCGCAAATATATTTTTAATCAGAGATATGTGTTGCGTACCCATTTATTTACCCGGGGTGCATAAGTAATTCGGAAGTAATCTACTAGATGCCCCATAAGGGTATGTTACATGGAAATCTTGTATTTTATATATACATATATATTTTATGTTATTATATATTTAAGCTTGGGTGTTCTCTGCGGAGATAATAATTATCCGCACCCAAAGAGAACACCCATGCGAGCTATTGTTTAGGATAATATACTAAATAAAGTTGCAGCACGCACCAAAATATTAAAACCAAAAAAAAGAAAAGGCCTGGAAAAATAATTCCAGGTAAAAAAAAATTGAAAACTAAAAGTATGCCTCCTCTCTCCTCTTTGGCACCTCTATGTTCTCTGTCTCTTGAATACGCGTCTATTGCGTCACTACTCCTCCCAGGCCACGCGCCTACCCAGGAAGTCTATAATTCCCACCTAGCGTACGCCAGTGTCAAACTAGAATGGGGGGGGGTGTAGTTCGGATCGACCGGGCAGGTACCGGCCGTACCAGCCAAGCTGGGTATGCGCTGCCCGTCCTGGACTCGTTCCCTGAACACGCCCCCCCCCCGCATGGGTAGAGCCATAGGTGTATATGAGCCTATGAGAGAGATCACGTTATAAAAACGACTAAGTCCGCTAAATGCATAGTGCGCATGCACACGATTAGATGCTATTTTGACAGAGCGCGTAGTTTACGACCAAGATGGGATGACGCTTTTAGTGTACCGAGATGATACCATGTACTCCTTCTTAATTACTTATTCTCGCCGAATTTGGCATTAATCAAGACCAGAATTCGACGGGCTTTTCAAATCTGTAAACCATTTCAAAATCGGTTGAGAAATGGCTGAGTTATCCACGGAAAATCCTTTTTGATTATCTTCAAAATATTGCCGTGGCGTCATAACCACATGTAATGCAGAACTTCTAGAATGTTCTAGAACATTCTACTGCGTTACTATTAGCTACACGCTGATTGGCTGTTGCTCGACCGATGATTGGTTGGAGCCTGCGCCTGTGATGCCACGAGTAATATAAAAGGAGATGAGAGCCTGTCCTTCGGATGAGACATTAAACCTAGGTCCCGTCTTCTTACATGTAGGTGGACGTTAAAGATCTCACTGTCTGAGGTTGAAACTCGTCAGATAGAGAAATTTTAGCTGGCCCTTTGGTCACAGTTTGGCCTCTTTTAAAGGAATAGGGGCAGATGGGAAATGGAAGTCTTTGGCCAACTGGCGAAAGCCCATTAATCTGACCCTTAGTCCATTAAACCAGCCTTTGTCTATATATAGGTATACAAGCACATTTTTAAAAGAAGATTGTGCGTGTATGGCTCTATAAGGATAATTTAAAAATAAGATGTACCGCCATTGGCTGTGTAAGCTCACTACAAGATTCGTTTACCTGCCAACTGATGTGTTTCCTGGTGGTGTACACTACAGCTTGCATTAGAAGTATTCTATACATTTTCCTGGTTCCTGAAACGGATCCATTTTTCCCCTCGTCCCAGCAGCAACAGGATTTTGAAGGAAGGTTCGTTTAAAGAAAAGCAGTTCCGAGAGACGGGATCTACTCATGCAAACGCATGATGAAGTCACACATGCAGGACCGGTGCGAGGTCACCGAGATGGCGTCTATTATAGTATTTAATATGTTATTATTCCGAGGGGGATCGTCTGCATGTTTAGAACGAGTACATGCGGTCACACAGGTACGTAATACTCTATCTTAAAGAGAGGTGGCGTGAGATAAAACAGCTGAAATAATCAATGTTATGTAGTCTTGCAGCCCTCACTGTCAAACAGGGGGTTCTCCTAAGTGAAATAATGAAGAAAAATATGTAATTACCAGTATTCGTAAATTTGTGGTGTTAGTTTTCGTAAATTTGTGGTGTTGCAATTCTTTCTTATAACTGGAGATATCTTGACCAAACTGCATGGGTGATCACCCCTAGGGGTCATCTACAAATGTGAACAATTTGGGGTCAAAATTTCAAATGGCAAGTTCACAGCGACCAGATTGATCACAATTATCACGATTTAATAATAACACAGGCCTTTCTAATCTCGTCCGTTTGCAGACCAAGAGAGGACTATTTTTGAAAATTTACCACTGGAATGACTGGCTCGATAAACGAGGCAGTCACTCCAGTGGTAAGTTTTCAAGGATAGTCTTCTCTTGCTCTGTAATTACATGTACCAGATCTTCCATTTTAATTTTTTCTGGGTTTTTTTTAAATCACATGGAAATTATCTAATTTCATTTTCCAGATTTATTCATTCAGACTGCCCTCCCCTCTACCTCGATTAAGGGTGGCCCATCCCTTATGGCATGGATGCACACACTCTACCCCCTCCAAACACCCCTAGGGAGTCCTGGGGACTGATTAGAAAATTGTAAAAAAAACCCTACAAGCTTGGGGAGACATTTGGAGTACTAGTTGGGAAAGGGTTATAAGATGTTGGTTCTCGGGTTGGTTGTTCACTATTATTTCACATAGAAATGTGTACATTAAAATGTTTTCAGGGTTTTCATGATTCTGCTGAATGTAAATCCCAGCATTCATCACTCAAGTTGCTGCCGGTTTGCTTGCATCTATCTCGGACGTGGCGTTTCGCTTTGTTTTATATTTCCGACAACCTAAATGTATTTTCTCTAAGTTTAGCAGTTATCGAAACAAGACTATTTTTGAAAATGTACCACTGAACTGACTGGTGCAGTAGCCGAACCAGTCATTCCATCGAAAATTTTCAAATATAAATTTCTCTCGAACTGTAAATGAACATCTGAGAGTGTGCATACAACAGTGCTTGAATTGCAAAAAAAAAATTTCCATTATCTATATAACATCATTCGCAATCAACCTATTATTTCAAATAGCAACAGGTTTTAATTCTAAGTTTTTGCCCAGGATATTTCTTTTACAAACACTAGATATTCTGTTCTCTAGTTTTCATGTTTCTTGTTTATTTAATCACATGGAAATTATCTAAGTTTAATTAATTTTATTTGATAACATTGACAATGATTTTCATCTCTTAATATTTTTATTTCATAATTCTCACCGGAGTTCATTTTATAGATTTAATTTTACAGACTGCCCTCCACCCCCTATCAAGGGTGTCCACCCCACCACACCTCATTTCGCATGGATGCACACTCGCCATGCCATCCAATTCTTCTCCCATCCAAATCCCCCTGGAGGTGAGATCAGAAAATTTTGAAAAACTTCAACCCTGGAGAGAGTATTTAGGCTGCAATGGGGGTGGGGGAGGGTGTATGGGGTGGGTCCCAGGGTTAATACTCTGGATAATTAGGCGGTCCTAGGATCCTCCCCCGGGAAAATTCTGATAATTTGACTCTGAGTGGCCATTTCAGACAATATTTCTAATAAATGTGCTTAATAATGTGTGGTGGGGCACTGGCGGGGTAGCTGGACTCTTGGTTACAACACCCGTGTTTAGTGGGGCTTTTGTAGGAGGCCTTGGGGGAGGGTGTGTAGCATGGTGGTGGTGGCGGAATTGATTTTCCTCCTGATTCGATGAGAATGCAAACTTAATCTCTGACGCACTGTGGAAGCCCCTGAGTCCCCATCCTACCCCCAAGTGAAATAAAGTACCCCCCCCCCCTTCCACCCACTCTTACACTGCATCCAACACTTACACCCGCCAACAACAGTTCATTAGGCAGCAACAGGCACCGCATACACCCCGAGCAACATCATAAATTTTTTTATTTTTCAGTTTTAACACTTATTTAGAGCAACCCTTCGGGGAAGCAACGCAACCCTTCGGGGAAGCACCTCTAAGAGCAAGTCATGGCCCAAATACATCTCGGTGTAAGCGGCCAATAAACCAACTAAAACAAAAACAACAGTTTCGACAGACAAGACGCAGATCACTTCGCTTTCTGTCGGTTTTTCTCCCGTAGCTAGCAGTATCCAACCCACCACACTAAAGCAATTTTGTAACTCCCCTTACTTGCGGGAGCAATTTGGAACTTTCTAGTTATTGTTCACGAATATCAAGAGCTACTTCAGAACACGAACGTGCGGTGAGGCGTTTACGGCCTGAAAATGTGATTCTACAGATGTAGAGGCAGCAATGTTCTTTGGTGGATGACTCGCCGATTCTGCCGGCCATGCCAAAAAGTGGCTATTTAACCGTCCCCGCACTGACATCGTGCAGGTTCTTCTAAACTTTCGACTGCAGCAAGTAAACTTTGCCCGGTACGTCTTCAGAGCTGGCTGACGTACCCCGCACCATTAAGCTTAAGTTTTGTATCTTCATCTGCATCTAACAACCCCCGCTTGTGACTAGGTTGTTGTCAACTTCCATCCATACCATCGGTGTACGGGAACTTTCTTCACAGCAGCAATGTTATTGTATCTCTTGCTGACTACTCGTTAAAGATCGTGGAAGATTTACCCTCGATAAATAAAGATTCTTATCTTATCTTATCTTATCTTAAACATTCTATATTGTGATTACAGTCCTGAGTTCGATCCGCTTCCGTCATGAGCTGCTTGTGGGAATCTTGTTTGTGGTAACCAACCTGCCGGAACTTTCCAGCTTCCTGAGAATGCATCAACTCACGTCAACCTTAGAATGACGTATCAATTTCAGTAACACGATAGCCAGACTTAAGAATGGCTACCGAGTATTCAGGTAACTGTACTTAACATTTTAATTATTCCATTAAATGTAATTTTCCTAATTATATCGTACATGTATAAACGGCCCCGATGACTAAAAGGTACCGTAACGGTCTTAGGACCGCTAGTTATAATTTCTGTATATGTTTATAGTTATTCTCATTTTTCTGTAAGGTGTTTTCACTAACCGCACCGTAGTAGGTCCGTTGACCTGTACTAAAGATATATAATTCTGATCATTTTTACACTGTATTGATTGTTCTAGTTAGTTTATATATATATATATATATATATATATATATATATATATATATATATATATATATATATATATATATATATATATATATATATATATATATATATATATATATATATATATATATATATATATATATATATATATATATATATATATATATATATATAGGACTGCAGTGCACGTAGGAAACACTATACAGCAACACTTATATATGCAGCACTTTCTCCCGCTAAGCCTTGTGCCTTCTTAATTGTTTGGATGTCCCTATCCGCACCTTGGGCTGATCCGACCCTGGGAAACTGTTGGGGTTTCCGAGCGGTGATGGCCAAGGTGTGGTATCACATGCATTCCCTCAGTATCTTCGGATACTTAGTAGTTAGCACTTATGCCAATGTAGGAAAGCACTGCGCAAACATATCTTAATTTTTTTTTTTTTTTGCTGAACAATCCTCCCGCCCCGCAGTGCAAAGCTGGGCAACTTGTATTTAAACCTAATGACAGGTTAAACGGTTAGTTCCATAGGACCCGGTGATGGGCGAGATGCGCATCCCTACCGAATTCCGTAAAAATGTCTGGACATGGGAAGGACAGTATTCGTCTCTCTTACCCCCACCATAACGATAGACCAGTTGCCTAAAAATGCTTCTGTGAAAAGTAACCAGTGTCTTGTGACGTTTTATGTGGTTACGGAGCAGGATGTCCGAATTCTTATCCAGTTCGGAGAACTGGGTAACATGTATGAGCGCTGTCTTCAGTATTGATGTCTTAGGGCATCCGTTCTCAATGGCAGCCGTATTTAACAGCTAGTTAGACACCCGCCATTTGCGGCCTGAAATAGATCTTGTCTCTAAAAATTAAATGATAGATAAGCATAGAAGAAGGCCCGCATAAATAAAGCGGCAACTACTAAATCAGCATGCTAAGAATTACATAAGACGGTGACGTGGGAATCCTTCGGGAATCGTTCATCCCGTCTTCACGTAAAACAGCACGCAACAATATAGTCATAATCTCACTACGTATGGTCTTCTCTTTTCAGCATTTTGGTTAAATATTGGAGTGGGCCCATTTTTGCCTGCTACTCCTCTCCCGCTTTAAGCAGTGGCGACACCTTCCAGTGACGGAGGCCCGCGCGAGGCGCTTGCCTCTCGCAAGGATTCAGCGATGACGGTCTATGCGAGGATAATACTCCTCAATCAAACTAGCACTAGGTATAGTGCCTGCGTGAGGCACATGATTTTTCGTCACTACAGAGATAATCTTCTTTCCTTTCAGCTTAGTGGTATAATAGCTTATATTAAGTTAATTAGTTAAGTCTCGTGTACGGAAGCCTCCCCTGCGGGGATACCTCTGTGGACCTACGAGTCTGTGTGGTACCTCCGGTAGCCCCACGTTTAAAAGTTCATCCGGCTGTCTCTATGTCTTGTATTTTCGTATGCTCATCATTTTATCTAGCATACTCGACAGTCTGTTTATGTAAAATTATTGTATAGACTTAGTTTAATTAGGTCACCAAAAACCAAATCTTGTGAGTCCATAGATCACGAAATTGCTATGGACAGGCATACTGGTGGCACAAACTCTTGGGATGAGACCGTTGTATTTAATGTTTGCGACGATGGTCGCACGGTCCCACCAGAACGATTGAGTTCCACCGGCCTTAGGAGCCGTTCTTTGTTACCCATAGGGCAGTATCATACAGGATCCATCACCCCGAGACCGGAACCTAACCAGCGTCATCATTCGTCGTGCACTTGTGGCATGGCGAGTCGACATCGTACACCGGAATGGTCCGACACTACCCCGCGAGCTATAAAACCTGACTCATGGAGGCAACATCTCACAGTCAAATTAGTTTTAATCTATTCAACGGAATATTTACCAAATTGTGAATTCATCACAGACATACGATTCTTACAAACTTACTGAGAGACTTTTCGATTTGCCTGACTGAGTCCACGCCATTATGAGTGTGACGTCAGCTAACTAGTGACGTAAATGACTATGGCATTAAATACGAGGCTTCCGTAATGCTATATATATATACTATAGTAGTCAAAAGAAATGGCCTTCATATCAATACATTCTCAGAAATCCAATGATATATGATTTAATGTCCCAGGGAATACTGTTTCCTCGTCATCAATCTTGATTCCGTCACGCGAGAACACGTTAGATTTATCCTGTGAATTGGCTATCATTCTGCTATAGATCGATCAATATAGTCAAGAGATGAGAGATGAATTCTTCAGCTGCCAAATACGTGACAAATCTGTCAAGCATCTTGAAGATGCGGAAAGGAAGGCGATCATATAATCCATTTCTGTTGATATATTATCTCTTGTTTTTTTACACCATCCAGCTAGCTGCCTTTTCGTTGATTGCTTCATCGTAATTTGATGGAACTCTTGTCAGAAGTTTGGAAGCGTGCAATTGATGGATTGCTTTATCATGATTTGTATGTCACGGATCTTTCTTTTCCGAAACTGTACCTGCCGGGGATCCTCTTCCCGATCCCGGAAGATTCATGTAACCTGACAGAAATTACAAATTCACTAAAAGCCAGTCCGAGCTAGAGGTATTATGCAGACCCAAGATAGACCCGTCAGCAGGCCTTGTTGTAGGCTACGAAACCACTGTAGCAATTTACAAAGGCACATTTATGACATTTTCTTATCAGACACACGAATGTATTCCTGCAGATACCGTGTTGAAACAAGAGAATATTGTCTTCTTCATTGCCAAACCTACATCAACTAAGAAGATCATCTTACAGTGAGCTGACACAAAATAATACATCTACAAATACAGCAAAAGAACGCATTTTAGCAAGGAGGACCTACGCGTGGAAAGAAATATTCAGGCATCCACATTTCACACTTCTCTAACAATATGGCCTCGTTTCTGGCCGTTTTAAATACTTTTCACACTTGCAAGTCTGTGTGCTCGAGATTTTATCGCACGATATCCAAGAATTACATAGCACGGTCAAGCATGTGTGAAAGTCTGCTATATTTTTTTACTAGACTATTCACCTTCCTAATTTCAAATCCGCTTTGTCTACACTCGCAGTATACATTGCGAATTCAAAATTCTGTAGTGTTACATTTTGTACAGAAATACTGTTTGTTCTACCATGTAAACCCCACATAATGAAGCGGAAGAGTGGAATAGATGTCTTATTGTGCTCACACAACAGAAAAATTAACATTTTAAAATAAGTTTTAAATTTATTGTCCAAATCGTTTAACAACTTTTGCTGCTTTCGACTATTCATAGGTAAAGCTCAACTGCTATATTAAGGAGGATCTAATAATATGGCTACAATACCTTCACATGTATGGCAAAGTGAATTTGGAGAGCGCAGAGAATAATATTACGATAAGACTCTGACATTATTGGATGAATCCACTTTTAGCTATGCCCAACCCATCACTAGCTAAGCACGGCCCATGCTTTGCGGGTGTTGGGATCGACTTATATACTTTGAATACTGAATTCCCCCAGAATCCCAATTTCATGGCAACTATACAGCTAAACTGTTGAACATTTTGAAACTAATTTGACAGGGGTGGGGTGCGGGTTGGGGGTGGGGTGGGTGGGGGGGGGGGATTGGGGGGGGGGGGTTGTATATGACAAGAACAGCGCCTAGTCAAATTGTTTTCAAAATATTCAACAGAATGATTATTAAATAGTAAAGACATACAATTAGCACACTATTCAATAGTTGAATGACAGATTTGATTCATCCATTCCTCTATTTTAAA
Source organism: Chaetoderma sp. LZ-2023a (assembly GCA_034401795.1). Taxonomy (NCBI): domain Eukaryota; kingdom Metazoa; phylum Mollusca; class Caudofoveata; order Chaetodermatida; family Chaetodermatidae; genus Chaetoderma; species Chaetoderma sp. LZ-2023a. The sequence continues at coordinate 119,919,830 of CM067372.1, forward strand.
TCCTGCATCGACGTTCTGGAGAGAATACATCTGGAAAGTATAGTTGACTTCTGTATATTGCATAATAATATCACAGCGATATGTCCACAAACAACTGCGCTATCATACTCGGATATTTTACACTATACGTTTTCCGTCGGCGTAGCGGTGGACTGGGTGTATGCATGCGATGTAGCTCGTATGTGTGTGTGTGCGTGCATGCGTGCGTGCGTGCGTGCGTGCGTGCGTGCGTGCGTGCGTGTGGTAATAGACGGGTTTGCGCGGCCGTAGAAATCTCGAGCAGAAGTGAATTTTACAGAATTGCTAGTCTTAACACTGTCCACGATGATCTTGCAATGGCAACAAAGTGATGAGAATCATTTCAACTTCAGGTTGAGTGATACACGAGGGCGAAGCAAATACGATAATTTGATAGACATGATTAGGCTATCGCACTGGCCATCTTCTTGGAATGGAATTTGTCTTGAGGCTAGTGATATGATATATATCATATGAATTGCGGTCACCGATGGCTGAAAGGATAACGCTGAGTTATCGTCGCCATCCAGGAGATGTTTGAGTATCGTGTGTACACCATACCATATCGAATTATGTGCCAAATTGCTTATTGATACAGATTTTCTCAGCCGCAAAAATTGATTAGATTTTGACTAGAACTTGGCCTGGTGTTTGACTGGACAATGCTGGATTTATGGGAGATGATGCATACGGCGTACTAGTCCCTGCCCCTCTAGAGATAGGGTCCTCTTATTAAAAGAGATTTAAACGAAAGTTGTAACTTGTAACCACCATTGAAGTTTGAAGATATTCAAAGTCTTAATCGTGTACACAATTGTGTGTGGTAAAGAACGGCGATGAGTGGTGTAGTTATTGGAGGTCATGTTGGCATAACCCCGCTCTAATTGATGAATACAGTCTATCGATCAATCAGATGACGTCATAATCAACTCCATCACTTGTACGCATGAATGGCGTAATTAAATCCGTCATAAATCCTTAATAGTCCGTCACGGCGTACGAATTGTATCTCTGTACTATTTGATAAACATACAATTGAATATTTTGAAACTAATTTTACTGGGCGCTGTTGCTGTCATAGGCAGAAGCAGCACCCAGTTAAGTTGGTTTCAAAATACACAACATCATACTGGCATAGTTTTCTGGTAATTGAGATTCAGGGAGTGCAGGGTTCGATCGATTCCAACATATATATACAGTGAAACATGTCTATAACGACTCCATTGAGGGTCAGACATAGGCAGCATCATCTCTCAATATTCAACATAGTATACGCTACATCATCAAGAACCTGCAATTCCTGGTTTGTGAGGCCTTAGTAGAGTAGCCACAGTGCAGTGAAGTAGTTTGATTCAACGATTGTTCTCGACATATAATAATTAGACTAAAAGCAGTTGCCCTGCATTATATGGTTCTAGAGTGGCAAACAATACAGGCAATGTTATTCGATTGCAAACTTTTCATATCTTGTAATTCAATGCTGAAGGGTGACACAGTCAATCTAGTCTCAGAATATGCGACAGTTTAGCAATTTGGTTACTGTGAAATTGGAAGATTGGTATAATTTAGAGCTGATAGTTATTACGCATGACTACACATTAATACTATGCTTAGAATTTCCAAAGGAATTCGTAGGCTACAAAGAAGTAATTTTAACACGGCCGGTGTAACATGACAATCATTTCTATTAAGTTCATCTTCTGCTAGTGGCGTTCCGATCTGTTACATGCCACAGGCCATTATTGATCAACCTTTCACACATTAGCCAACTTTATTCCGTGCCGAAGCTTTCATTATCGCATTCCGTTGACATTTATGATTATTTGAAGTGATCCGTCTGACGACATGATGTAATTTGGTGTAATTTAGAAAAACGTGTTAACCCTTATATGGATAATGTTTTACCATATGGAAATAGATTCACCAATGGAAGGATGTGAGTATTAGGGTTCATTCTTACACATTTGCATCCACAAATTCTGGTATCCCAATTTCAAAGCAACCATTGTTTTACATTGTTGAAATTCTGAAACAAATTTGACCGGAAGCTGTTGATGAATACTCTGGAAAGGCACCTTCTCCCCTCTCAGACCGCCTCTGCCAGAACGAACGTACACATCAGCGCGACCTTTCTCCAATCAAAGTTAACGAAATGGAACAGAAGGAAAGGAAGACCTATGTTAGATCACATGCCGAGGAGCGTCGGATATTGAAAGAGGAATAGCTGCTTCAAGCCCCGGCCCCGACCTTCCACCTGTGGACAGCGGAGACGAGACCGGCATGCCGACCGGCAGGAAGAATCCAACCTCCTTGCTATACGTTGAACTCAGGCACACTGCCATGTCGGAAATGTCCGGCCGGATCTGCGCGTCTCCGAGTAGATAGGTGACCACTCCGATCAGCAAACCTTTGTGCGCGAACCACAACCTCGCGTCCTGGGGATGGCGTCGGAAGGCCCGAAACGACGACAGATACCAGAGAGTCGCCCTGGAGGAGTCACGGGCGTGGACAGCCTCCACCTCGGCGGACAGACCTCGCCCAACTGGCGCCTCGGCCCGGCGCTCGAGGGTCTCAAAGAAGAGGGTAGCTTGCACGACGATCGGCCGCCAAGTCCCCTCAGACGCGAACGGGCACGGGACGGCGGCCGCCGTGCCACAAATTCTGCCTGAGTTGATCCGCATTAGGTATGACAGAGGAACATCAGAATTGAAGAAGTGATCTATTTTTCGTCGCCATTACACCATTAACTAATTTAAACATGAATTTCGATAATTTGGATTTCAATAAAATGCATACTGGTAAGCGGGTGAATATTTTTAAGCTAATTTAACGGGAAACTGTCGCTGTCATAGACTGTAACAACTTGCAGTCAAAGTATACTCAACATATTCAACAGAATAACTCTTGCACTGCAGTTGAATTTTCATATTCGTCCTTTGGTGTTTAAATTGTTAAGCACTGTTCTGATGTACTGGTAATTCACGGATTGTAGCCCCGTCAGCATTCGAAGAGAAACTGTAACGTTATGCTCCACATAACTGCTCGTCATCAGCGCTTGGTACTTTGCTGACGGTTATATCCCATTTTGAGATGAGGCGTTCTCATTTTATCGCACAGATATCATTATCAGAGAGTATCTCTGTTACCATTGTCCGGTTAGCATCCCCATCTCTGTCCTTAGTTACGCAGTCAACATCTAAGAACTGGAGTGATATACTTTATTGTTAATTTAGAGATAAGTCTATTTCGGTAGGTATACTGAGTCTACCGATGGACACGCTCATCGACTTTAATGATGCTCCGTCTTACCATTAGAATTAGGTTAGGATCCCCTTAAAAGAACAATTACCTTAACTTTCACCATCCATTCATGCCACAATGGACCTTTCCGGTTTTAGCTATGCCCCGCCCATATCTAGCTAACCTCCACCCACACCCCGCTCGTGTTGTGATCGATCGATCTCTGAACACCTTGACCATCAATTTCCAAAAAACTACACGGGTAAGCTGTTGAATATTTTGAAACTAATTTGACTGGGCGCTGTTGTTGCCTAAGGATTTTTAGCATGTTTATTAAATAGCAAAGAATTACAAAGACATACAATTTATACAACGTGTCGGACTCTGAGATTTGATGCCGGCCTATATGGAACCCTTTGTGACGTAATGAGTGTGACGTCATCACACACGCGCTGAGCTGACTATGACGTCATACGAGGTCAGATGATGGATGGATACTCCGGAAATGTGAATTAAACCATGCATGCATTTGTTAAACTTTTTATTGCACCGTCAATGAAAGACATTCAGGCTTTAAAAACGTAGCGTTCATGTATTCCCAGTCTCTGAAAACGCGCACGATTTATTTTTCAACTAATCCGAAAAATATAGGCTGTGTGCCTTGGTGTATATGCACGATCTTAGAGATGTCATTTATAGATTGGCATCATCGAGTAAAAGCAATCATAAAGGTAAGTTGTTTCCTTTTCCGAAGATAAGTTGACTAGAAGCTGTTGCTGCCGCCAAAGGCAGCAACAGTTTCTAGTAAACGTAGTTTCAGAACATTCAATATGATTATAATTGAACGCTAGAGAATATGTTGTATTGGTACTTCTATACCAGAGACTATTGTTTAAGGAGACGTGGTGGCGGCCACTACCACAACAACGCGATGCTAAAACACAAATACTTGTGATACGGATAAAAGAAATGCACCTGGAATTTATTGATACGGATGATTACGACAATACAACATTCGAGATGTGATCAGTATCTCCTTAAAGATAACTATTGCTAGATGAGCAGCAGATAGCGGCAAAGGTTATGGTTGCCTTCTTATCATTTACACATGACTTTTACATTAGCCTTGTCTAATACATTGGCTTGCTGTGGACTGGATCAAGCACCACGGACCGATGTTTTTATCTCAAATGTGTGTGATCAGTTTCTCCGGTGATACTGAAAGAAAAGAACACGGATAAGACATTCTAAGACGGGACGGGCACAGGAGGTGATGATTCAGACCGGAGGTGGTGTCTCCGGAACTGACCCAGTTGAAAATGCACTGAGGATGGCTTCTATAGAGGCTACGGTCCCAGCGCAAATAAACTGTATGGGACATATAAATAAGTGTTCCCGGTATTTAAAAGCAAACCTCAAACCCCGTGTGATCCATTGCTTATGGCAAATGGTCTCCCACTACGCCGGTGGGAAGTGCCTTGGTAGATGACAAGAAATATAACACAAACGCCGAATAGCGACAATATCGAACAATTCAAACTCATATACATTTACCACTGTATCTTGCTATATTCCTATCCAGCATGTAGGCCTACTAGAGTGAAAACATCTCTGCATGTCAGCTGTCTAATTTATTCATTTTGTTCACAACCTCCATTCCTTGATTATACTTTCGCTTAATTGTATTTACGAAACGTGAGTATCAATCAGAAAATTAAATTTAGTACATTCCGTGAATAATTGGTAAACCTCCTAGAAATGGACTGTGACCGTGGTGGCGTATCAGGGTTGCGTTGATTAATGACAGGCAAGGAAACCGAGGTCAGCCTGTGCCATCGTCATGCTCATTTAGAGTACCGCAATTAATCTCACTGACTTACACGCTCTATGAAAACACAGATGCCGTCACTGTCACCGACACCGACGCCGACATTGACCCCGCCGACACCGCAGACGATGACAGTGGTGCCGGCGGTGATGTGGCGACAGTGGCGATGTCGGCGACGGCGACGATGACGGTGGCAGTGGCGATGGCGTTAGCGGGTGAAGAAGGCAGTGATAGCAGTAACAGTGGCGATGGCGGCGACTATGACTACGGCGGCATATCCGCCAGCGCCGTAGTCGTCACAATCATCGTCATAGTCTTTAACTCGTCTACATCCACGTCATCACCATAATCATCGTTTTCAATATTTAACCATGCATTGAATCCATGCATTGAATGCATGTATTAACTGCGTGTACACTGTATGCAAATTATGTTGGTCTGGCCGGGTCAATGTGCGCCGATTCTCCTAGATATTGTTAACAGTCGCTGGGCGATGAATCATATGTTTACGGTACAAGCGGCAGGGAATCATTTCATTACCGCTAGTCAGTGGTAACGAGTATGGAGGGTTGCATGTCAGAGACGGGTCATTTTGCGACTATCTGGAAAGTCAAACTGTTTAGGAAATGAGCCAGATTTGGATTGATTTTGATCTAGAAGAATTTGTAAATAAGGCAAAAGCTCTTTATTATCACGTAGGTCGTTCCTGTCTTGGAGAGATAGAAATAAGGTTTCAGTCTATCGTAATATGCCATGGAGTAGGAGACATGTAATATGTGTCATGATATGCCAACCCAATCTTTCAACCTGCCATTAAGTTCGTCTTGATTCTTGATGTTTGCTTAAAAGCATAAATGTTATCGTAATTTCGATTAACTCCACAATTGACAGTTCAGAAGAAAACACCATTCAATAAATAACGTACCGTGCGAGTTGAGCGATTAATGACGATCCATTAATAATGCAGAAGAAACTCCTAGTCAAAGATGGCTTACAGAAATTGCCCCATCCATCACGACAGTGTCATTAAGAATGGTTAAATGGAAATTTTAGATCAAAGATCAAGTAGGCAAGACTAAATACAACATTAATCAAGGACACATGCGGCGGATCCAGGATCGCTCCTAAAACAATCATCCCTGTTTTCTTGTACTTGTGTATGTGTGTGTTCGGGGCGGGGAGGGGGGGCGGATGGGGTGGGGTGGGGATGGGGTGGTGGTGGTTGGTAGGTGTGCGTGCGTGCGTGCGTGCGTGCTCGCGTGCGTGCTCGCGTGCGTGCTCGCGCGCGTGCCCGCGTGCGTGCTCGCGTGCGTGCGTGCGTGCGTGCGTGTGTTTGTGTGCGTGCGTGCGTGCGTGTGTGGGTGTAGCGCGGGTCCGCCGGACGGATATGGACCATCCCAGCTAGGCTAGGTACGGGACGACCACTCCGGGTACGTCCTATGAGAGAGGTTTCGTTAAAACGGCCGTAAGAACGCGTAGCGCGTATGCGCGCGCGTCAGAACTTCCCTGACAACACCTGTCAGTATTGGAAGAAAGGGTATACTTATAGTGTACCGAGTTGGTACTTGTGATTTCTTTCAATCACTCCATTCTCGTCCTTCTTGGTACCGATCAGGACCAGAATGAAACGAGGATTTCAAAACTGTTAACCTTTTTAAAATCGGACCGGAAATGTCCGAGTTATCCACAAATGGCTCACTAAAATTATTTTCGAAATATTGCTTGAACGTCGTAATCGCGGGTGTGTATTAAGTGAATGGGGAATGCTCTGATCACGCGATCGCCACGTCACCCTTTCTAGCTGCACGCTGATTGGTTACTGCTCGCCCGCTGATTGGCTGGGCCGTCCTGCCTCTGACGTCACGAATCGTATAAAAGGAGCAAAAAATCAAGAATCGGGAGCACTTCGGCGAGGAACAGCCGACAGCAAGGTTGCTGGACCAGCGCAGGGCTAGACATGGGCTAGCTGCTTACTGACTGTGTATCCTACACCGCAGCAGTGCCTATCGGAATTCAGATCTCTTGCGCCAGTGAGCAACCATATATCCGCAACAATAAGTTTTTGTAAGGTCTCGGACGGCCATCTGGGGGCAACTAAATAAATAAGACGGACTCCCTATCTGGAACAACTCGCAGAGGAGCTTCCCAACAGATGGACCTTGCGGACCCGATGTAAATTCTACAGGATGTAGAGCCACGGTGATTCTTGGTGGATAACTCGCCGGATCTTCCGGACCACGCTGAAAAGTGATATCAAACTTCCATGCAGCATGTCGTGTGTTATAATTAACTTTTAGACCACAGTCTGGTGGGACTCTGCCCGCTACACCGCAAGAGCTATGCGATGTATCCCGCACGGTGTACCCAGTTATGTACATGCAATATTTAATTACAACTGTAGCCCTCTTTGTTAGGGTAACTTTCAAACTACCGTCGGCGGATGGACACTTTATAATTTACTGTGTAAATTCATGTATTAGTTATCCCGAATATCTAGTGGACATCTCTCTATAGCTGTTCTTCTTCACCGTCTTGAGAGTGAGCCGCGCCTGCCTGCGGAAATCTTCCCAGCAACTTCAGAATCGTGCCACCTCGCGCTACTCATCGGTAGTGCATCAATTACAGGGATTTGAGAACGCTTACCGTACCATTGACCAACAGGTACTCAAGTAATTATACTATTGTGCTATTTAATAATTCCGTAATATGTACTGATGACTACCTTCCCGGTCGTGAGACCGCATTTTTATATTTTCTGTTTCATACTGTACATATTATCTTTATTACTGTGTGCTTACAACTAACGAGCACCGTAAGGTCCTATGACCTGATAAACTATTAGCACTGTACTAGTTTGTTATGTATATGGCAAGTAGCCATCCTAGTTATTTTGTTTTGTTTATATAAAAACTCTAGGACGCAGTACGCTAGGCTAGGCTATACTATATACCAACATTATATCCGCATCACTGTTCCCCAGCATCAATTTTACACTGAGGTCACTGTTCATGCTCATATTGCTCAAGCCTGGCATGTGACCGACTAAACCTGGCTATTCTAGCTCGATAGGACAGGTTTAAACTAGTTAGGGACAATCTCTCCTTAAGAGACATATTGTGTACGCCTCTTTTCCGGCTGTAGTGGATATGTAACACCGCACACTGGCTGGATTGTATAAATTGGCCAAATATCTTAGGGCCTCTTATTAATATCGAGTGATTGTCTCTTTCCGCGCTCCTCCAGCCGCAAGGCTTAATAATTGTCTGGACTCCCAATTGACACATTGGCAGGATCTGACTCTGGGAAACTATTGGAGTTTCCGAGCGATGAAAACTAAAGTGTTGATTTCGCAAACACTCCCCCTGTATCTTTGGATACCAGTTAGTTTAGATACCCCCGCCAAGGTAGGAAGTACTGCGAAAAGAAATTTTATTATGTAACCCGGCCTGCAGTGCATCTCTGGGCATTCTGAAACATAACCCTAATGACAGGTAAAATGTTAGTTCCGTAAGACACGGGTGATGGACGAGACGCAGATTTCCATCCAACTCGGTATGGTGACTGGGTGCAGTCTTAGAGCCCACCGCGCCCTCACGCGAAGGTCATGCAAGATGGATATCTGCCTCCTACTCCCTACCATAAAAATACTATTGCGCTTTCTAAATTGCTTATGTGAACTATAAATTGTCCTAGTGGTGTTTTATGTGGTTTCGGTGTGATACATGACCAGATCGTCATATGATTTGGGAGCTATCGCTCCGTAATATGTCTGCACGCTGTCTTCCTGAGGAAGATGCTATGTGGGGCGGCCTTCGGGAAGCCGGGCATCTTCGCCAGTTAGACTTATGTGTCGAAGGATAGGCAGGAATCCCTGCCACTTGAGGCCAAAGCTTGGAAACATATCTAACAAATAAATGGTAGGTTAGAATTTAGCAGAAGGCCCGCATAAACAAACGCGGCAACTACCAATGCAGTATCTTTGGTCCTAGATAAGACTGTGACCTAAGAATTCTTCGGAAATCATCCGCCCCGTCTTCACGTAAACCAGCGTGCATCGCATTAACTATAATCTCACTAGGATTGACCTTCTGCACATAACTTTTTGTTTGAACAAAAGAGTGACCCTTTTTGCCAGCTCTTTTCCTTCGCTTAGGCGTTGAAGGCATTTTCATGTGACTGAGGCCCGTGCGAGGCACTTTCCTTTCGCAACAATATTATTTTTTTGTGTTAGGGGTATAATTGGTTTATATTAAACTATTTAAGTAGCCTCGTTAGGATGCTCCCTTACGGGGATACCTCGCGGGATTTACGAATCTGCAAACGAGTACCATTGTTTGTGTAGTTACTTTTAATTATTATTATTATGCCCGGACCTTTTAATTAGTTTCTGGACCGTCATACCTGTGACACGAACAGTTGGGATGAGACCGTGAGGTGCAATCTCGGCGGCAATGGTCGCACGCCCCCACTGGAACGTTATCGTTCCACCGGCTCTAGGAGCTGGTCTTTGTACCTTCCAGAGAGTCGCGTTACGGGATCCGTAACCCCGAGAACCGTAACTAACCAGCCCTCCCTCACATCCTGTACACGTGGTGCAACGGAGCGGAGCAATATAACGGACTAGCGCGTACCCCCGCGAGCTACACGTGTGTGCGTACGTGTGTGCGTGTGCGTATATATAGACGCGTTTGCGTGCGTGTGCGTGCGTGCGCGTGTCTGTATGTGTTGCCATATGTGCGCTCCACGATCCAAATTTCTTTGGAATTTTTATGTGCATAGAAGGTATTTCCTATTAGATTCGGTAAAACTATTTATTTTGTTTTCAAAATCTTTTTATTTTATCTTTGAACATTGATGTACAAGTTTGTAGTTCAATTTCACGCATGCAAGCTGTTGAATATCGTGACTCTAGGATAAAACCTGAAACACATTAGAGCGATTGCGAGAGCGCGTGCAGGGGTGGGGTGGGGGTGGTGGGTGCCATAGATACTGTATGGTTGCCCAGAGATGCCTTGCTTGAAATATGCATCTGTGCGGAATTTATGTTATTTTGGCATATACACGAATAAAATGTGAACAAAAATCTAAAATAAAATAAAAGAATAACTATATGGCAAAATAAAAAATAAATTCCAAACAGATGCATTTATTTCCTGCATGTCAACTCTCGGTCACTGTGCAGTAACTGTCGCTCTCGCGTTAGCTTTCCCTCTTGCAATCGCGCTAATGCGCTTTTGTCTTGAGGTAGCAGAAACTTCCAGTCAAAATAGTTTCAAAACCTTCAACAGAGTGAACCACATACATATATATCTACGTATACATATACATATTGATCCGTACCTCGTATAACCCTCCTTTCCAGGACCTTATTTTTAAGTCAACAAAATAGGAAACCTTCGATTAAAGCGTATACGGTGGCTAATTTATATATGGTGCATTCATAGGTCAGGCAGAGATTATCCCAAATCAACCCAGTGCTTGTGTTTCATTACTCGCAACTCTGTAATTAGAGCGGAAACATTTTTGCCTGATTATCTACTATTATTATTCTGTCACACAATGTGAAAACCACAAGCTCCAATATGTAATCATATTTTGCTTAATTATGTTTACTAAGCATGGGTGTCAATCAGAAAACTAAATATAATTTACGTTAACAGTTTCAATGACCAGTAAGCATACTATATGGATTATCTGCCTGGTGGCGTAGCATTATTGTGTTGATAAATGACGGGGATTGCCACCAGGGTCAGTGCCTGTCAGGGTACTGTTTATTTAGAGTAATGCAATTAATCGCGTAGATATTCCAGTACAAATAGTTATTTCCAGTTCTTTCACAGCAGATGAAGAGTGGCATTAACCATTTTCCAGAATACATTGAGCCTGAGTTCTGAGACACTTGATGTTAGTGACGTTCTATCTGAACTACAGAGATACTAAAATAAACAACCGACACATTGTTGGCATTTTTATCATCGGTGTCAAGGTGTGTGATGAAGGGGTTGGACAATATTGCCAGAGACCATGACAGCAGCAACAACATCATCATAAATCACGTGCAAAACAACATGAACCACAGCAGTAATAGCATCAGCTGTAACAGCTGTAGCACCAACACCAAAGCGGGTAAACTATTGTATTTACTTATTAATGTTACGATTTCAAGGTTTAATGACCAAATTTGTTAAAGAAAATCAAAATATCGCCTTATTGAATGTTCATTTGTAGGCATATCACAGCTTATTATTGAAAATTTGCCACTAGAGTGACTGGCTCGGTTACCCGCCCAGTCATTCTAGTGGTAAAATTTCAATAATAGTCTTCCCTTCGCCTGCTAATGGACATTCCTGAAGTCCATTGTAGAGGTAGGTCTTTGGTCGGCCTCTTCATGAAAGCGTTAATTGCAGGCCATACCGTAATAATGTTACAGTAGCCCAGGCCTGGGAAGTTATTAGGTAGAATCTATGTTACGTTCACGGCGCTCTTCGCTATGGTGAGGATTTCTACACACATACGATAAGTAAGCCTGATTTTGTAACAGAATCATACAAGGCCTACTGATCCATCAGATTCAGATAACATCAATACTTAAATTACTGATATAATAAAGTATAAATCGCGTATTGCGATCAAGCCTGCCTGACTGCCTGCCTGGCTACCTGCCTTCATGCATGCATGCTTGTCTACCTGACTGCTGGTATGCATGTCTGTCTGTCTGTCCGTCTTAACACTGAAAAAGCTCATTGGCACATGACTTTAATTAATAATTTCTTTACCTAAATTTGTCCTATCGAGACCAAGTTTATTTGTCTGTCCATCCGTCCATCCGTCCATCTGCCTGTGCGGCCATCGATCCATCCATCCATCCACACGTCTGTCAGTCTAGGCATCGGCCCGTCCAACCATCCCTCTAGTCATCCTTATGTAAGCAACCTGTCGCAATCAACTGAAGCCAGTTTTATATAACCAGTCCCATTTTATGTACAGAATACGTTTAACTAGGATGATCAGTATGTAAACGCAGCATATATAATTTAACCGTGATTTATGTCTCGATTGAAAGTTTGTGATTTTGTTCACTTGAAACCAAAGTCCTGGAAAACATGATTAGAAGCGGTAAACCAGGTATATATAACCATGTTTTCCAGGACCTTGGTTTCAAGTACATATATATGCTCTTAGAATCAACATCTCTGATTCTCTGTCCTCATGTTGTGGCGGCGTGATATATGAGCATTCCTGGATCCACCACACGGGTCCATGATTAATGTTGCATTTGGTCTTACTTGGCTGATCTTTGATCTAGTCTCAAACATAATTAACATCTAACCATTCTCAAGGACAGTGCCGTGATGGATGGGGAAATTTGTGTAAGCCATCTTTGACTAGGAGTTTCCTCTGTATTGTTTGTGGATTGTTATTAATCGCTCAACTCGCACAATAGTCTCTTTGCTGCGAGCTGTGTTCTTCTGATGTGTCGAATGTGGAATTAATTGAAATTCGGATAACATTTATACTTTCGGACACACATCAAGCGTCGATACTAACTTGACGACCAAATCGTTCATATTGCTGTAACTAAGCGCTTACTGTGTCTCGATGTTCAAATGCAGCAGCATTCCGTAGGCAAACGTAGGGAAATAAAGGGCAGAGTCGATCACATTATAAATTACTTGGTACAGATTAAGCTGGCGTTGGATAAGTTATTCAATTTCCTTTCGGACTTTTCATTCTAATTTGCTAACTTACAGTATTTGGTTGTGTTTTGACAAAACTATCAACAAGCCATTGTCGATTGGAGAAGAACTTGGAGATTGAAAGATTGGGTTGGCCTATCATAACAAATAGTGTATATCCGCTACTCCTTGACATACTAAAATAGACCGCAAACTTATTTCTGTCTACCCAATACAGTTACGGGATACGTGATACTAAATATAGTTGCCTTATTTACAAGTTAGTCTAGATTATATTTTACTTCAAATCTTGATCGTTTCGTAAATAGATTGACTTTCCAGGCAGACAGATAACAACTTGCCTCTAACACGGACCCCTTCATACTCGGCAGTACTAACCACCGGTAACGGAGCGATTCGCTACAGCTTAAACAGTACGCATATGATTCTTCACCTAGCGACCTATATCTAGGAGAATGGGCACACATTGGCCCCCGCATACCTACTTACTATTGTAAACAGTGCCCACACAATTAATACATACCATAAATACATTGCTAAATATAGAACACAACGATTATGAAGCCGATGTCGATGCCGACGACCTCGATGAGGACGACGCTGAAGGCTTCGCCAAGGCTCCTGAAGGCGGTGTGAGCAGTGTTAGCGTCACCATCAGCGTCAGCATCGTCGGCTTCGGTGGCGGCGTCAGCGCATGTGTCGTCTTTGCACTTGCATTTGCATTTTAATGCAATTATGAAATTTCTGACGCATTTGCATTTTCACTTGCATTTGAATCTCATGTATTTGCATTTGCATTTGTATAAAAAGGATTGCATTTGCATTTGAGTTTTCAAAGGCATTTGAGTTTTTTTCAAAGGCACTACTTTTTTCATTTTTCATTTCTTTCAAAATAGGATAGAGCCTAGCTGTTGCTGCTGTAAATAGCAGCCACAGCACCCAGTCAAATTAATTTCAAATTATTCAACCAAATTATTTTTAAAATCATAAAAATGGCATTTCTGTTGCTAGAAATTAGAAATTTAATTCTCTGTGATTTATTAACACATTTTACTCTGAATTTCTTAACGTGTAGCTCTCAGCCATAAATATACATATATATGTGTGCAAAATCATGTATATTTTGAAATTAGTCTAGCTTTAGTTAGTTCAGATCTTAGCAAACCAACACATTTTAGTTAATTTGTTTTTGAGATAATCTACAGCAACGTGTCTCTAGAGTATAATAAATATGACCACCTAAGTAGTAAGGAATGGGTGCCTCCATTCTCTCGTCCAATGTATTGACCCTTTAAATCTTACACACAAAACCACTGAAATCATTGGCTCAGTGATCCTCTTCTCTCGGTCTGCAAATGGGCCTTTGTAAAGACCACGACAAAGGGTAGTCTTTCCGGTTTGGGAATAAAAGGGTTAATAAAGCACTTGGACTACATGTTGTTGCTGCGTTAATCAATATGTTGATTTTCAAGAAAATTAATAATATTCACACAATCATCTGTTTCAAAGAGCCACAATCTCGTGGCCCCAAAATACAGGTGGTCACTAGAGCATTTTTGACTGTACAATCTGTTCAACAAGTACTTGCTATATTTTTTGTCAAGATTCTTTAAAAGTAATTAGCGTGATCTTGGTAATATATCTCTGGTTGCTTAATCTATGAATATGGTATAGTGCTGTTAACTACATTCATTCAGAGATCTCTTAATCCTTTATTTGACAAGATTTGCCTATTTGAATGTCCATTTGCATTACAAGAGAAGACACTATTTGAAAATTTATGACTGATATGACTGGCTTGGTAATCCAGTCAGTCATTTCAGTGGTAAATCTTCAGAGATTATCTTCTTGGAATGCAAATAGTCATTTACCAAGATCAATAAATAATAGATGCTGATAATTCTGCATGACCTGGGTTAATTTACTGTTCACACATTGTGATTAGAAGCGTGTGTCATTCAGTCTAACTATACACACATACTCAGTCATGTGTTATCTCAGCCATAGGAATTAAGCATTTGAATCCGGATATGCGAGAATCTTAATTCAGGTATTGAACAAGCTGAGAATATTTTGAAACAAATTTGACTGGAAACTTGCCTACAGCTGTATTTTGAATGTAATTTGACTGGGACCTGTTGCTGCCATAAGCATAGCAGCAACTATCAATCAAATTACTTTCCAGATATTCATCATTATATTTGATAATTATTTTGAACGTAATTTGACTGGCACATGTTGTTTCCATGGACACAATAGCAATCAGTGAAATTACTTTAAAAAAATAGTCCAAAAAAAATCTGAAAATTAAATTCTCTAATGGTTACCCCTTAAAGATGAAATACGTATTATTTCTTTCATAGAAAAGTTCCATTTGCAGACAAAAAGACTATGTTAGAAAATTTTACACTACAATGACTGGTTCGATAAGCGAGGCACTCATTCCAGTGGTAAAATTTCAAGAATATTATTTTCTCGGTCTGAAAATTGACATTCTTTAAGATCAATACAGAAGCCATGTTTGGTCAGTTTGGCCATTCGCGAGTTATTAATAATATGCTATTCTATTATTGATATTCGATAGTACGATGTAATTTTGTTTATCATGCTTTAATAATCTGTAAATCTAAAAGAAATTGATTATTTTAAGATGCTACGTGCGGATAATTAGTTATCCCCGTTGTCTCTCGAATTTGTTCAAGAAAGTTTAAGTTTTCCCATAAAATTCCCCATGAGCAGACCAAGAGATGATTGTTTTTGAAATTTTACCATCCAAATGACTGGCAGTGGTAACATTTAAAAACAAAACATGTCTCCTCTTTGTCTGCAAATTGACATTTCTCAAGACCACAGTAGGAGCCGTGCTTTGGCAGGCTTGTGCGTTAAATGTTTAATTCGGAAATCGGACAGCATTGACAGAAAGAGTGGCGGTAAATTCGGAGAATTAATTTGTCCAAAAATATATCATTTTCTTTGAGGGCTATCTTACATATTTCACATAAATATGTATATTGTATACATTTTTCCCGTGTACACGTTTACGATTTTACACGTGTCCAGCCCTAGTTTCAAGCCACCACATGGTTATGTTACAAAATGTTTCCCCAAAGAGACTCACTCACAACAGACGCATAGTTGACAGATGCATACTATAGTGTTCCAGAATTTCAGTACCAGAGGTGTGTCCACATATTCAAATGCATTTGTAAATGCATTTGCATTTGCACTTGCACTTGCATTTTAATAAGTTGCAAACATTTGCATTTGGATTTAAATTAAATCGAGCTAGGTTGCATTTGCACTTGCATTTGCATTTGAATCATTTGCAAACATATGCATTTGCATTTAAATGCAATACCCTGCACTTGTACCGAAGCCTGCAATACATTATCTTCTTTAGTTTTCTATTAATATGATTTTGAATGTTTTGAAGATAACTTAACTGGAAGATGCTGCTGGGCAAGGCAGCAGTAGCAGTTTCCAGTCAAAATAGTTTCGAAATATTCAACGGACGGTACCTTTATTGTTTAATTCATGCTGCCATATAGGCCATACTATAAATGACTCTTCTAAGATCGAGCTTATCTACTAAGGCAGCCAACCTACAATTGATTGAAACGTAAATCATAAGCTTTCAGAGATTGGAGAAATGCATCAACAGCTATTAACCATTTGCAGGCCAAGAGAAGAGTATTTTTGAAAATTTACCACTGCAATGACTGGCATGTTCTCTGTGTGGTGTTTCTTAGTTGAAGACACACATGCCATAGACATTTCTAGCCACATTATGCACGGACCAGGATGCACACAATGCCATGGATGGTGTTATGTGTGTGACGTTTCTTAGTTTGAAGACACACATGTCATGGACCTATCTAGCCGCACAAGTCACGGGCACAGAGCCGCATACTGTTGCGGGTGATGTACTTTTTGTGACGTTTCTTAGTTGAAGACACGCATGTCATGGCCATATCTAGCCACATATGGCATGGATATAGAGCCACCCACAGTCAAAGGTAACGTTCTCCGTTGGCGTTTCTTAGTTGAAGACAGAAATGTCATGCTCATACCTAGCCACGTATATTATGGATACAGAGCCACCCGCTGTCAAGGATGATGTTCTCTGTGTGGTGTTTCTTAGTCGAAGACACACATGTTATAGGCATATCAAGCCACATAATGTATGGACACAGATGCACACGATGTCATGGTTGGTGTTATGCTGTTATGTTATGGACACAGGACCACACACGGCTAAGAATGATGTTTCTTAGTTTCAGACATGCATACCATGGATATATTTAGCCACATAAGTCATTGATGCACACTTCATGGCTCTCACACACGATTCTATAAAGTCTTATATATGAAGACGGAACAACCTAATCCATTTCATTTTGTCTTAATGAAAAATATTAAACCTAATGTCGCAGCCATAGCTTCCAGTGAAATTATTTCACCCTCCGTGTACGCTTACTTTAAAATTAAGATTTTTGAAAATAATGTGTCTAAGTTTCCTATACATGTAGTAATATATGTAATTTATTTCAATAAATCTTTTCTCAATCACATGAGTGTTTTGTGATTAATCTTACTGGAAGATGTTTCTTCAACAGTTTCCATTTAAATTGGTTTCAAGATGTTCAACAACTCTCCTGTACATCAGTTATGTCAGAGTTCATTCCATGAATCTCTACAAAATATTTAAATGGTCCTGCTATAGCAACGTCTATCACTTTCAGAGTGTGTTGAGACTACTTTTACTGGAAGACGATGCCGCCACATACGTAATGGACACAGAGCCACACATTTTCAATGTTGATGTTCCCTATAAGTGTTTTGTTTCTTATTTAAAGACCCTGAATATATCCGGCCGAACATTTTACGGACACAGATACTCTTTTTGTGTGATGTTTCGCAGTTGAAGAAATACATACCTTCTGGACACAGTGCCACACAGTGCCATAGGTAATGTTCTTTGTGTGGCGTTTCTTTGTTGAAGACACACATATCATGGACATAGCTAGCCACATAAGTCTTGAGCGCAGAGCCACAATCTATCATGGATGATGTTCTCTGTAAGTGTAATGTTTCTTAGTTGCCACACATATTATGGACATGTGCATCAACATAGAGAAGAGTGGCATAGAGCCACACACTGTCTAGGTGAAATAGACACAATTCTCATTTCATAAGAACACTCTATTTTAAGCAAACATTGCAAAATTTCACGCTGTGTCTAGCCACACGATGTACCATTTGTAAGCCCAATTTCGCCACATGCGTCATGGACACAGAGACACACCGTGACTAGGCAGACGAACACACAGTGACCCATTCTTAAAAACAAGTTTTATTAGACACATAATGCAAAATGTCCAAATACAATCCATGTCCAGACACACGATGCATCTTTCGTCAGCCAGTCCATCCATCCGTCAAAACAGCTATCTTTCCATCAGTCCGTCCGTCTCTCCTTCCGTCCGTCCATTCGTTCGTTCGTCCAGCCGTCCGTATTTTTTGATCTGATTTGGCTCAGAATTTAACACAATGAAGGCACTAGAGGTGCAAGAGGTGTTCTAGACGTTGGACCTGATGCCATAAAAGAACCTGGATCTGGATCGGATAAATATCTTGATCTGTGAATATCTTGGAATATTTTGGTCCGATTTGGTTCCAATTTTAACGCAGACCATACAATAGGATTCTACAACGATTGTCGTGATGAAAACTTCGGGAAATTCCAACAACTTTTTACAATGTGACAAAAAGGGGAAGGCGATGGGTTGCACTTTCTAATCACTCTATATATAAGATCAGAATTCTAACCATTAGCCTCAGTAACAAATACCACCATTCCAAGCATGGACCATCCAAGATTGGACCATGTCGATTGAGCAATATGATGCATCAAGCCTGAAATCGAACTGTTATGATGATAAAAATGCAGATAGAACTACCAAAGGATTCGGGACGGTAAATGACATATCGCACCGGTTAAGGCAATGACTCATCTGACTTGATTTAGACAGTCAGTACTTGATTTAAACTTAATGTGGTTCAAGTCAATAGCTCCCTTAGCATAGGATTAGGAACAATCCTTGTCAACTTATCAGGAGACTATGATCTCTCACCATCTGGAAAATCACTTCTCGATCACGGCATTACATGTGTACCAACTCCAAAACCTAAAACTGGACTAGATTCACTCTTAGACTCAGGTTTTATTGAAGTTGCTAATTTTAGTCACTCAGTTAAAATAGCCCATCATTTTCAAAGTTTAATTGGAGAATCAAGACAATTCACTGAAATATCGGTATGGGACCATCTAGATAGGCTAGGTGATGATAATATTAAAGCAATCTTAAAATCTGTTGCTGCTGATATAGCCAGATCATTGCCAGTGAGAAACAATAAGCAAACCATTTCATTTTTCGAGCGACATGCTATCAACACATTAGGTAGAAATCAGAATATTATTATAAAGCCAGCCGATAAAGGTTCAGCAACTGTCATTATGTCTAGAGAAAACTACATCCGTGAGGATGAAAGGCAGCTAAGTACCATCAAGCATTATGGAAAACCTGATGATTTAATTTGGCCTCACAACTGACTAAATTTCATTGAAATACTTAATTCATTGCATACAGATAAGTACATCGATAGGAAACAACCAAAGTATCTGCTAGGTGAGAATAATCCACAAAATCGATCATTTTATATATTGCCTAAAATCCACAAACCAATCAGCGCCTGGTTAGATCCATTAACACCACGTGGATAACCTATCATTTCAGATTATGGCAGCGAGTGTTATGGCATTTCAGAATACTTTGGTTACTGTTTAAAGCACTTTGCTAATAGACGCAAGAGATTTATCAAGAACACAAAACACTCTTTAAAAATTTGTCCAAATTGTCAGTTCTGAAAGATGCATATTTAGTCACATTAGATAGATGGTATATATATTAATGCTGGAGTCTATGCTGTTAAGAATGCTTTTGTCAAATTTCCATATATCCAGATCGGCCACATACGGAAATCCTAAAATTATTAGAGCTAAGTATTAAAGGAAATTATTTCGAATTTAATGGTGAAAATTACTTTCAAGTTTGTGGATGTGCAATGTGTAAATGATTTAGTTCAAATCTCGCCACGATTTATGTTGCAAAGTGCAAAGAGGAGGCACTGGACAAACCACCAAAACCTCTACTTTACCTCAGATATCTAGATGACATCTTCATAATCTGGCACCATTCAGATGGAGACCTTTGGATTTGCAACATCTTTTGTAGTTTAAATAACCGCGATTTAAACATTAAGCTGCGAGTTACTTTTAGTGGAACATCAGTTGACTTCTTAGATGGCACGAGTACACGGGTCCTCAATCTGATTCTTATGGGAAATTAGAATATAAATGTTATTTAGGCCAACAAGGATGCTAAGGATGTCAGAAGAGACACCCGCACAGAGAGCCTTAGAATTCACCCTACTCGTAGCCAGCAAATAAAAAGTACTTGTCAAAAAATTACAAAATTAAAGCAAATACCACCAATGCGCTTGAAAATCTACAATTACATCGTGGAGCAGAATTTGATCCAATCCAAATTAAGCACAACACACCAACCATGTGTGATGGGTCAGTTTTTAAATGTGAAAACATACAGATTCAAAGTAACCGACTATATTGTAAACCAACAAACATTTATGAGTTCTCGAATTAAAATGAATATTATACACAGACAAATATGAATTGTGATTCTGAGAATGTTGTCTATTTAATCAATTGTGCCATTTGCCAGAAACAGTATGTTTGGTAAACAAAGAGCGCATTTAGAGTGCATGCTGGATGCCACATTTCTGATATTAACACCTCAGCAGATACACCATCATTTTTACCTTCGTGATCATTCAGTTGAGCATCATTTTGAAATCTTGCCAAAAGAACAGATTTCTCTTTTGGATAGTGATGAAGAAACACGTTTATTTCGTAAAATCTGATAGACCATTTGATTAGAACACTCCAGACTAAAACACCAGTAGATGTATATTCGTGAATATAACAAAAGAACCAAATTATCCCATTTCAGCTCATGTACAATCGAAGTAATTGTTGGGGTGATGTCCGGCACCAGAGACGTTTAAATCTGAATGTTCTGAGAGGGTCTCTCCTGTCTTGTCAGAGGTAAGAATTTACTATTAGTTGGCTATTAACATAGTTAATTTATTATATTTTAAACATGATTTAGGCGTCACATTTGGGAGACTATGCATACTCGCATCAGCAATTAATTACTGGCAGCAACAACATTTACAGGTGGGCACCAAGGGGTCACATACTGTTGTGCCCCATGTAGCTACACCACTGTTTGCTGGTACAATTAAATTTGGCCCATCAGTTCCTGATAACAATGATAAGGTTTCGCCCCAATCTACCTCTTCTTAAATACATCAACCCTAGTCAAAATCAACATAGACCAACCTGAAATCATATCCATAGGACAATTATTCTCAATCATGTAAGATCAATCCCAACATTCACCTGATGAAGCAACCTACCGTTTAGAACACTTTACACAAACCTATCACAAGTGGTTTTGGGGTAGGGGTGATGGAGCAATCTACGTAAATCCAAACTTGGTCTTGATAGGACAAATCTGGGTAAAGAAATCTTTTCTAAAATCATGTACTAATGCGTTTTAGTATTAATACTGACACACTGACAGACTGACATAGAGACCGGCAGACTGTGATACAGACTGACTGACAGACCGACAATCAGACTTAAGGCAGAAACACATTATATAGTTTCAAGCCGGATTTGACTGATGCGTGAAAAATTGGTTAATGTAAATGAGATGTTGATTACGAATTTTGCTCGGGAGTGACAAGTCTGGCAAGTCTAGCATGCTAAGCCTTTCCAACATGTGTAAATGCCGAATCGCACTTCACGCATGATTTTTGCATGAAGTAGAATCATTTATATACATGATGACAGCTACGAAGAAAGCCTGGAACGAAGAAAGGTAATCAAATTATTTAAGACTTATATGCAGCGGTTGCTATATTTGTGTATAGTGACTGCCTAGCTAA
The DNA here is from genome assembly GCA_034401795.1 of Chaetoderma sp. LZ-2023a. Lineage (NCBI taxonomy): Eukaryota > Metazoa > Mollusca > Caudofoveata > Chaetodermatida > Chaetodermatidae > Chaetoderma > Chaetoderma sp. LZ-2023a. The sequence goes on from CM067372.1 coordinate 119,941,706, forward strand.
ATTCAATTAAAACGATGATGCATTTGGTTGATTTCATGACCGTTTAACCATTTGAACACCAAAAGGTCAGAATTATAAAATCATTTACAACGTAAGGTCTATTCTGTTGGCTATTTCATATTTCAACTGAAAGCTAAGGTAGCAACAGCTTCCGGCCAAATTACTTTCAATTTAGTGAACAGTACGGGTGTCCTTAAATTGAGATACTGGGAATTGATGGTCCAAGGCTTTAAGGGTGATCCGTGGGCACGTTCTTGCAATTATGACCCTCTGAGATTGCTGGAGCGGTGTCCACACTACATAATTGCATACCATTTTTGGAGCATTCAACTGAAGTCAGGCACACGTGCACCTTTGAGCATCACACTCACCAACATCAACAACACGTGTACTTGCACACTTAAACAAAGTTGTTTCTTTTGTAATGAGTGGAGTAATTAGCTGCAAACTGCTACTAAATGCGTCGATGTCCATCCGCAAGAAGTTGTGTAGGGTTTCAGGATTCCCGCACTGTAGTTCTTTGAATAAGTTGTTCATATGCGCTAAGATCCTGTCTTCTGAGTATCCAAGGACTAACCCACATGTGTTGCATTTCTCTCAACATCCTCCTCCTCCTCCTCCTCCTCCTCCCCCTCCTCCTCCTCCTCCTCGTCCTCCTCCTCCTTTTCTTTAGCACGGTAACAATTGCGGATGCAATTGCGGGCATGTATAATAGCTCACTTTAGCTGTCACTGCCAATATTTGCTGTGATCTGCCAATCGTAGGTCAAACGTAGCATGAAGAGTAACACAATATTTGCATTGAATGCGCGTGTCGGTAGCGTGTTGGTCACATAATCTAAACATCTCTATCGTAGATGACCATATTGTCGCCAACACTGTCGGTTCCGTCAAATCGGGTGTGAAATCGTATCATGTATTTTCGACTTAAAAGATGAAGTATGATTTGGGGCTGGTCTGACGTAGCCGATCTGCCGCAAGTGACAAATCGGTTCACGTAAATACTTTGTTGGATATTGATTTTGATCGGTGAAGATAAATCGGGAAAAGTCTAGAATGTTGAACATTTTCGTAGAATCTGTCATCGGAATCTGACATCGCTCACGACCTTTGCATAGAGCGAAATCATTTCTTTGCATGATGGATCTAAAACAGGCTGGAATGAGGAATAAGTAAGCCAACAAACTGCGGTAGCTTATTTGTAGCAGCGGAAGCGGCAGCAGCAGAAGCAGCAGCAGCGGCGGCGGATGCGGCGGCGGCGGCGGCGGTCGGGTGGTGGTGGTGGTAGTAGTAGTAGTAGTAGTAGTAGCGGCGGCGGCGGCGGCGGCGGCGGCGGCGGCGGCGGCGGCGGCGGCGGCGGCGGTGGTGGTAGTAGTAGTAGTAGTAGTAGTAGTAGTAGTAGTAGTAGTAGTAGTAGTAGTAGTAGTAGCGACAGCAGCAACAGCATCCGTAATAGTTTATTACATCGACGAATCAAGGTGTCTTTGCCAGTCCTTTGCGGTGGTAGTAGTAGTAGTAGTAGTAGTAGTAGTAGTAGTAGTAGTAGTAGTAGTAGTAGTAGTAGTAGTAGTAGTAGTAGTAGTAGTAGTAGTAGTAGTAGTAGTAGTAGTAGTAGTAGTAGTAGTAGTGGTAGTGGTAGTAGTAGTAGTAGTAGTAGTAGTAGTAGTAGTAGTAGTAGTAGTAGTAGTAGTAGTGGTAGTGGTAGTAGTAGTAGTAGTAGTAGTAGTAGTAGTAGTAGTAGTAGTATTAGTAGCAGCAGCAGCAGCAGCAGCAGCAGCAGCAGCAGCAGTAGTAGTAGTAGTAGTAGTAGTAGTAGTAGTAGTAGTAGTAGCGACAGCAGCAACAGCATCCGTAATAGTTTATTACATCGACGAATCAAGGTGTCTTTGCCAGTCCTTGTTCATCCACCTGGTCGGTTTCAGGAGCATAACTATAGAAATACTTGGTCAATTTGGCCATGAGTTGGTACATGAATAACAATAATATGTCAAAGCAGCTGGACAAGATTTTCCTGGGATTGTATTTTAGAGATACAAATAAATGTTGTCAACGTTATGGTTCTAATTCACCTTTTCAGAGTATCCATCCATCGTATGACCTCGTATGACGTCATAATCAGCTCAGCGCGTGTATGATGAAGTTACAATCATTACGTCACAAAGGGTTCCATATAGACCGTCATCAAATCTCAAATAGTCCGACACGTTGCGTGAATTGTATCTCTTTGTAATTCTTTGCTATTTAATAAACATGCAGTAGGCAGCAACAGCACGCAGTCAAATTAGTTTCAAAATATTCAACAGCTTACCTGTATAGTTCTTTGGAAATCGATAGTCAGGGAGTTTAGAGATCGATCGATCCCAACACGAGCGAGGTGTGGGTGGAGCTTAGCTAGAGATGGGCGGAGCATAGCTAAAAATGGAAAGGTCTATTGTTTTTATTACGTAGTTATACAAACCATAAATTTATTTTTCCAATTATTTCAACTAAAGTTGCTGATTGAATTTCGAAGTGCTTTGCTTGCCTCTTCAACGTATGACGCAACGAGTGTCTAGATCGAGTAACGAAGGATTAGCAGCACTAGATATCATTTCCTCTGCGCAGTGGTACCCAAACATAGCAACTGACTTTCACTGTCACTATCCATGTCGGTTTTGGTCAGTTCCTTGTTAAATCTTAGTGTAAACAGTGCAGAATTCTGAAGGTCTGTGTATGACGGTTTCGTGTCCATCGTATTATGTAAACGGTGTTGACGTACACGACCAAGTCTACACCGATGAAGGCGGCTACATAAAATCAGCCTTAAAATCGTATCATATATTTCTGATTTATGGTTGTGACTTGTGATCTTAATTTAACAGAACTGGTGCAATGGCTCATCATCGTGGTCAGTGAACCGTTCCTTGAACCATTCTTGAATTGTGTTGACTTTGCCCTGGTCATTCCCGATAAAATGTCCTTCAGTGTTGCGCACAATGAGTGATGATGTGTATTTAGTAACCCCCAGGGCTCGGGCTGCCTGAAACATTTTGTGACAGTCATCCGTGGCAGTCATTTCATCTGCTAGGGAGGTCTTTTAAGCATTCGCTGATGTTAAACCTTGACCTCAATAGCATTGTGCTCCATCTGCTTGATATATGTAATCATGTTCCCCAGTTAGTCCCAATAGCGTGAAGCCCTGGCAAGATCTACGCCGCTATGTTGAGCTAAGTCCTACCCTACCCATACACATGAATGCCATCAACAACCTAGTACTAATCTAAATGATCTAATAGGGTCATACTGGGCATGAGTAAAGAACGATGCTTTTCAGCGTGACGTGTCACCACTGTAGCATCCAATGAATACTTTGAAAAACATTTTGTCTGAAAATAGGTGCTTCCTAAGGTAAATTGTTTTCAAATTAACTGTTGATTTTCGAAATTAGCGAATTTATTTCATGTTCATAGAATTTTGGAATCAGTAAATGGGTTAATATAATTAGTGTTAAGATAAGATCTTATTAAGTTATGTTTAGGAACGCGGAGCGGCGTCACATCTCTACAAAACCCTGGGGCAAATAAATAATTTCGTATCGCAAAACTGACTTGTCAAGAGATGTAAATTAAGTTAGTTCCATATCGCTGCCCGCTCTAGGTCTTCACTGTCCTCTGCTTTTATTATTAATTTAATTCATTTCATACCAAGATTCCCCCATTTGTGTCTGTAACATCGTGTGCTAGAGTAGGAGTAGCAGAAGCAGTAGTACTAGCAGCAGCAGCAGCAGTAGTAGTAGTAGTAGTAGTAGCAGCAGCAGCAGCAGCAGCAGTAGTAGTAGTAGTAGTAATAGTAGTAGTAGTAGTAGTAGTAGTAGTAGTAGTAGTAGTAGTAGCAGCAGCAGCAGCAGCAGTAGTAGTAGTAGTAGTAGTAATAGTAGTAGTAGTAGTAGTAGTAGTAGTAGTAGTAGTAGTAGTAGTAGCAGCAGCAGCAGCAGCGGCGGCGGTGGCGGCGGCGGCGGCGGTAGTAGTAGTAGTAGTAGTAGTAGTAGTAGTAGTAGTAGTAGTAGTAGTAGTAGTAGTAGTAGTAGTAGTGGTAGTAGTAGTAGTAGTAGTAGTAGTAGTAGTAGTAGTAATAGTAGTAGTAGTAGTAGTAGTAGTAGTAGCAGCAGCAGCAGCAGCAGTAGTAGTAGTAGTAGTAGTAGTAATAGTAGTAGTAGTAGTAGTAGTAGTAGTAGTAGTAGTAGTAGTAGTAGTAGTAGTAGTAGTAGTAGTAGTAGTAGTAGTAGTAGTAGTAGTAGTAGTAGTAGTAGTAGTAGTAGCAGCAGCAGTTCGCGACAAACTTTATATAAATGGACAGTTATACACACCATCGTCTACCTATAATCCACAATCTAGAACAGAATATGCTCAACAACAGAACTGGAGGCCAAATCCATGGCAAAATAGACAGTCAAATGCATAGGGGTCTCGCGGGGAAAGAATCCTTCAATCGCCGAACTGTTCACCTGCACTCAATCGCGTATTCGAACGTGTGTATAGCCTCCCCCGGGCGCAAAATAAAACTGTGAAAACTGCTACCACTAACTCTGCTACTGCTGCTACTTTTACTATTGATTCTACTACCTCCTCTACTATCACACACCCCACCCCTATTCTAGAAATCCTGGTACTATAATGATCAATACTTCCTACGCTGCACCAATCAACACCTACAACACTCCTGCTGCACCCAACCACGCCAGGCTCAACGACAACAGCAACGACAACGACAACAGCGACAGCAGCAACGGCAGCAGCAGTGACAGCAGCAACAACAAAAACAACAACAACAAAAACAACAACAACAACAACAACAACAACAACAACTACAACAACAACAACAACAATAACCATCATAACCACCATCATCACCACCACCACCACCACCACCACCACCACAACAACAACAACAACAACAACAACAACAACAACAACACATGCAGCGATGATAATATTGAAATTGCATACAGCGATAACTGCAAACGCAGTAGAGGTGACTTCTTGCATATCGCATGTATAAATGTCTGCGGGATTAGATCAAAGATTAAGATCCCTGAATTTCTCAGTTTTATAAATGCACATGACATAACTGGTATTAATGAATTAAAAATATGCGAACTAGATCACGTTGCTATAGACGGCTATCTTTTACTGACAAACCTACGGACTAGAAACTTTAACTCTGGTGGGGGGGATTGGGGTTCTAATAAAAATGAAATTCGAAAAATATATCCAAAAAGTAAACTGTAACGTAGAACACAATGCAGTACTGTGGATATCTATTAGCAAAGACATAAGCAAGCATTGCGAGGATATCCTATTGGGGTTCGTTTATATACCGCCCGAATCTTCTAGTTATCACACCAACGAAGAATTCGACAAAATACAGCATGACATTCAGAATTTCAGTAGAAGATTCAAAACGATTGGGCTAATAGGAGACTTTAATGCTAAATCTGGCACTGAGTGTGACTACTCAGAGTTTGACGATTTTACTCGCGACCACTTCGGTATAGACTATGCTCCCAATGTCGAATTGCTGCAACTGTTAAAAATGGGCATACACAAGGAAAGAAGTAGCCAATGTCAAGGTAGAATCAACAATAACGGAAGAGAGCTGATTCAGTTTTGTAAAAATTTTAATCTGTTCATCATTAACGGGAGAGTAGGGAAAGATAAATTAATAGGAAGGGCAACAACGACACATAATAGCCTACTCGATTATGCTATCGGAAATACAAATCTTATTGAAATCATCCGTGATTTTGAGGTCAGTGACTTCGATCCACTTCTTTCAGACATACATTGCGCAGTGATTTTAAAGATTAATAATAATAATAATAATAATAATAATAATAATAATAATAATAATAATAATAATAATAATAATAATAATAATGATGATGATAGTGATAATAATAATAATAATAATAATAATAATAATAATAATAATAATAATAATAATAATAATAATAATAATAATAATAATAATAATAATAATACAAACCCGATAAGATGGGTGGTAGACAAAAAGACATCTTCATTGCAAGCCTTAACACTGAAAGCATTAATCACATTAAGCAGTGGTTAATAGAAATAGAAAATGGGGATTTTCAGCAAAACTTAAATAATGTAAACAAATTAATTGTAAATCTATTTTTGGCGAGCGCAGAAGAAACATTTGGACAGAAAAAGGTTTACCAAGGAAGGCAGCGGAAAAACAATAAAACTTACTTTGGAAGAGAGTGTGCGGAAGCAAGAAAAGCATATCATAATAGTAAGAAAGCCTATAATATACACAAAACTGAACAAAACAAACTACACTTGAAAAGTGCAAGTAAAGCGTACAAGAACAAAATTCGAATACATTCACAAAATGCTCGCTTTAAGCTTCACAACAAACTACGAGAACTGCAAAAATGGGACACGAAAGCATTCTGGAAAGTCTTGAACAACAAATCGCAGAAAAACGACGAACACGTTAAGATAGAACTGGAGAAACTATTACTTCACTTTCAATCTGTAAACCAGGGTGTACACAATGGAGAACTGAATGTAATTTTAGATTCAGACATATTAGACTGCCCAGAATTAGATAAACCAATAACTCTGTGTGAAATTCTTGACAAAATCGCTAAACTAGCAAATAACAAAGCAGCTGGTGAGGATAATGTTTATAATGAGTATATAAAATCTACAGCCGATATTATGCTACCAATTTATGAAAAACTATTTAACATAATTTTCGATCAAAGCAAGGTACCTGAGGATTGGCTAATTGGAAAAATTATTCCAATTTATAAAAACAAAGGTGAACCCTCTGATCCAGCAAATTACCGCCCGATTACCTTACTAAGCTGCCTTGGGAAATTATTCACATCAATTTTAAATGACAGATTGAAGAATTTCGCAGAGACACACGACATTATATCAGAATCGCAAACAGGCTTTAGAAAAAAACGATCGACAATTGACAATATCTTTTCGCTTTATTTAATCATAGAATTGCTACAAGCACAAAGGAAAAAATAATTTTGCTGTTTTATTGATTTTAAACATTTGACACGGTCTGGCGGGCGGGCCTTTGGAGAAAGCTTTTAAAATCTAATATATCTGGAAAGTGTTTTAATCTCATATATAATATGTATCAAAATATAAAATCCTTCGTTAGCTACAACAAGCAAAAATCTGAATATTGTATGTGTAATATAGGTGTTAGGCAGGGGGAAAACCTCTCTCCATTTCTATTTGCTATATTTTTAAATGACATGGAAGAATTTTTTAATCTGAATAATATACCTGGGCTTCTATCAATGAATAATCTAGCAGAAGAACATTTGCATTTATTTTTATATCTTATAGTCCTATTATATGCTGATGATACAGTTTTAATGGCAGATACTCCGGATGGGTTACAAAGTGCTCTAAACGTCTTCAAAAATTATTGTGATGAATGGAAACTTAAAATAAATTACAGCAAGACAAAAATAATGATTTTCTCTAAACGCAAGACAAACTCAAACCAAACCTTTTATATTGGAGCCCAGGAGCTTGAAGTAGTCAGTGAGTACCTTTATCTGGGAATTCTCTTTAAAGCCAATGGAACATTCACAAGCTGTAAAGCAAGAAATGTAAAACAAGGCACTAAAGCTATATATTCTCTACTAAAGAAGACTAGAGAGCACGACATCCCGATCAACTTGGTAGCTGTATTATTCGACACAATGATATCACCTATTCTACTTTACGGTTCAGAAATCTGGGGGTTTGAAAATTATGCCCATATAGAAACGTGTAAATTAAAATTTAAAAAAAATTTATTTCATTTAAAACAAAGCACTCCAAACGTAATGATCTATGGGGAATTTGGTATTTTTCCACTGGAAATTACAATTAAATGCAATATGATTCGCTTCTGGGCGGGACTTGTAAATATGGGTTACGGCAAACTATCATCCATCCTATACTTTTTAGCAACGGATTACATGACAAAACAAAATAAACGGTTTAAATGGGTTGAAACTATTAAATCTATTCTGGAGAGCACAGGTCAACTAAGTTTATTTGAGACAGAGCAAATAAATACTAAACAATTAATAAAACAAACCAAACATATTTTAGAACAACAATATATAGAAAAATGGTCTAGAACATTAGCCGAATCATCGCGACTGACGTTTTATAAACAAATTAAATCGAATTTTGAGCCCGAGAAATAGCTAAAATTACTCCCATACCGGGACGCCATCACATTCTGCCACTTTCGTACGCTAAATCACCAACTCGCTATTGAGACAAAGAGATGGATCGGAATAGAACGCAATGAGCGCCTTTGTAGTATATGCAATGTTATAGAAGATGAAATCCATTTTCTCTTCCGCTGTCAGAAATATGTGAGAGAAATACACCGATATATACCTCATTATTATATAAGGGAGAATACATTTGAAAAAACCAAAGGTCTATTCGCAATATGTAATGGACCGATACTAAGCAGGATGTGTAAATACTTACGATTTTCAAAACAAAAAGCAACAGAACAACAACAACAACAATAACAACAACAACAACAACATCATCATCATCAACAACAACAATAAATTTGTTATCAACGACAACAACAAAACAACAACAACAACAACAACAACAACAACAACAACAACAACAACAACAACTGCTACTGCTACTGCTACTGCTACAGCTACTGCTGCTGCTTTTGCTGTTGCTGTTGCTATTGCTACTGCTACTGCTGCTGCTATTGCTACTGCTACTGCTACTCCTTAAGCGGCGGCATCAACATCATCATCATCATCATCATCATCATCGTAACTAGAAATATAAAAAAATATTAATATTAATAATAATAATAATAATAATAATAATAATAATAATAGTAATAATAATAATAATAATAATAATAATAATAATAATAATAATAATAATAATAATAATAATAATGATAACGATGATGATGATAATAATAATAATAATAATAATAATAATAATAATAATAATAATAATAATAATAATAATAATAATGAAAATAATAATAAAAATAATAATAATAATAATAATAATAATAATAATAATAATAATAATAATAATAATAATAATTGCAGTACTCTCATATATACAGATCTCTACCGTTACATGTTTATCGATTTATGTACCCTCATATTCCGTTTAATAACGGCCTGAGTGAAATAAAGAAAACTGAAAACTGAAAACTGAAACTGGGTCCCTAATGAACATTTACACGTTTAGCTATGCCCCGCCCATCTCAATCTAAGCTCCACCCACACCACGTCCGTATTGGGATCGATCGATCTCTGAACTCCCTGACTATCAATTTCCAAAAACTATACAGGTAAGCTATTGAACATTTTGTAACTAATTTGACTGGACGCTGTTGCTGACTATGGCAGCAACAGCGTCCAGTCAAATTAGTTTCAAAATATTCAACAGCATGTTTACTGAATAGTAGCGACATACAATTCGTACAACGTGTCGGACTATTACGAGTTAAAGACGCGCCAAATAGAATCATTTATGACGTAATGATTATGACGTCATCATACACGCCGCTTAGCTGACTATGATGTCATGTGACGTCAGATGAAATATGGATACACTGGAAAGTGAATTGGCGTGCGTGCGCGCGTGCGTGTGTGTCGAATAAATGGTTGCAGCAGTTATATTAGGTGACTGCGGAAGCATATCGTTAGTATAATGTTCCACATCGTATCATGGTCGATGCAGACAAATGCCTTGGAATACTCCATAAAGCACAAATACATAGCCTGTTTTAAACGCGCGTGCTTTCTCCATCAGCCGACGCGTATTATCGACACCAGACTTTACTATATGTACGTGTGATAGCAGCCCTTATTATGCCTGAAATAATCGCGCTTGGCAGGCTTCTGATGGTATCCGCGGCTGGTGTAATTGCTCCTTGAACAGCGAAGCGCGCGCATGATCTGGCAAATTATCAACTGTCTGGAACAATGGCTGGTAATTGAATGGTGTCACAAGAAAGTGATAATGCCACTTCACCCGGGGTGGGTAGAGCATGTCATAGCACTATCATCAATCCGGTAGGTATGGCTGTTGGAAGAACGGCGCATCCCTCTCCCACCTTGCCAGCAAGAATATTATATAATTGTTTCAGTCAAAGCAGTCATATAACTCACGATTGGCGGGATATGGCTTCTGATAACATCTAGATTTTAAAATGTGCCACGACAGCAATCTGTATGCTGGAAGATGGTCGACTTCAGACGGGAATACCTCGTGATATTACATATTCGTTCCATCCATCAACTTGCCTCTTCGAATGATAATGACAGAACGAAAATTATATGGAAAAATAAGGAAGATAACCTTCTTTTCGGTTTTTATCCAGAATCTAAGTCTTACACCATTTGCAGAAATTATGTAGAAATAGGTTAATTACTCCATAAGTAAGGAATGTAGTAGAAATTATAGATATTAATGCATTCTTAATTTAATGCTGGTCTGACAAAGCTTTACAGAGGAAAAACAAGCACGTTTAGACTAAAGTTATTCACGGCCAAACGTACATTAACACGATGTCAAGCACAATGTCAATGACAAGGTCCCGGATAAAATCCTGGCCTCTCAGAATTAGTGTTGTATCGTCTTCTATTAATTTGGGGACCTGGATCTCCAATAATGTGTAAGTTTCAATTTTGGACAGAGCTAATGGAGCACTGCTCTGTAAGATATGTCTTGTTGCTGTGTCTCCCACTTTGCAAAGAAATACAGTTCATTCATACAAATCAAGAGGCGGTTTACATAATAGAAAAAAGTAAGTTTGTACATAATGGTAATAGTACAAATATTGATGATATTGGGATAGGTAATTTTAGAATATAGATAGAGCAGAATTCACCTTTCCAGAGTATCCACCCATCATATGACGTCATAATGAACTGCGCGATGTGTACAATGACATCATAATGAATGACGTTATGGATGACGTCGATAAGTACGTCACGAACACATATTTGAAGTAGGTCTATGCGTTGTTGTACAAATTGTTTGCTTTTACTATTTAATAAATATTCCTTTGAATATTTTGAAACTAATTTGACTGGGCGCTGTTGCTGCCATAGGCAGCAATAGAACCCAGTCAAATTAGTTTCAAAATATTCAACAGCTTACCTGTATAGTTTTCTGGAAATTGATATTTAGGGAGTTCAGAGATCGATCGATCCCAACACGAGCGAGGTGTGGGTGGAGCTTAGCTAATGATGGGCGGGGCATAGCTAAAAATGGAAAGGTCCATTCTGCTCTATCTACATTCTAAAATTACTTATCCCAATCTCATCAATATGTATACTATTATTATTACTATTATTATTATTATTATTATTATTATTATTATTATTATTATTATTATTATTATGTACAAACATATTTTTTCTATTATGTAAACCGCCTCTTGATTTGTATACAGGAACCGTATTTGTTTGCAAACACACCAACAAGAAATATCTTACAGTGCTTCCACTTTAATAAGAAAAGATAAACTTTGTCTAAACCAAAGATTCAGACACAGCTTTCGTCTACGTTCTTAAGCTACCCAAGCATTCTAACTGTTCTCGATCCCTACCTAGACATTAGTAAGAGTCTTCAGCTGAGTAACTCAATCGCTTACGGACATGCTAGAGGCAGGTTCTCCGGACTATCACTGCAGGAAGAGTAGTATAGAATGAATCAAGAAAAGTGGAACTTCCCATAGAAACTATCCGGATTCCCTGTACTAGACTGGATTCACGTACTTCGGGATAATGGATGAACGTTGTCACTAGAGGAGGGAATCTGAGCTCGAGTGACCGAAAAGAGGTATTAGACAGTTGCGCATAATAATGAAGTTTCTTCAACCAAAAAAATGGTGTCGAGGAGTTAGTGGGAGATCAGATGGCCAGGTCACCAGAAGTAAAGTATGATGAGATGGTTATGTAGCCAGAGGCCAAGGTCTGAAACAGGAAGTTACTGAACTTAAAAACTATGGCCACACCTGAAGAAAAGGCGCACCTGAAGAGAAGTCGCACCTGAAGAGAAGGCGCACCTGAAGAGAAGGCGCGTCTGAAGAGGGTGCCTAGTCCGGGGAGATGCCTCAGGAAACTTGTCAGGATGGGGGAAATAGGATTAGGTTCTATTGGATGAGAAAGAGAAATTACGCATTTGATGAATGGGCATGAGGCAGGTACACATCATATACATATTATTGTAAGCCTTTAACCAGAATATCGAGAAATAAGACTAAATAAATTGGGATACGTCCTGATGAGCGCAGAAAGCTTTTCCGTCAACTACACATATATGCACTAAGTACACCTTTCATAGCCAGAATGCTTACATAACCGGAAGGTCTAATATGCTGTAGAACCAGGTTAGCTGGAAGAATCGTCTTAGTGTAAGTCAAGCTACAGTCACTAATCTAAAGAATAACACCATATGAATGCTATCCAATCTAGCGAAGATCCAATCTTCAGCAACCAGACTTAAATCTCTTCCTGGATCAAGTAAGAAAGACATAATCATGACGAAGCCGGTTTGGCTCCTTCATGCTAGTATAGGACTTCATTTGCCAGCATGCAGTTCTCCTGGTGCTTATCAGACACATATGTTCCCTTATGTTGTGTTCAAAATAGTTGGGCTTCCTTTGGAGGATGTGAGCTGGGAAAGGCGCCAGACATAACTCCAGCTCATCTACACTGACCTACTAGTGAACGATAAATGGACTGCAGTCCGTGGAAGAAAAAAGTAATTGGAGAATTCTTATCCAACACCAGAACGTCAACGGCATGTCAATAATCTTATGTGAAGAGGGAGCATTCAGACATCGAGAGTGGACTGAAAAGAACAAGCTTTGTTCACAAACAAGAGAGCCTGGGGAATCGTGGTTAAAAACCATCCAAAGATCATCAAATTGATTGCTCATTTACCATCGAACATATTTCCTTTCCACTTTCCAGAAATCAGAGATGCCATTCCAGGAATCAAAGTACAGACATGTTATATTGCACAAACCCATACGGAATACAATTCTGAAAATGTTGGTTGAAAAATATCCTAAGAATTCCTTGATACGTGTATATACAGTGGGATCGGCGAAGGAAACAGTACAGGATGGAAGTATGGGAAATAAATAAAGACGATAATAGGACAAACAATATAACGTTCCATATCATGGAAGCAACAGAGATCATGTAAAACCAAGGGGAAGCAAGAAATCGTCAATTCATTATTAAACTTCTGGTGATACAGACTCAGTACTATATGCTCTGAATGGCCCACGAATCGCTGCGGCTGGAGGTAAATGACATCGTATCCTCTCAGATAGTTCAATCAAATGTGTACACTATAGCCACACCAGGATCTACTGTCATCCTTAGGACAAGCCTACGAAGCACAATAATCTCATAAATACCTTAACATGTTTCCAAATCAAATACAGAAACATCACAGTTAGTACAATACTGAACTAGTAAGAAATGTTCTGGTAAATATCTAGGACTTAGTTTCATTGGAGCCATCGCAGCCGTGGGATGAAATGGCTCCCAATCAAATTAAGTCCAAAATATTCAACAGCACGTTTTATTTGCTTTGGTCAGCACTGTATTTCTGGTCAGCACTGTATCTGCACTCCAATCGCATTATGGCGGGTGACTTGGGGGTGAGGGGTGGGTGGGAGGGGGGGGGGGGGGTTTGTGTGTGTGTGTGTGTGACAATATAAGAGGAAGGTGGTGGTGGGCATGATTGAACAGGTGAAATAAAATTATACACATAGTGCACAATTGTGAACTCCTTAACTGAACGTATGAGTTTTGATTCAGAGCACACACATTATCCCATTCAGTTTTCTATGACAGCCTACGTTCATTTCAACAACATTCAGCAACATGTATAGCAACATATTTTCAATCGTAGCATGTTCCTTCATTATACGGGCTGGTACTATAATCCTGCAAAGCGCGTTGGCCGTTTCTGTAGCGGAAACGAAATCTCATATTGTTACGTTAGATTGTGTATTTACGACATGACAACGCGTGCTGGCATCAATGGTCGACTAGCACACACCTACCCCCAGACCTTTGTCATTAAAACGAAGGCCCGATTAAACATGCAGAAATAATATTAAGACGTTATTAATGCCTGTGTTATCGTTAGGTTCCTGGAATTCGTGTTTTGCGCTACTGCTTTTTCATTCGACTATATTTTTTGTCACTTTTGCTAACGTGGCTGTTGAATTATTAAGAGTGTAATGTATGGCGATTCTATCAGCCGGATCCAATAGGGCACCAGAAATGCTTTCTTTTACAGAGCCGGTGATAATATGCCAGCTATATAATGGAATCACCCAATCCAACAGACTCGCTCTCTCGAGACACATATTCGCACGAGCGTCTCACACGGAACCCGTGGATGGAAGTCATCCAAAGAGCAAATGTCTCGAAGTGTTGTACGGTTTACCCACTCAGCTATGCCCTCGTAAAACAATGAACTGTGTGGTAAATAAAATGAATTCTTTCACTTTGCGGTAAGTTAGTGCTAAGTAACAGTCACAAGATATGAAATGCACCCATTTCTTATGTCGCTCTCATGGGTAGCATCGGTGATTGTTGTCGCTCGGCCAATAAACGGGCAAGCAGTCTGGCACGTTTGGCGCATCGCGAACACTGTGACAACAACAGTTTCCAATGTTTACGATTTCCAATAGAAAATAGGCGAGATTCGTAGCCGTGGTAGTATAGTAAGGCTTGGAGATAAACGCCAGTAACCGGTGACTTCTCACAAATTTACATCTCCGTAATTTGGCACTGTTAGTCGTTTTGTCATTAACTTTTAAATTTAACCTTTGAAATGTCAATTTCTCATCTTCAAACAGCTATGTTCCAGTCGAATTAGATTCAAAATATTCAACAGCATATTTGTTGCAATATAAAGAATCTGTTGTTTCTGCTCGGTAACGGTCAAAGGGTTAGATTAAGTGGATGGATTGAGAAATGTAAAATTTTTTAAATGATGCCGAAACTGCATATATCTGATGAAATTAGTATTAGCCCCGATCTTGATTTGATGACTTGATTAAAACTTTGATGCAAATTTATCTGCGAAAGTTTGTTAATTATCGATTAGATTTGAATCGGGTTATCAAGTCAAGATCGAGGCTAATACTCATCACATCAGATATATACAGTTTCGGCATCATTTAAAATATTCTAAATTTCTCTATCCATCCGCTTAACCATTTAATGGCTAAATCTGGTCAAGAATAGCAACATATTTGCTTATGGAATGTCCATTTACAGGCTAAGAGAAGACTAATTTTGAAAATTTACCACTGGAATGACTGGCTCGGTTACTGAGCCAGTCATGTGGGAAAATTTCAAAAATAGTATTTTCTTGGCCTGAAAATGGCCATTCCTCAAGACCACAGCAGAGGCCGACTTGCCTCGTCATTAATGAGTCAATTTAACCCATTAAACCCGTACCGACTTAATAAAACACATGCGTGTGAGAAAACCTACAGATATCAATACAGTTTGTCTTCAACACCACCGTCTCCGAATCCTGTCGCCGGACTTTTCCATACTAACACGGCTACAACATATTTAGGTTTCCTAAGGCAAACGGAAAAGACAGCTTGTGATAGATGTATAAGAAAATTGTTGAGCGCAGCTTTGTTGGCTCGGCCTATATTGTGTTTGTGTTCTTGTTAATATCTCGTCCAAGTTCCTGCATGCTTAGGATTATACCGGCATCGAGATTTTGATGGATGACCACGAAGATAAAAGACACGAGTAGAGAAACCGCTGCCGGTGGGAATCGAGTGTCTGGTCTGCATCAAGGCGGTTCATCATTAATACAAATACATCTTTTTAACCTCCTGTGGGAGCAAATGTTTTAGTTCAAAAGCAGTCCCTACAGATGCTTCCGTTTCGCGGCGTAATGCGATGAACGTCGCTGGTCAATGTGATCGGGTCTCTTCTCGATTGCTAAACTGGATTATTTTGTGTCGATTCCGATCAACTAAAAGTTAGTTTCCAGACGATGTGCATTACTCGAATTGTCGGTTGTCATTTGACAAAACCCCGACTTTGAGAGCATATATAAATCCACATGAAATCTGATACTTATTTATATATACACAAGTCGATTGTGAAATTAAATGTTTTGGTGGCACGCGATTGCAATTACGTAAAGCGGGTAATCGCGTGACCATCCGTGTGTAAGAAGGGCTATGTTGTGGCTCTCAAAGTAAGTGTTCTATATAGGTAGATTCGACAATACGCGGATCGCTAAGGAATTATCATCGATATTATAAGTCGGTAGCAGGTTCGGATATATACCGTATAAAATCCAGCGGCCACCAATGACCGGCTCACAGAATGCAACACTTGGGTTACTGATCATGTACTGTAGCGTGCGACTGCTGACATTTACTTCTCTAACTCTGGGGGCCATCTCTGTCGGGACATTATCGCTTGGCGTGGCCACTGACCATTGGGTGCTTACAGAAATGACAATATCACCAGTAGTTGGAAATCAAACAGTTAATGTAGAAACACGCCTTTCCATACATATCGGACTGTGGAGAATTTGTATTCTTATACCCGTAGGTAAGAACATTTTAAAATATTTATCAGCTAGTGATTGTGTTATTGTCCCCACCACTACTGCTGCTGCTGCTGCTGCTGCTGCTGCTGCTGCTGCTGCTGCTACTGCTGCTGTCGCTGCTTCTGCTGCTGCTTCTACTGCTGCTCTTGCTTCTTCTGCTGCTGCTACTGTTGTTGTTGTTGTTGTTGTTGTTGTTGTTGTTGTTGTTGTTGTTGCCGCTGCTGCTTCGTCCTTTACCGCCGCCGCCGCCGCTGCCGCCGCCGCCGCTGCTGATGTTGCTGCTGCTGTTTATGATGATGATGATGATGATGATGATGAAGACGAAGAAGAAGAAGAAGATGAATGTCGTTGTAGTTGTTTTGCAGTAGTAGTAGTAGTAGTAGTAGTAGTAGTAGTAGTAGTAGTAGTAGTAGTAGTAGTAGTAGTAGTTGTAGTAGTAGTTTTGCTTAGTTTTTTAACGCACTGCAATCGCTGTGCTAAGCCCGCCTACGGAGTGCACCCGTTGGTTTACTTCGTTGATCATCATTTTCCGGTCGGGGATCGAACCGCCATCCTGCAATTCCGAATAGCATCAGCAACCAGACATCTTTCCACTGGACCACCGCGCCAAGACAAAAATCCTGGTTTAGCGGACCAGTTTTCACATGTCGGATATACTGATACACTGGCGAATTCATATGAGACTATCTTTTGGATGCACCCCATCTGGTGTGTGCTATGCCCTCACCCGGTCTCCATCGCGGCACCGGCAGTAGTAGTTTTGATTAGTTTTTTAACGCACTGGCAACGCGATGGCTTCAATATCTCACAACGACACGAATTACCTGGAATTTTGATGTGTACATAGCAGATATCTAACTTTTACGTTTTTCTGAGATCCCTCCTGCTAGATCACTAGGAACTCGCAAATATGTAGCTTGTTTTTTGTTTTTGTTTTATTGTTGTCAGGTATTCAGGTTCTCTAGTAGTAGTAGTAGTAGTAGTAGTAGTAGTAGTAGTAGTAGTAGTAGTAGTAGTAGTAGTAGTAGTAGTAGTAGCAGCAGAGCAGCAGCAGCAGCAGCAGCAGCAGCAGCAGCAGCAGCAGCAGCAGCAGCAGCAGCAGCAGCAGCAGCAGCAGCAGCAGCAGCATTTGTTGTCGGTGTCGTTGTCGTTGTGGTTGTCGTTGTATGCCAGTGACTCAAATGATTCGCACTAACAACATTTTCGTTTTGAGATATTTAAATATCTATTTAGCATGCATTTTGTAGATATAAAGCTAAAGCGTTTTCTGGCTGGTCACAGATTATGTGATAATCGCAATCACGTTACCATTTCGTATCAAATTTATCACACACATTTAATAATATCTCATTTAGACCTTGTTAACCATCGCTCTACCTGAAATCTTCCTACGCTCGCGTTATTAATCTTATACATTAATGGACCTTTTTAGTATTATGCCCCGCCCCTCCCTAGCTAAGCTCCACCCACACCTCGCTCGTGTTGGGATCGATCGACCCCTGAACTCCATGACTATTAAATTCCGGAAACTATACTGGTTGGCTGTTAAATATTTTGAAACTAATTTGACTGCGTGCTGGTGCTGCCTATGGCAGCATCAGTGCCCAGTCAAATTAGTTTCAAAATATTCCACAGAATGTTTATTAAATAGTAAAGACATATAATTCGTAGAACGTGTCGGACTATTAAGCGTTTACGACAGACTAAATCGAGCCATTCATGGCTCAATTGATTATGACGTAATCCAACACGTCACGTAGTTGATTATGACGTTATATGATGGATGGATAAACTGGAAAGGTCCATCAATGTCACCTCTCTTGAGATCCTCTATTTATCTCGCTTCCATTGACATATAGATTATAGGGCGGGCGCTGTTTCGAAAGTTATATTTATTTCATATTTCATAATCTATCACAGACTATAATAGGATGTCTATTAAAGATAATATGATAGCAAATGTTTGATGGCCGCTTTACTGGATGAATCCAATCTGTCACTCAAGTATGTGACGTCATAGTGAATTACATCACATGTTGACTAACGTTACTATCAAAACGCGTATTAAATGACGTAGCTGAAGGTCATCATGAACTTTAAAAGGTCCATACGAATTGTATGTTAATTTGACTGTGCTCTGTTGCTGTCATAGGCAGAAACACCCCTCATTCAAATTAGTTTCAAAATAGTCAACAGGTTATCTGCATAGTTACCATGAAATTGGAAATTCAGAATTATAATCGTTGTATATAAATCGATCTCAACACGCACAAAGCCTC
This sequence comes from Chaetoderma sp. LZ-2023a, assembly GCA_034401795.1. NCBI lineage: Eukaryota > Metazoa > Mollusca > Caudofoveata > Chaetodermatida > Chaetodermatidae > Chaetoderma > Chaetoderma sp. LZ-2023a. The sequence goes on from CM067372.1 coordinate 119,960,651, forward strand.
GGCGGAGCCTCGCTATAGATGGGTTAAAAGTTGATAAATTCATTCTGTTGTAGTAAATGGACGTTAAAGTGGACAGTAAGATGTCATTTGAAATAAATCACAATTTATTGTCTACTAAAAGTTACAATTGTGTTTCTAGATATGTTCACATAAATGAGTATGTTATTTGTTACGCATATTTAATAGGTGATGTATGTATACAATGGTCAATTTCCACCCTGTCAAAGACCAGATAGCTCATTCGATATCCATTCCCTACAAAATCAAGTCGTCCATAAAGTGTTATCTTGATAAGGTTAATATTTTGGCTACACTGTACTGCAGATCTATCATCTTTCCTAGAGAATCGGCAAAAATAGAATAATTTCAGAGCCAACTAACTCTACGTCCATATTAATATCTTAATATGTAATTCTACCCCTGTAGAGGAGAGGATCTAGATTTCAAAATAATAATTAGCCATTTACGCTCGCTATGCGCAGTGCAAGTAGTTATATGCAACAAGGTCCTATAACAAAAAGTTAGCTAAAACAGAACTGTGTCATATTGTCTTGAAAACGTTTTTCATCCGTCACATCATGTATGTAACGTTTTCACGCACCGTTTTATGTGCCCGATTATCTACAAAATATCTTCAAATATTCAACAGTTTACCTGTATCTTGATACTGTGATTCTGGGATTGCAGGGTTCGATCGACCCCAACACGGGAAAAACATGGGCGGATCTTAACTAGAAATGGGCAGGGAATGGCTAGAAATGCTGCCCCCACCCCATATCATTTATGATCTATCTGATGCAACACGTGATGTATGACCTTCGGTGTGGTATGCTAGACATGCTGCGCCATCGAGGCATCTGCCACTCAAGTATCTGATGTCATAATCAATTATGTCACAATTGTTAGCTGACAAAGCGATGTAGCTCCAACACGAGATTCGAAATGGCCGTCACCAACGTGTACGAATTGTATGTCTTTGAAACTAATCAAAATATTCAACAGAATATTTAGTAAATTGTAAATACGTCAAAGACATACAATTCGTATACACTAGTGACGGACAATTCGTACACGTTAGTGACGGACAATTCGTACACGATAGTGACTGACAATTCGTACATGTTAGTCGTACATGTTAGTGACGGACAATTCGTACATGTTAGTGACGGACAATTCGTACATGTTAGTGACGGGCAATTCGTACATGTTAGTGACGGAAATTCGTACACGTTAGTGACGGACAATTCGTACACGTTAGTGACGAACAATTCGTACACGTTAGTGACGGGCAATTCGTACACGTTAGTGACGGACAATTGGTACACCTTTGTGACTGACAATTGGTACACGTTAGTGACGGACAATTCGTACATGTTAGTGACGGAAATTCGTACACGTTAGTGACGGACAATTGGTACACGTTAGTGACGGATATTTCGATTTTTTGTGACGGACAATTAGTACACGTTAGTGATGGATTTTTGTGACGGAGATACATCATTTTATCAGCTAACAAGTGACGTTATTGATTATGACGTCAAATACTATTCAACAGCTTAGTAACCTTGACATTTAGTCTCTGAATTCAGATTTCAAAGTTTTAAATCGATTCAAACACGCAAAAAATGGGTGGAGCTTAGATAGAAAAGGATCCCGATATTTCATGACCATGAAAGAGGGTTTGCTAAAGAAAGACACATACGAGGGATATTGGCTAAGGCACGAAAGCCCGCCACCTCAGTACATAGCTCGTGCGTCTTAATTAATGGTGTATCTGAAGTGAAATTTATGTCAATGCATAGTTGGACTCTAAGACTATGTTAATAATTTAGTCACTTTAACAAATTGCATTGCGTATCCGTGGATGCTAATTGGGTTATGTATAAAAGTTGGTAAATCATAGAGCGTGAAATCTGTTTTCTATTTCACCTGAATTCTACTTTGAACGGAAAGTTAGATAGAGATATTATCTAAATGTGAAACATTAATAGTGAAATAGGTTCCTTCACAAAACATAAAAGACAAATCTTATTTCCATAATTGCTAGTCTTTATTTAACAATAGTCGGAGTGTTTAAAAATGATGACAATAAATATCACAGTGTATGTTCAATGAGACATGTATTAGATAATCTGCTTATTGCCACCGACATGAATAAATCCTTTTTTAGCTATGCCCGGGCCACCTCTAGCTAAGCTTCTCCCATGCTTTGCGCGTGTTGGGATCGATTTATGTACTTTGATTTCTGAACTATCATGTCCTATTCTCGTGGTAACTATGCAGCTAACCTGTTGAATATTTTGAAACTAATTTGACTACATGCTGTTGCTGCCATAGCGCCCAGACCTATTGTTTCAAAACATTCAACATAATGTTTATTAAATAGTAAAACATACAATTCGTACAACTGAAGGACATGGTTATGTCTGAGTATTCTTTGTCAATTAAGATTGTGACGTGACAGATTGGATGCATCAATTATAATACATGTCCAGAGATGATAGACGCGTCTTTATTTGGTGATATAGACGGTATATGCATGTCCAGCACACTTTAATGGATCTGGGATAGCATCCTGTTAATTCACTTACTGGACCTGACCTCAGTAATTGATATTGTAGCAATTCATGGGCGCAAACACACATTCATTACCGGGAGTAAGTCTTGAACCATACCAAAATTGCTGGGGGTAAGCATATTTTTTCGCACCCCACGTATTGTTGGCTGATTTACTGTCATCAAAGATGCGATATTGACAAATCATCATATGAGGTAGTCACATCACATGCATGCCTAAGAATTTTATAACGTGACTCTCCCCGGACTCCCATGTACGTACATTCGATTATTCGAAAAGTGGTTCTCCCTAACAGAAACCTCATTTATCTAGCCGATCAGAGAAAATCCAGTGTTTCCACTGCTGATGCAATGGACCATTCCAGTTTAGCTATGCCCCGCCCGTCTCTATCTAAGCCCCACCCACACCTCGCTCGTGATGGGATCGATCGATCTCTGAACTCCCTAACTATCAATTTCCAGAAAACTATACAGGTAAGCTGTTGAATATTTTGAAACTAAATTGACTGGGTGCTATTGCTGCCAATGGCAGCAACAGCGCCCAGTCAAATTATTTTCAAAATATTCAAAAGCATGTTTATTAAATGGTAGAGACATACAATTCTTACAACGTGTCGGACTATTACGAGTTAATGACGGGCCTAATAGAATCATTTGTGACGTAATGATTATGACGTCATCCTACACGCCGCTTAGCTGATTATGACGTCATATGACGTCAAATCATTGATGGATACTCTGGAGAAAGGTGAATTACGTATATATTTGCCAGGCAGCACCACCATTAATGCCACTGGTATGTGTATCGGACACACTATTTATAGATCAATTACCAAACTACCGAAACGATAATAAAACTCCATAAATTACTATGCGAGTGATATATATATATATATATATATATATATATATATATATATATATATATATATATATATATATATATATATATATATATATATATATATATATATATATATATGCCCTGAACTAATGTAACTGGGCGCTGTTGATGCCATAGGCAGCAACACCACACAGTCAAATTAGTTTCAAAATATTCAACACCTTACCTGTATAGTTAGGTTGATATTTTAATTTTGGGTATTCAGGGTTCGATAGATGACAAACACTGGCAAAGCGTGGGTGGAGCTTAGCTTGAGGTGGGCAAGCAAGGATAAACGTGCGTTCATACATTTATATACAGTCATCGTCAGCTTCCTGTAACAAATAACACGTCTGCTTGTCAGATCCATCCGTTGTCTTGTCTTGACTTTTTACGTACTACGTGCTAACTGAATAAATACTGTTGCTAAAACGAAACGTGGATGTCAGGCCGGTCGCCTTAAACGAAAGGCTGTGTCTATATGCGCCCACAGGAAGGACGACAATCTGGTACATATCCACCCACGGCAGTTCTCGACAAAGCTAAAAGTGTGTCTTTGGAACTCAGGGTCCTGTAGAAACAAATGTAATGAGATTATGGAAATGATTATCGATGAAAAGATTGACATTTTGATATTAACCGAATCGTGGTTGCAAGCGAGTGGCGATGAATCTAAAATAGCATCTATAACTCCTGATGGATATGAACTTAAGCATCACCCACGGGCATCTCGTGGGGGTGGCATTGCTATTATTTATAGAAGCCATCTCCATATAAAAGTAACTGTGAATGCTTTCCCTGAGTATCAGTCAGTTGAGACACTCGAGTTCGTCCTAACGCATGGTCAGATAGCTATGAGGTTCGTGTGCCTTTACCGCCCACCGCCGTCTAAGAAGAATAAATTAACCAGCACAATTTTTCATAAAGACATAGCCAACATAATCGACCTTGCCAGTGTTAAAAACGGTAATCTTATTCTTCTGGGCGATATCAATGTTCATTTTGATCAGATTGATCACTCTGACACTAAGAAGATGTTTAATTTACTGTCAACTCACAATTGCCAGCAGCATGTTAACACACCAACGCATAAAAATGGTCACATTATTGACTGGGTAATTACTCGGGATTCAGAACAGTGTGTCCAAAACGTACTTGTGAAGGATCTTCAAATGTCCGACCATTACCTAGTAACAATACATCTAGACGCCATTAAAACGCCCACACCAAAGAAATCGGTACTCGTCAGAAATATCAAAAATATAAATAAAACTGCGTTTCGTATGGATCTCGAACTGTCGAGTCTGGTCTGTTCTCCACCACAAAGCACCGACGATTTAGTGGAACTGTACAATGCAGAACTGTTACGGCTTTTAGATAAGCATGCTCCTGAGAAAATTAAGATGATTCCCCAAAGATCTCAATCTCATTGGCTTTTTACACAAGAAGTCATGCTAGAAAAAGGGAATAGGCGGAAGGCCGAAAGGAGATGGAGGAAGTCACGCCTAGAAGTCCATCGCCAGATCTATGTCCAAGCTAGGAACAATGTTACAAGGCTCATTGATAGGGCAAAAGCACTGTTCTTCAACAATAAAATTTCAGAGTGCAAATCCAACCCAAAAGAGCTTCATAATATAATGCCCACTCTTATGGGTAAGCGCAAAGACTCCTCACTTCCCGATAACAACGATCATGCGCAGATTGCTAGATCATTCTCACAGTTTTTCCAAAATAAGATTGATGATATTCGAAGTCAGTTACATCAATCCACTGTCTCGACAATGTCCACGTGTGATGAACCAGCATTCGAACATGGCTACCTCGACCATTTTCAGCCTCTCTCTCTCTGAACAAGACGTCTCATTTCTCCTCAAAGAATCAAAACCAACATTTTGTGCTCTTGACCCTGTCCCAACCAAAATGATATTTGAATATTTGGACATTTTACTTCCAACAATAACATTAATCATTAACTCTAGTCTAGAGTCGGGTGTCATGCCAAAGGTCTTCAGGCAAGCTATAATCAATCCGCTGCTTAAAAAACAAGGGCTTGATCAAGACGTATTAAAGAACTATAGACCCGTGTCTAACCTGCCGTTTATCTCAAAACTTGTTGAAAGGGCCGTATGTAAACAACTATCTGTAGACTTGAATTCACAGAGCTACATGAGCCTTTCCAATCTGCTTATAGACAGAGTCATAGCACGGAGACAGCGTTATTAAGAGTGATAAATGATATTCGAAGTGGTATCGATATGGGTAATGTCTCGTTACTAATTCTACTTGACCTCAGCGCTGCATTCGATACCATCGACCATGAAAACCTACTCTCTAAACTAAGTCGTGCATTCAGTGTCAAAGGTCCTGCATTAGATTGGTTTCATTCATACTTGACTGATAGATGTCAATCAGTATACATAAATGGAACCCCTTCGGAATCAATCCAGCTTACGTGCGGCGTACCACAAGGGTCTATACTGGGCCCCTTTCTATTCACCCTGTACACTCGACAACTAGGTTCAGTAATCGAAAAACATAATATCAAAAGACACCTTTACGCAGATGATACTCAACTAATCAACAATTTTACACCATCCACCTCCACTGCAACTATCGCTTCCAATCAAATAACAAACTGTTGCTCCGATATTAAATTATGGATGACCTCTAACATGTTGATGTTGAATGATGATAAAACCGAAGCGATGTTGATTGGGCCAGAAATTCGGCGTGCCAAAACAGAGTTATCTGCGATTACCATCGGCTCAGCTCAAATTCCCTTGGTAGACACTGTTAAGGACTTGGGTGTCATGTTAGACAATGAACTTAGTATGGAACATCATGTCCGTTATCTGCGTAAGGTGTGTTTTATGCAGCTGCGGAATATATCAAACATCAGAAAATACATAACTCGCGAAGCTGCTATTATGCTGGTACTAACATTAATTATCTCAAGGTTAGACTATTGTAACAGTCTGTTTATAGGCGCCTCAAAAGATGCTATGCGCAAACTCCAAGCAATTCAGAATGCAGCCGCTAGAGTTGTTTCCCTAAAGCGTAAGAGTGATCATATCAGTCCCATTCTACAAGATCTTCACTGGCTTCCAATAGAACAGAGAATACGCTTCAAAGTCCTCTGCCTAACCTATCAATGTATCATATCTACAGCACCAACCTACCTTTCAGAACTGCTAGAAACGTACACGCCAAGCAGGCCACTTAGATCTGCAAATCTAAACCTGCTTAAAATTCCGAAAGTTAAATCAAAAACCTATGGTCACAGAACATTTGCTTTTGTTGCTTCTACAGAATGGAATGATCTTCCAGCTAGTCTTAAATCTTCATCCACTCTAGCTATATTTAAATCAAATCTTAAAACGTTTTTGTTCCGTCAGGCATACCCAACTGTATGATCATTTTATTTTATTATTGTAAGCGCTTAGAGCACGCAAAATTTGCGTGGAATTATAGCGCACTATAAATATCCTATTATTATTATTATTATTATTATTATTATTATTATTATTATTATTATTATTATTATTATTAACAAATAACACGTCTGCTTGTCAGATCCATCCGTTGTCTTGTCTAGGCACGGACATTCAAATATATAACCAAGAACAGTTATATTATATAGCAGATAGACAGAAAAGGCATCGTTTACAATCTAATAGAGAAATCTAATCTGTCAGCCAAATATATGATGTCATAATAAATTACGTCACATGTAGGTTAACGTCACAATCAACTACATAATGAATGGCGTATCTAAAGGTGCTTTTCCGCTGCTTACGCGCGTTGCGAATGTTGCGAACTTTTTTTATGAATCTGTTTACGCCAATAACAGCTATGAAATTGCACGTGTCCAATACGACCGACATCGGAGTCTACGCATACGCGTTTTCTGGAATTCAAATGATTTTAATAAAATCGTTCGTGTGGCAGTCTTGGCACGTACCTTCCCAATCAGCTATTAAACGTGTGACATTTCAAAATGTGTGCTGTTATATAATCCTTCCAGCCAGAACCTGGGCTTGAAGATGTCAGTAAAACGGACAAGGCAATGATGCCCTTAGCAGCTTTCATATTTTTAGGGGCACTAAGGGAATGTCTCAGGACATCAAGGCAGATTATACCTCCTGAGGAAGGGCATGAAGACAACAGTTCAACATTCTCACGCGATCACGATCAAGAAGCCCTTATTCTCCTTTTACCCTACAAAGATTAAAATCATAGGTTGCTCACCGTTGCTCCCTCCAGAGGTACGACTATGTACATTTACTTTGTATGCTTTATTTAGCCGTGTGTATGACAGATACCAAGGCGACAGAGGAGGGCAACCAAGGCAGTTGATGTCTTGTATATCTTGCAAATTAAGAGCCACGAAGGCAAGAGGCATGCCCAACTACGGCAATCTATTTCGAGCTCTGCAGCATTATAAAAATGCAAATTGAAACATAACGCATGAGAGGCAAATACATCTTCAGTCGCAAGATAGCTAAAATGCACAAAATAAATGTGATGGTAATAACGTTTGAATTTAAGGAAGGGGGCCAGATTGTCAAGAGATTATATTCTTACTATGGTTATTTCTAAGACACTACGAGCACATTATTAGGCAAATGTGTGCCGGTATGGAAAAAGGCGTGCTTGAGCATCACTCTGAGAATGGAAGCCTTATTTATCGTTCAGGAAGCGTCGACGGCGAATAAGCAAAAAGGCTAAATGAAATGCAGAAGATTTATTATTACCAATTCAAAGCAAAGAAAACTACTACTACTACTACTACTACTACTACTACTACTACTACTACTACTACTACTACTACTACTACTACTACTACTACTACTTTTTTTTGGTAGCACGATCTTAAATACGCCAGATCTCTGTGTTTATTTCTCAGCTTATGCTCGCCTGAGCGTTTGCAATGTCATTGTGGTTTATTCAATGTTTAATGTTCTTTCAGTCAGTATATTTTGGGTATTATGGATTTCCACATGGTCCATTATACTCAAAATATACTGACTGAAAGAACATTATACATTGAATAAACCACAAAGAACAAACGGTTATATCAGTCATGTGTATAAATAAACAATAAATATATGATGGTCAAACGATTAATATAAAAATTCAAAACAGCTTGATGTTTCCCCTTTTAAAAATTCCAAGCTACTAGCTCAATAACATACCAATGACAATGCAAACGCTCAGTCGAGCATAAGCTGAGAAATAAACACAGAGATCTGGCGTATTTAAGACACATAGTCAACCGGGAACAAATTAAGTAATACTCATGTCCAACGCAGGATAAGTTATAAAAAGTAAGCCAAGATGTTACACTGCGCTCAGTGAAGCGATAATGTAACCTACATAATTTATTAGTTAAACGAGAACTTACTGGGAAAGTGGAAGTTAGATGTTTAACTGTAATTCTAGCCAATCACTACTGGAAGCCGGAGTTACATGAGAGACGTGTCACGACTTGCTGAGATCAATCTTCAAAGATAAATTGAGTGCACATCACAGTAATCCGAAATTATGGTGGGAAAAGAAAAGTTCCCAAATGAAACCTCAAACTATTATCTCTTTTCTAGAGGTGGACATGTAACTCCGGATTCCACTGGTGATTGGCTAGAATTACAGTCAAACATCTAACTTCCACGTTCAGGTATGTTCTCATTTAACTAATAAATTCTAGCCAATCACCACTCAGTCAGCCGGAGTTCCATGAGACTTCAAAGTTGTGGGTGCATTCAATACTATAAATTCCATGTAATGAATTGTTCACAATTATGATAACATACGAACTGAACAATTAACAGATTTGATAATCATCCTTCTGAACACTGACCTCTTTCTAATATATTCAGTAGTTTGTTATAAAACTTTTAAACACTCATTATCAACCTGTTGTACAAATTTAAATTATGGAATTTTCAAACCCTCTCAATGGACAGCAAAAATGGTCTACTGCCATTTCTGTCTATTGTATTGTCTATAGATATTTATATCAATCCATACCAGTATCCTAGTTATTTTCAGTGGTCGATATATAGTGTCTCTACATACTGCCTTGTCGTCTTCATGAATAATTTTGTGTTATTATCTTTCTTAGATTCTTAATTATCTCTAAATATGATGGCAATGTATTGAAAATTATACACCTGGACGAAATTTATTTATATGCAAGCAAAATAGTTGTGTTGTAATAATGATTGCTTAAAGTTCCTAAATTGATTCCTCAAGAGATTGCTATATAAAAATATCAAGTATTTTACTCAAAACTTTCCTGAAATGCCAAATATAATTCTATCTGGCCTTAGTTCATATTTGAACAATGATCCATTTGAAAAATCTTATCCTTAATTGATGACTCATAAATGGTTTGGTGAAGCCAATTTAAACCTAGAAAATGCAACACTGATTAGGTCATTGGTAAACATATCAATAAACCAAAAGATTTCAAAACTTAATCCACATAGTAAGCATTATTCTTTATTAATTCTCTCCATGAATTAATAACCAAAATTGTCTAGCCAGCAAGATCTTTTTCATCCGAGGCTCTCTTGTATAAGAGGCTATTAACTAACAAAATTTTGCTTAGTGGATGCACACTGTCCTTATGTGTGAATGCCCCAAGACTGCCAATTCAAAAACAACATCTTATTAAATAGCAAAATCTGTTTTATGATTTTCCAAATTGATGCTATGTTACTGTTTATGCTGCTTGGTCCAATTCTAGTCTTGTAGATTAACTCTCAGTAGAGGCAAAAAGTTACATAGTATGATAATGATACAGATGATATTTAAAACACTGTATATCCCAATTCAACTATCACAGTTGACCAATTTACAGCTGTGGTTTAATTGCAGATAGAGAAGATTTGCCTGTAGAAATATAGCTTCAGCGATCGTTGAGAGTTTGCTCCTTCCCTCTGGCTGTGATAAGCAGTGCATGTACATAGGACACTGTGGTCATTGGAATTTGTTCCTCCCCCATGCTCTGAAAAGCTCTGTGTGTATAGATTGTCCTGGGCTCATTGGGAATTTTATTTCATCGCCCTTGCACTGATAAGCTGGGTCAGCAATTTATTGCCCACATATGACCCAAATTACTCTTGACTGCTGCTCTGCGTCTAAAATGGCAGCTAGTTCTTGTCTATCAGACATGTGCTAAAACTTAATTTACTCTATAAAACACTTCAAATCACACAAAGCACACCACTTTTGACTTTAATTAACAACTTTCACAACTTGTTTTTTTCAGATTAATAGGCATTTTGTTAACAAATAACTGATCTGGTTAAAAGCCATAAGCACAATGATCTCAGCAAGTCATGACACATTTCTCGTGGAACTCCGGCTGACTGAGTGGTGATTGGCTAGAATTGAAGTGGGTTAAAACGTAACAAACAATTTATAACATTTCATTTTACTACTGGTGTTGAATTCTATAACTATCCTGGTACAAACACGAGTATATGTATACACGCTCTATATTCGCAATCTATAATAAGACGCGGCTTAGATTGAATGTTTACATTTATTTTAAAAGAATCGACTTTACTTCTGACTCCTGATTCTAAAAATATCCTGGAACAAACGTTATTATAAATAATATTGTGATATTTATTTAACTGCCAAAACAATACAGCTTAACCTATTCAAGTGACCATATGTCTTGGCGACATGTTTTAACCCTTTCAGAGTCAACGCTCCCGATTTTTCACCTTAATCTGATTAGCAGTGAGTTTTGGAGTATATGTGCATGCTGAAGCTGTTGCTGCACAAAGCAGATGCTGCTGCTTCTCACTCAAACACGCCAACCACACACATGCACGCACGCACGCACACACACACGCACGCACGCACGCATGCACACACGCACACACGCACGCGCACACCCGCAACAGCAATTAAAAATATAAATAATTAACTTTTAAATATAAGAAACATCGAAACAAAGTATTTTGAAACACAATCACATCTCTAAGCACACAAATGCATATATATACATATATATATATATATATATATATATATATATATATATATATATATATATATATATATATATATATATATATATATATATATATATATATATATATATATATATATATATATATATATATATATATATATATATATATATATATATATATATATATATATATATATCACATTTAAGGCAATACGAGAACAAGGCACGAAAAACGTACTTCAACTGTTCAAAACTGCTAGAGATAAGCCCTGTATATGATTTACTGACTAGAGTACAACGATGCTTCCAAATGGCCCAGGTCCCCACGCTCAAACAAAATAACAAGGTTTTCTTTGCATTAGTAGTCAGATTATACGTGTCTAATTCATGAAATATAATTACATCTTGGATTATTTTGATATCAACAGTAACAATTTCCCTAAATATTTGTTCAATGTACATCCAAAATCTGGAGACTGGCAAACATTCTGTAAACAAATGGACAATGGTTTCTCCCGTGTTGGTACAGAATAGACAGTGGCCATTATTTGCATTTGCCTACTTTCTTAAGGAGGTGACCGACCCAGAGTTTCCTATGAAGCAACCGCCACACAACATCCCTTGCTCTATTAAGTATGTGTGGTGAATGGATATTTCTCCACACCACATCCCAACTCATGGGAAAATGTTCGAACCATTCCCACGTGGCTACAGCCTTTGGAATAGTAATATTCTGCTTCATTAAAATTGTGTACCACCCCTTATTCCTTAAAGTATATGAAAAGTGTGCATCAGTACTTTCCAGAATTAAATTGGGCCGTGCATCATTTACCGTCCCATTCGGTAGAAGAAACCATTCATTGGAATCACTTCCTGTATCCACTTCAGATGTCGATATTTAGCAAAAGAAGTGTAATATAAAACTCTGCCTTCATATAGAATATGATTATTGCCATACAGGTACTGACTGGAGGAATGCTCCCAGCAAAGGGGCGAATCTTCTTGTCGAACAAACTTATCTAAAGCAGTTTTAATGTCCAAAAATATCGATGGAATCCGTCTGTAATTTGGTGGAGGTTTAGAAGACCAGAAAAAGGATTTAGCTGAAAATGGCTCAATATACCTTTCTATAAGGCATCTAGACACATTTGGCAACTGGCTATCCGATGAAGTAAATCATCTAATAATTTTAGCCTTAATGAGATGCATTTAATTATTATGTCTGGGACGACAAGCCCGCCATCAATCTTATTATTAGCACATACACGCTGTGAGGCAAGGTGTGTTTTACCTTCCAACAAATAATCAAATATCATTTTGGTAATTTCTTTTTTAACATGCTGAGGCATATTAACAACCGAAGCAACATACCAAAGTTGCGACAATATCAAATTATTTATCACCATGGCCCGTCCAAAAATAGTCAAACGTTGATGCTTCCACTGGATAATTGTCTTGCACATTTTGGAAAGCAGGTTTGTCCAATTAATGGAATCATGGTTTGATCGACTGAAATGTATGCCTAAATCCGTATTATGTCAGTGGACCAACTGATGCATAATGGCTGATCATTTCGATCTTTCCATGAACCCAAAAACAATCCTATTGATTTTTCTTTATTAATTTTGAGCCCTGACACTTTTTGAAATTTATCTAATATCAGATGGACGCGATTAAAATCACTATTTTGGCCAACAAAAATGTTCGTATCATCAGAATATTGTGATAATTTAGATGGTGTCATAAGCCCACGAATGCACAGTTCATGATAATCTATATCTTCTCTTATTGTTGCTCTTAAGGTTTCCATACAAATTACAAATAAAAGTGCTGCCAGTGAGCAACCTTGTCGAACGCCACGTTCTAGGACAACTGGCTGGCTTATAAAATTGCTCACAAGTTATCTACTAGTAATGCCATTGTACAATATTCGAATCCATTTAATGAAATTTGGCCTGAAGCCTATGCGATTTAATGACATTAAAAGGAACTTCCACTCCAAGCGGTCAAAAGCCTTTTCATTATCTAAAGCTACAATGACACCTGGAATGTTATCCTTTTCAACCAACCGAACCAGATCTCTAATGAGAACAGTGTTGGTTAGTATTGATCTACCAGGTATTGAACTTGTCTGAACTTGATTAATAACGTCACCCATCACCTGACCTAGTTTCAGTGAAAGAGCTCTAGAAATAATCTTGTAATCAACATCGAGGCGAGAACTCGGCTTATAATTCCATACGTCACTCCAGTCACCCTTTTTAAATAGCAGTCGTACATGAGCTTGGGACATTGTAAAAGGGAGTTTTCCTTGATGGAAAATTCCTTTAACAACCTCACAGAATTTTGGACTAATTAGATGCCAGAATATAACGTAAAACTCAACAGGCAGGCCATCTCCCACTGGCGATTTTCCATTCTTCATTGTTTTGAGCGATTTCAGGTCCTCTACGGTTAAATATTCATCACAAATATCAGCCGATGGAGGAGGCAATGTTTCCTTAATATTACCAAGTAATTCAGCTGCCAACTCTTCATCAATTTCTTCAGATTTATATAAATTTTCATAAAATGTCTGAACAGTTTCTAGGAGATCTTTATTTGAATTAACAATTTGCCCATTTATTCCAACGCACCTAATCATCATTTCCACACCTCTAGACTTTTCCAGGCCACAAACATATTTTGTAGGTTTTTCATCGTCAGAATAAAATTGGGCCGTTGATCTTACGTTTGCGTCTTCTGCTCTATACATTTCTATTTGTGATTATTTTAACCTGGTCTCCACCAAAAGCATCAGCCAAGTGAATATCGCCATTTGAAACTTTGCGAAAGATTAGGGTTTGTTGACGAATCAAACGTTTTTCCTCTTTGCGCATTTTTCTTGCCTTTTGAATGGAATACTGTCTAGATATGAGCAAACCCTCCTTTAACATCTTCCCACCAAGAAATCAACGTCTCACATTCTGATATGGTACGGATATTAAAACGCCATAAACCTTCAATACAGCGATGATATTCAATATCATTCAGCAAGGAAATGTTAAGTTTCCAAATCCCTGGGCCACGTATAACCCATTCTGCATTATCTAGCACAGTAGAAACTAGACAATGGTCAGAAAAGGTTACGAGATATATACCAGTATCCGGAATTAACCCTTTTAGCACTCTTTGTACATAAATACGGTCTAAGCGAGAGGCTGTTTGACTATTTCCTGTTACCATTGTATATGCATGACTGTCCGGCTTTAACATTCTATAGCTATCCAATAGGTGCTCACTATCACATATTTCCTGCAAACGCTGGTGAGACGTATCAGTGTATATTGATATGGACCGCCTATCCTTCTCTGGATTTAAAACGCAATTAAAATCTCCACCAATAATACAATTTTCTGACCCATCATGAATTATTGGGCCAATATTTGAGTAAAATGCACCGCGTTGAAAATGGGATGCAGGGGCATACATAGACATCAAATTTAGTGTCAAACCAGATATTTCAACGACCCGTCTGCCATTACTTCGACATTAAGAAATTTAGTTTCCTGTAGCATGACGATATCAGCTTTTAGATCAGATAATTTATCTAGCAGCATGCGCTGTTTCAATCCATTATTCAAACCACCGCAATTAAGTGTGTAATATATCATTATGATCAAAAATTTATAAATAATACCCATAATGTCTAGTTTGAGTTTGTCTTACTATTTTTATCCAGTTTATCCCATTTACCAATCTTCATAATAAACTCTGAATTTGTTAGATCAGTAATGGTCAGATGCTGATAGCAAGTGCATGTAGCGAACACCTACGCGTGTTATGTATGGCACTAGAATTTCGCCCTTCTCTGAGTGATACAACACCATTTCATCAGGCTGCTGAGATTCCTGTGTTTGGATCGAGCTGTCAGACTCTGCAATAGATATAGAATCGTCTATGTCTTCACCCCCACCCCACCCCCCCACCCCATCTTCCTCCGCCCCAGAGCTAAGATCTTCTATTACACTTTTAACCCCAGCAACACCATTATTCCGCACACCGCACAGTCGTCTGCTCAGATTTTCTTAATTCCAAATCAGACTCAGTTAGCGGTGACAAGCCAAAAGGTGTATCAACGTCCATTGACTGGCATGCAAGTTTTGTTTGTCCCAAAGCTAAACTTTGTGCACCATCATCGTCGCTGGCATCATTCTCTGGAGTTTCGTCGTTAAAATCAGCTGGAGGGGTAAGAGTTATACGTGTCTCCAAAACCTCAATCTCATTAACATGAATTGCCAAAGCTGGATCACCAGCTTTACTAACCATGGCGCCCCCAGGCGTACTACTAACGTGTCTCCAGCCTTACCAACAGATGGGCCCCCAGCCTTACTAACAACGTGCATGTGTGCGTTACATTACTATCATTAGGTTTTGTATTAGAAGTATGTGAGGCAGGCACATGGAGCATAGCACCAAAGCTCACATTGCCCACATTACGTGCACCATTAATAGTAGATCGCTTGTCACATCGAGACTTAAAATTATCGGAGGACCCACACAAAAGACACTTATTTCTGTAAGGACATGCACTAGCTAAGTGTTCCGTGCTAGTATAAATGCAGCACTCTTTGGCCTGTCCTCTATACGAAACAGGGAGAATAGACAATCTTTCGGGAATTGGTTTGACGATCTTTTCCATCCACACCCGTCAAAGACATATGTCTCCCTTTTAATTTTAAGCACTTGTCCATATTTCCCCATCTCAGCTATAATTCGCTCATTCGGGATTTCTAGAGGTGCCTTAACTTTCACAATACGTTTTTCTGAATCAATCTCTTCAATTTTGCAAACTTGTCCATTAACAATTAGACACTTTTCTAAAAACTTCTCTTTCACGTCCTCCGAGCTTACAGTCAAATGCCAGACATTTTTACCAACATTAATTAACCCCTTTAAGACATTTGGTCCAGCGCCTATGATGTATTTTAATCCATGATAGACATCGATAGCATTAACTGAGAAATGCTTAGAGGTTGTTTATAGCGAGTTACCATACTACGCTCAAGAAGTCACATTGACCCAGACGACGCTAAGCAATACACGTGTCAACTACTGCGAATATAAATGCAGGTACGACGGCGCTAGCTAGCTAGGTAAGCGAGAGAGGTCTGAATCGAAGGCCAATCCCGCCAAGTACAAATGCGCCTATCAATAACACAAACAGTGGGATAAGACACCCACCTACATTGACATAAAAAGACACCACACGAAATACCAATGACATGCAGCTCAAAGCTTGCGACTCCGGTTTTCGAAATTAAAAACTAGAGTCACAAAATACAACAAACCACAGGACAATACACCAAAACCGAAAACACAAAACTCAACCAAATGCGCTTATGCAGCGAACAAAACAAAAATTAAGTGAACACGAGCAGTAGTGACGAAAATATTCGTCAGAATTAGCGTAGCCAAATTCAGTACTTCTGCCATTGACTGCTGCTGCTGCTGCAGCTACTGCTACTGCTACTACTACTACTACTACTACTACTACTACTACTACTACTACTACTACTACTACTACTACTACTACTACTACTACTACTACTACTACTACTACTACTACTACTACTACTATTACTACTATTACTACTATTACTACTACTACTACTACTACTACTACTACTACTACTACTACTACTACTACTACTACTACTACTACTACTACTACTACTACTACTTCTACTACTACTACTACTACTACTACTACTACTACTACTACTACTACTACTACTACTACTACCACTACTACTACTACTACTACTACTACTACTACTACTACTACTACTACTACTACTACTACTACTACTACTACTACCGCTACTCCTGCTACTCCTGCTACTCCTGCTGCTGCTGCTACTGCTACTGCAACTGCAACTGCTACCGCCGCTGCCGCTGCCACTGCTACTGTTACCGCTACCGCTGCTGCAAATGCCACTGCCACTGCTACTGTTACCGCTACCGCTACCGCTGCTGCAAATGCCACTGCCACTGCCACTGACACTGCCACTGCCACTGCTGCTGCTACTGCTTTGGCTGCTACTGGGAAAAGGCTAAACTAAATTCGCTTCTGATTGCGCGCAGTTAATTGAAAGGCAAATTTCTCGCTTCGTTCGTATCGTTCGCAACGCATGCAAGCAGCGATAAAGCAACTTAAGTCCGTCATAATAGTCCGTCAAGTTGTAGGAATTGTATGTCTTGACTATTTAATAAATATTCTGTTGAATATTTTGAAACTAATTTGACTGGGCGATGCTGTTGCCATAGGCAGCGACAGCATCCGGTCAAATTGGTTTCAAAATACTTAACAACGTACCTGCAGACCTATAGTTTTCTGGAAATTGAGGTTCAGGTAGTTCATGTTTCGATCGATCCCAACACGGGCAAGGCGTGGGCGGAGCTGAGCTAGCAATGCTCAGGGAATGGCAAAAATTGTATTCATCCATTAGGCCAGTTTTTTTAAAACATATTTTATTGCATATATTACAATGGGATTGGGCACAAGTTGTTCGAAACTTAGAAAAGCCCTCTCCCTACAGAAAAGATGTATAGGCGGCAAACATAAACATATACACAAAATAACAAAGTAAACGTATAAACAGATTAAATTTTATAATACATGTACATCTTATTGAGTATTTAATGATAGCGAGAGAGAGAGAGAGAGAGAGAGAGAGAGAGAGAGAGAGAGAGAGAGAGAGAGAGAGAGGGAGAGGGGGAGAGGGAGAGGGAGAGGGAGAGGGAGAGAGAGAGAGAGAGAGAGAGAGAGAGAGAGAGAGAGAGGGAGGGAGGAGGGAGGGAGAGAGAGAGAGAGGGGGAATAGTGAAGAGAGATCCAGAGAGGATAGTGAGGCCATTAATTTTGCCCAACAGTAATATTTTCATGATGACCACCATAACAAAACGCCCAAGGGCCTGTGTTGCTCACCTGGATCATTTGCACCGGAAAATATGGAAATTTGGTTTGAAAGCTTTACGGTCGTTTGAGAGGAGTATCATTTTTGGCAATCTCCGGACGATTTTTTAAATTAGGCCACTACCAGCACGGATGGAAGAAACCCTGTAAAATTACGAATAACAGTATGTGCCTCCATCGAAATATGATCTACACGTGGGACATTCGTTTATAAAAGTTATAATCTGTGGTGCGCTTCCGCGAACATAGCGGTGATCCGTGATTGAAACTGATGATGCCTTATTTGCAAAACATTCGCTTACTTATGCCCTCTTGTGTCAACTTAACCCTTTAATACCATTGCCGCTCTGCATCTTGGGGAATATGCATTTGCTGTCCAAGAGAAGGCTATTTCTGACAATTTACCACTGGAATGACTGGCTCGGTAACCGAGCCAGTCATTCTAGTGGTAACTTTTCAAAGCTAATCGTCTCCCGGCCTGCAAATGGACACTGGCTAAACAAACATATGACGTTTTCTTGATCACGTCACCACCCACCCACCACCTTTTGATGGCTAAGCCGGCCAAAAATAGCCGCTGCATTTGTCTTGAGGAATGCCCATAAATGGCAAGACAACTAAAAGCTAGCTTTTTGTAAATTTCAGGGGTAGATTTACAAAATAGTCTTCTCTTGTCTACAAAATTTGTCTTCTCGCTAAATATTGAACGTTACTCGATATGAGTTTTACCTTGTGCGATTTGAAGCACTGTTGACACAATATGTGTCAACTATCATCAGCCCGCGCCACATGGTTAGCATTTGCAAACAATACATACAGTTCCGCTTTACAATGTTGCTACTGTACAATGTTGCTGTCAAGTGCAACACGCCATGCAACCTCATTAAATAAGTGGCGCAAATGGCTATAATAATGAGCGACAAAAATAGTTTTTAAATAGGCAGACGCGTGCATGCACGTGATCAACCATTCCCAAACAGTCCGTAGGCCTACTTCACCTTTCATCTGACCTCGTATGACGTCATAATCAGCTCAGCGCGTGTATGATGACGTCATAATCATTACGTCACAAAGGATTCCGTATAGACGTCACCAAATCTCAAATGGTCCGACACGTTGTATGAATTGCATGTCTTTGTAATTCTGTGTTATTTAATAAACATGCTGTTGAATATTTTGAAACTAATTTGACTGGGCGCTGTTGCTGCCTTAGGCAGTAACAACACGCAGTCAAATTAGTTTCAAAATATTCAACAGCTTACCTGTGTAGTTTTTTTGGAAATTGATAGTCAGGGTGTTCAGAGATCGATCGATCCCAACACGAGCGAGATGTGGGTGGAGCTTAGCTAGAGATGGGCGGGGCATAGCTAAAACCGGAAAGGTCCCCTGTTGAGTCGTTTATAGGCATTATATGGCAGCGAGTCGTGCTTCTAAAATTAACAATACTGTATATAATAATCGATTTTCCAGGAATGAGCCAATTCGTCTTCCGACCAGTAGTCTATATTTAGCGTAACGACAATTGCATTCCCGTGTCTACAAACGCGAGAAATGTTAGAAAGCGACAGATATCCCTGGAGAGTCAAACAAATTAACGTCAAGAAGCAGCCGTACTGGAGTGGCGTGGAACTCTGTTTTAGAGGGGAATGCTTTTTCTGCGAATAAAAGAACAAACGTTTCGCAATGATGAAACGCCACGTGCGTATTATTTTACCATCAAACCATGATTATGGGATTATAAATGGGGGTTAGATTAACATACCATTAATCAGTCCTATGCCACGTTAACCCGTTATGTTAAAGTCTGGTAAATCAGCTTCCCGTGTGCTATTAGGCAGTGTCCATTTACATGCCTTGAAAAGACTATTAAAAAGGTTCTTTCTAGTGGTAAATTAAAAAAATAGTATTTTCTTTGACTGAAAATGGACACTGTTAGGCAAACAACCTTTCTTGGCCATTACCCCCTTTGATGTTCAAGCCTGTCAAAACGTCCTCTGAGGAATGTCCATTTGCAGGACAACAGAACGCTATTTTTGTCAATTTCAATGGTAAAATTACAAAAATAGTTATCTCTCCGCCTGCAAAGTTATAATTTCTAGACAAATATTGACCATTAAAGGGTTCATTGATATCAAGGTATGAGGAGCATTTTGAGCGTTTCGAGGTGTTCTCGACACAAGAACGGTTAAACAGTCCATTAAGCATTCTTGCTGAGAAGTAAGAGTGATAATGTGATGCTACATTAGAACTCTCAGGTTGCACAGGAATACACTATCCACATTGCATATTCTGTCATTTTCCGATGGATCTGCAATACCTACACAAAACATGTGACGCTTAGAGATGTGAGTGAACACATTTGCACATTGCCGTAGTAACGATATTTATCCAATGACGTAGAGTAATGTTTGATTATTGTTCGTCTTGCTGGATTCTTGAGAAGGGGAATAGGATGGCAAACGCAGGCAGATTTTATGAGATCAATTCAATCCGTAGTACTTTGATAAAGATGCTTAAAATGTAATACCGTAAGCCAACCTAAATGGATCTTGAGCTATAGGCGTGTTTTTTTAAATCTCTTTTTAAAAAAGGCAGTTTTGCTTACTCGCCCGCTTCAAGAGAACCAGCACTCGAGAATGCAGACGGTATAAAATGAATTTTGATTAAAATTAGTGTAGCTTATTGATTAGAGTATCGCAGTTGTCCGTCATGAAAACGTCTGAATTGCATGTCTTTTGTGCATTTACAACTTAATACACATTCTGTTGAATATTCTGAAAATAGTGTGGCCGTGGCCGATGCCAGAGCCCATAGACAGCGGCATCGTACATCCAAATTAGCTTCAAAATGTCCAAAAGTTCGAGTGTGTAGTCATCTAGAAATGCCGTCCCTGGAAGACCCAAGGTCTCTTGTATTTTTTGCAAGGCCTGTTGTGGCATATCTAGCTTTAATATTGGAGGGGTTGTATTGTCGAAAGCTCTGGAATAGGTGTTGCTGCAGGTGAAGAGCACTAGTGCAAAACATCTCCCTGTAGTGGTCCTATTGAAATTTTGCGGAAAGCATTTGAAAGGTTTGATGTGAGCGGTTAATTTCGCGTTTGCCAGTATGAAGTCTCATCAGGCGAATTTTCTTCTTTTCTTTATTTTTCACTACAGTAGAGATATTTCAGTACAGGTTAAATCTATTTTCTGGGCTGATACTATTTCAACTCGGGCTGAATTATAAATTAATTGCAACTCGATTAAAGTAGTTTCAACGCAGGTTAAAATAATTTCAATAGAATCTACTTCATTTGACAAATGCCAAGGAGACATTATAACTATAATCTAGCCTCTCCCAAATAAAAACTTTGCGCTAAACAGCATCGGCCGTGATCTTTAGAGATGTCTATTAGCAGGCTATGAGAAGAGTATATTTTGGATATTTACCACTGGAATAACTGCCTCGGTAACAGAAACAGTTATTCAAGTGGTAAAGAATATTCTTCTCTTAGCCTGCAAATAGACAAGGTCTAAGCAAATATTGTGATTTTCTTAACAATTAACACTTTAATCATCAAGCCGGCCAAAAAGACCTCTTCAGAAATCTGGGCGTTTTTTGTAAATTCCATTTATAAATTTGCAAAAAGAGCCATGTCTTGACGAGTAAATCAACATTCACTGAGCAACTAGTTCAATTTTCCTGATAAATCTTGACCGTTAAACGGCTATAAGTTGAAGTTTAAGAATAATTTTGAGCGCTTTGATGCGCTGTTGGCGTAAGGGAGGTTAAAATATGGCAATTGCTAATTCGCTTAGCTTGATATATCTACAATACACATATTCCTAGCACATATATTTGCCTCATTACCGATTTGGCAAGATTTATACTCGCACCGCAATACGTTTGTCTACTGGCCACATTCATCTATAGAGCGTCACGTGTTGGACCTGATATTAATTACGGAACACACCAGAGTAACTTACTGAATCGATACAGGCAGTTATTTGGTATGTTTAATATCTAAGGACTACGTGGATAAGGCAAATGTACATTAGGAATTATATAGATAACGCATTCTGAAACGGTCTCGTCGTGTAGTAATGTGTCAGTGAGGACAGGCGATTTCGCAACCCAGAACGAAGTTAGACAGTTTGTTGCTACCACAAGAGAGAGAGAGAGAGAGAGAGAGAGAGAGAGAGAGAGAGAAAGAGAGAGAGAGAGAGAGAGAGTGAGAGAGAGAGAGAGGAGGGAGGGAGGGAGGGAGAGAGAAGAGAGAGAGAGAGAGAGAGAGAGAGAGAGAGAGAGAGAGAGATACTGGATAGTTTCAATGACCTATGATTGAAAATTGAAAAGAGAAAATAATCATATTTTCGGTTGCTTAAAATTACTTAAGCATCGAACAAAGGTTGATTGGCTCTTTTGTAATATAGTATATAGGCATGCATAGTTTGTATCCTCAGTGTTCATTTGGGTCTATATTATTGACATATCGCCTAAGCGCAAGTTGTGTTGCTGGGCAGCGACTTGACAGTAATACGCAAGAGTTCGTGTAATTAGCCGACTTGTTAGCGTTAACTGTTTATCCACTGCATACATGAAAGTGCACTATTCACTACAGATGCAATCCAAGAAAAAGGTCCTTAACTCTTTAGTTTACGGTGTACCGACAGTCACTCGGGGTGGGTGGGGTTGTGGGGGTGGTGGGGGAGCGGTAGTTGATAAACGTAGAGATATGTCAGCGCGTTCCATAACGATTAGCTGTCTCGCTGCTGAAAACCACCATACAATAATTTCCATGGACAATAACTCTGGACTTGCTGAATATTTTGAATATTTCGAAAACAATTTCACTGAAAGTTGTTGATGACTAAGCCATCAACAACTCTGAGTCAAATTGTTTTCAAAATATTCTGCAAATTCAGCAAGCGGGCAATTACTATGTTCCATGAATGTGTAGGCTGGGTTCAGCAAGCGGGCGATTACTATGTTCCTTGAATGTGTAGGCTGGGTTCACGTTATGCTGTCTATTGTAATCATACAATAAATCAACGTCCCGAGGGTCATAACGCTCACGTGGACTTTAATATGAATTGCAATAATGGGGCCGTCTATAATACCATCTGGTCTACGCATACCTTATCAACCGCAATTTACGCAGTGTTTATTTAATTGCGCAGATCTATTGCAAGGAAACATATTTTCCAGATGGCCAGCAGGGTGGAAATTTCGCAGCCGGCCAATTTCGATAAGGACCATGCATCATAATGGCACACCAGTTTGCAAAATGGCCATGTGGCAGTGTTATTCGATTTCGCATTTATTCCAATTTTATGAAAGTGGTCTTCCCATACCACAACCCAAAGGATTTCCAATGCCTTTTAGAATTCAAGCGAACATGCATAAATTTGTATCCAAAGCAATTTCCAGGATGATAGCTTGTGAGAGATCAAATATGCCAGAAAGCGACCCTTCCCCATAGTTCTACCACATATAATAGAGGGATCAGATCTGTCACTCATGTATATGTTGTCATACTCAATTACGTCACGTGTAGGCTGGGGTCACAATACATATTTGACTTCGCTACGAACATTGAAAAGTCCGTCAAGTGTACGATTTTTGTATGTCTGTGGTGGATTTACTATTTAATGAAAATTATGTTATTTTTAAATTTTAATTTAACTGGGTGATATGGCAGCAACATCACCCAGTCAAATTAATTTCAAAATATTGTACAGCTTACCCGTATGGTTGCCTTGAAATTGGAATTCTGGGAATTAAGGATTCAATATATATCAATAGATTCCTACAAAAAAAAAGTGGGCGGAGCTTAGCTAGAAATATGAGGGGCATAGCTAGAAATGGGGCCTTCTATCGATTTCCAAAGTTTTGCATACATTGCCCAAAGAGAGTGCGCGGTATAGTACAAAAACAACGGAATATTCTATTTTCGTCTATGATGGGAAGAGTGACATTTGACCTACATTCTCTAGAAAGAATTTCAAACAGAAACACTTCGGATCAAATGCTGCCTAAACCCTTTAACACTCATATCAGGCAAAAAAAACCCGGCTTCGCCAGTGGTCTTGAGAAATGCCCCTTTGCAGACCAAGAGAACACGATTTTTTTAAATTTTATCACTGGAATGACTGGCCCGATAACCGAGACAGACATTCCAGTGGTAAATTGTCAAAAATAGTCTTCTAGTGGTCTGCAAAAGGTCATTTTCTATGAGAAAATTCAAATTTTCTTGAACAAATTCGAGGGTTAAAAGGTTGAGGCAAGTATCATTTTGATTCACCCAAAAGAGGTCGAAGTCTGTTATCTACACAATATCTCGCCATTTGAAAACAACATTATTCTATTCTTTGTTCATCCGTTTTCCCCAAAATACATTAGTAAACCATCCAATATGTGCACAATTGCACCGCGCCTGCTTTCGTGCGCACATGCGTGCGTGCGCGAAGATAAGAATTATTTTAGAATTAAACTGACAATGGATAAATTCATTGCTTTAAAAGCATGTACTCCTCTCCATATACATGTATCTCATAAAGGCATTTTCACCAACATCACCCATAATTGCGAGACAGATCGGATTATGGATTTGCATTACTTACTAGCCATTGTGTGTGTGTGTGTGTGTGTGTGCGTGCGTGCGTGCGTGCGTGTGTGCGTGTGTGCGTGCGCGCGTGCGTGTGTGCGCGCGTGCGTGTGTGTAAGAGCAATCAAAGATGCGCCGCTTGGAAATGAGAGGGAGCGGGACAAACAGAAAACAATAAAATCCAACTGCTAAAAAGGAACGCGAGGAGACAGATTGGGAAATTCTTTGATCGTCCCATGAAAGGGATTAATATATAAAATCAATACTGTAACTCCACACCATCCTAACTATCCCGTACTATGTTCTATACATCCGATAGGTCAAGCGATTCCCTCACTGACCCAATGAGTGATGTCCAGATTGCGTGGGTCATCACTTCGATTTAACCTTGTGTAGTTTTATCACATAATAGCAACTGCTCGGGTGAATGAATTCCAACTGACATAACACGCTCGCGGCAGGCTTATGGAATTGAAGCTCACGCACGCACCCAGTTATTTACAGGGCTTCTGTGATATGTATATTATGTAGTCCATGTGGCTACAGAATTAACTAGACAGATATTTCATCTCTGTCACAAGAATTCTGCAGCCGATACTTTCCAACATGGCGGAAAATTATGGCCATTTTGATTCAGATTTTGTATATCGTTTGAACTCGTGAATGTATCCAGCTGGTTTAAGTGTCAATATATATGGTATCGAACTCGAGGAATATGGAACCCGCATTATCTACTTGCTAGCCCTAATTATAGCGCAAAAACTCAGGATGTCTGATAGAGAGTAAGAGTTTACACCATGCTTATTTCTAGAGCTAGTGTCTATCTCTATCTTGATGTTAAAGCATATGTTTTTAAGACATTGATTCGAAAATACGTAATATCATTTTAAATGGGGTGTGGGGGCGGTAATTCTATGAGGTTTAAGGTGACTGAAATGTGTGAAACATATTTACCCATAAACCATCCCTCCATCTAACCCGTTCTATGTATGTCACGATATAGGGCCTACAGTTCTTCTGATGTTTCCTAGACACATTTTCCTACCACAAAGGCAATGAATGGCATACAATATATAGGCCTACATTGAACAAGACAAAGATGCAATGCATGAGGAAAACACAAAGTCTTCGTTAATCCTGAAACAAATAAACAATCTGAAGATAACGCGGGTCGCATCAATGTTACCTGACCATAACCGAGCAAGGGCTGAGAAATGATTATACATATCCCCTATGTGTCGTGTAAGGTTGTGTTCAGAGTGAAAGAGGGTCACGGTGGCTTGAAAGTGGATAGCGAGTCAGTCGGAATATGTGAAGAGCAATGTGCGCATTGCATTCTTGGCGGCACCTAGTGTAGACATTGACAGCGAGGGGCAAGATTTTTGCTGCAGATTGATATGCCTATGGAAAATGCATGAATAGTCACGCTGTCATATATGAGCGGCACGCGATACTGTTGAGGCAGCAGGTGCTATCTCGAGCAACGCAACATGGGAAATATATTGCAAACTTCAAGACAAATACTGTGATGTTACTGAGAGGTGCCACTCGTTGGAGAGCACAATTAATGCCGGATATGCTGTTGAAATGTTCTCCTCCTTATTTGTCACATCAGCAATGTACGAATGTTGCAAATTTAAATCCTGCAGATTGTACATGAAAATGGTGATCAAAGTGACGTTCATGACTACATCACACGTGAAGCAAGAAGTGCTGTAAGACGACAGGTTGTGCAGCTTTGCTTTCTTTTCCCAAAAATCACGTTTTATGAAATACATGAAATAGTGGCTAATAAAACCGCCACTTCATGTGATGACTGCTCATAGCATATAATCACACGCAACTTGTGCAGAAGCAGCGAGCAGCGAGAAGATTACAATAATTAACCGGATAGGCGTGTTCGTCAATTTTGGCTACGTATTGAGAAGTCGGAGCCTGTTGTCTTCCCATGCTATTGCAGAGCTGTGAAATCAATAACACACATATGCCAGTCATTTCGTCAACACAGGCATAGCCATTTGCGTGCTTGGTAACTGTAACTTTGACAACAGTTCTTTATTGCATTGTAGAGCCACCTCCTATGATACATTTCAGGCTGTTCCGGAGAAATGCCAGGGGGAAAGCCAAATACTTCCTCCATATAATTAACAAAGCGGAGTTTCAAATTGATATCTGATCTGACATACCAACGTGTGGACCCAAGAGAATGAATCGACCATCCATTCACGGATTATAATAGCCCGAGGGGCATAGATGATATCATAATAGATTAGGAAATATTATGTGAGAAAACTGTACATGCAGTCCTGAGAGGAAACATTGACACCGTCACGGCAAGGTATGCTGATCGTAGTAGACGCAAGTCAAACATTGACGTGGAATGCCTTTCATATAATCCTTGTAATCAGCAATGTCTTCAAGGAGCTGACTAATGCAAATGTGGTGGACCACATGAAATCATCTCACAATGAGATGAGATGCATGGCGACAAGCTCAAGTATTTGAATGTCACCGAGCGTGAGTTGGGAGCCTACAAACTATTACATAAAGAAAGATTAATTCTAAAAGAAAAGAAACTCTCAGGTGCTATGTATGACCAGAATTAAACTATCCGGTTTCAGAGACTGTGAAAATGAAAAAGCGAACATGTCATTCTGTCGCAATATGCATCACAGCGAAACAGTCTAAGCAGTCATAGAACATTTTTGATACTGTTCAAAAGGGAGGAGGAGTGTCGGTAAATAACATTTTGACATAACACCTGCTGTCAACATGTCTATTTTCAAATGCGAATGCTGCTACTAAAACAGTCAAACACAGCATAATTACTGAACACGGGAAGAAACTGAGCACTGAGGAGAATGAGTGTATCATTTAGAAATGGCTGTCATTGCAGATTTCATGTCCTACATTCGATTGGTAAAGATGTCACCTCAGGAAACGTTCGGACCAGCAGTCATTATTTTGAATAGCATCTCACAGGCAGTGTGCAGTGCACAAGAGATTCAGGCCGTGTTTGAAAGTTTTCTTGAACTGTCTATAAAATCGGAACTGCTTCGGAGGGCATCGAATACGGGAAGTATTGACTTGGTACACAATCAACCTGTTCAAATTGACAAATTCTGAGAACCAGCAAGCAACACTAATTTTCAGCAGCTTACATGAGGGGGTGTCGGGGTGATCGTGATAACCAATGACACGCATACCTGTAGTGGTGTACTGAAATAGCGAGAAAACTGATGTATAGCAGAGGTGTTCCCAGCATTGAATAGGCCAACATTTTTTTTGTATTGGTCCTAATGTGAATTGGTCACTCGAGCATCGTGCTTAACGTTCTGTGAATCTCTCAGACGACACATATACATATGTGATGGCGCTCGCGCTGAATTATGTATCCTCCATGTATTCTCCATGGTTAAATGAATTACAGATTCGTTTGGTGACAGGAGCAAGGTCTTTATCTCTTAATCACAGTTTAACCACGCTTAAACCTGAACTATACGTTGTTTTGGTCAAGAGGACATGATGCTTGAAACAAAGTATTAAACTAAGCAGTCAGCATTAAATTGCATCACTATAGTATTTTCTGGCAGAATTTCGGAAGTCGGAAAGTTGAACACATGGTAGAGAAATTTCTTCTTTTCACTCCCATAAACTTCAAATTAGATCAGAAGATACATACAACCAGCATTCGAATTTATTCGCGAGTCACTCACTTTCTTAGCTATAAATATGCTACCGTAAACCCGGCTATGTCGATGTTGACAGTCGTTGACGACGATCGTCCGATCGGAAGTGAACGGTTCTGTTTTCGACTGGTTGCCAGTCATATTTCATATATATATATATAATTTTATGCAGTCTGATCAATTAAGAAATAACTTACTCTATATACTAAGATTAGGGGTGAACAAACATAAGTGAAATCAAGAACTACATTCAATGCATGTTTCAAATATTTTTTGATGAAATATGTTTGGCACCCGTATATGATATAGTTCTTGATTTCACTTATGTTTGTTCACCCCTAATCTTAGTATATAGAGTAAGTTATTTCTTAATTGATCAGACTGCATAAAATTATATTTTGGCACCAGAACCGACTCAATGTGGAAGTTAGTTTCAGGAATAAACATAGGGACAAACTAGTATATCTGTTACCTTAAACTCTTGTTTTTGTCTTTTATTTTGTCTATTATCTAGAAAATGAGCTACTACATAATGCAATTGCCGAATTCCGTGAATGCGAAAACCTATATATTGACGCCAAAACTAGTTTGATAGTTTTGATAGTTCCAGAGATATTCAATATTCAAATAAAATAGCCGCCATTTCCCGCCCTCCTGGTAAATGACTGCTACATAATTCTTGTCACAGAGTCAAAATGTCTACCTAGGTTAATTCTATAAAGATTTGGTCCAGTAGTACATAAAACAATAAAATAGGCTACTATGTGCATCAATTTAGAACATTGTGGAACCATGAATAATCATGACAGTACCGCGCAAATTCAACGCTCAAACTCACTGTTTGCAAATGGACAACAATTACTAAATGAGTCATTTAGACATGCTGTAACTCGGGCTTTGGTAGTCTAACTAACGTTAACTCCACATTATATGTTCTAATAGATGATCTTTGTTGTCTTTTCAGTTAATGCTTCAGATGCACAGATGTGCTACTTTATAAGTTACTTTGGTCAATCGAACGACCGGCCGGATGAGGCACCGATAGCTTTTTCAATATCACGTAAGTTCTAAATAATAATCTCCTAGTAAAACCTGTTTTAGCTCTCACCAGTCTGTCAAAATTTAAAATTTTCACATTAAATTTAAAGATGAACTGGTGTTCATTTCCCAATAAATTTGGTGGAATATGTTGCTGTCGTAGACAGCAACATCGTCCACCAAAATTATTGAAAAATATACACCAGTTTCTTTGTGATACAATATTGACATCAGAGTAATAGGAGTTAGTGACAATCGTTTTGAGCGCACACAGCCCGTCCATTTTAGCTAAGCTCTGTGCAATAGAGGAATCCGGGTTATTGCTCAAGTATATGACGTCGCAATCAACTACGTCACGTGTAGGCTGACGTCATAATCAATTACGTCATGAATAGTCCGTCAAAAACGCCTAACAGTCAGTAACGTTGCACAAATTGTCTTTATGATTGAATAAACATTCTGTTGAATATTTTGAAACTAATATAACTGGACAGCAAGAGCAACGAGTTAAAGTAGTTTCAAAATAGTTAACAGGTTACCTGTATAGTTTTCTGGAAATTGAGTTTCAGCGAGTGCAGGGATCGATTGATCCCAACACGTGCAAAGCGTGGATGGAGGTTAGCTAGAGATTGGTGGAACATAGCTAAAACTGGATTCAACAATTTGTACGCACGTGTGAATTGAAATCGATTTTAATACTTCGAAACCTGAATTCCCAGAATGTTAATTTCATGGTAACTATGCAGGTAAGCTGCTCACTCTTTTGGAAATAACATCTCCTAATACAATTTATTATACTGAACATAATATTTATTTACTTCTCATTAAGCTGCACTATTGCCATACACTATAGCATACGCACATTAACATAACACTTGATACCTTCGTTAGTTATCGTCTTGATATTTCAACATAGGTACCGGAAGATGTAGCAAAATATGAAAGTCGAACTTACAGATTTAGGTAGCCATAATTATTATAAATTCATGGCGAAGACGACCAAAACCTGTCTCTGTAGTGGTGATGAGAAATGTCCATTTGCAGGCCATGAGAAGACTATTCCTTTTCAAATTTACCAGTCATTCCAGTAATAAAATTTCAAAAATAGTCTTATCTTGGCCTGCAAATGGACTTTCAATAAGAAGATATGTTGATATTCCAGACCGAATTTAGTCAGTTAGTTGGTGAAATCAATCAATCAATAGATGAATTAATTAATCTATTAAGTCATTAATTGATTAAATCAAATAATAGATGAATTAATTAACTAATCGTTTCGTACACGCATACAAAGGGTGCGGCGCTTAGCTAGAACTGGATGTTAATTAATTAATTAACATCCATTTCTAGCTAAGCGCTGTGCACTTTGTACGCGTGTAGGAATCGCTTAAAAAATTTCCCAGAATCTAATGTAACTATGTAGGTAAGATGTTGAATATTTTGAAACTGGGAGTAAAATTAGTTTCAAAATATTCGAGTATTCAACAGAAAATTTGTTAAATTGTAAATTCACTAGTGATATACAATTCAGACATTTTTGTGACGGAAGTTTCTCACCTTTGTCTCATTTTTAGTGTGGCGTCAGATAACAAGTGATGTATTTGATTATGACGTCAGATGCTTGAGTAACAGTTTGGACCACTTTATTGTGTTTTATGTCTTGCCACCATCACATTCCTCAAACAAAGCTCTGACACACGACGCCATGTGATCGACACTTCTGATCTGTGAAGGATCACAGCACAATGCTTGAAAATAAACGTCAAGGTGCACATTCACACCAGAAAGCTTGAAAATAAAATTTTTAGAGGCTTAAGTATACAATTTAAACAATTATATTTTGACGCATTCTGGTGTGAATGTGCACCCTGAAGTATTGTCGCGATGTGACCAGCATCATCCGTCCTCATCCTCCTTGCGTCGTGGAATTTGTTACATCAAAATCAACGAGCATTGGTGTGTTGCTGGCCGACGCGAGGCTTACTTATACAGTCCAATAACTATTCTCACCAACCGGAATTCTTTTTGGAGCAATCAGCCGTATGCTTTCATACACGCAATGCACCTGGAGAAGTGACCACCACTGTAGATAATAACATTGAATCCCATTGACCAAACTTGATGAGAAACCACTCTCAACTTCTCATCTCTTCATCCTTCATACACAATAACTCTCACCAGATGATTTCCCTTCTCTCAACCCCGGGAAACCAATCTCTCAGGACGCGGGATAAACACCGCCTCTGTACTTTGGATCTCTTGTACATCATGCTCCCATGTTTCAGAACCACTGGTGCCCTAGCCAGTGTCAGCACACCAATGTAACACGATATTTGGTCTATAGTAAGAAAAAAATAGGAAGTAAAACTATAACAACAGCGACCACAAACTTTATTTGGTACTGGCGGCCCACCGTATGCGACAATATTCCTAATGACGCGTTATGCTAACATTACGGTTTCAAAATGCAATAGTACAACGGATATGAACATAAAGTTTCACTGGTTCGGTGACATAGCCTGCTAACTAGCTTTAGAATTCCTTCTCTTGATTCTATATGATGCCTGGTTCATAAGAACGGGCCAAACATATAACATTACTAACCAGCTTCTTCAGGCCATCAACATAATATAGCCACCGGTGTGAGAGGTATTTTGTCTCTCCCGAACACTGGAACAAAAATGCCACCGTAAACTAATGCAACTCTCATCAACCATATCGTAGCTGTAACGATGCTTTCATGTTGTACCGTCGTAAACATGGCCTAATCAGGCCCACAAACACACCACACGATTCCCGTGTCGAATTCCTGCTTGTCTTATATAAATAGGGCCTACTAGTTCCTCCAGTCGACCATGAACGGCTTCTAACACGATTCACTACAAGTTTTCGTTATTGGGCTAAGGCCACAGAAAAAATACCCCGTTTTCCGGTTATTAGAGCTGGAAGAAATAGTTTTTCTTCTGATTACTCCACCAAGCCAATCTTTCAAGATCTTCGAGGCCGCCGTGGTTTGTCAACTGACCCAATACCTTCCTTCTGGTTCCAGAATGACTACACCGTCCTATTTGGTTTTCGTCTCATCAGATGATGAGTTGCGTACAATCAATGTAAGTGCTGTTAAAAGTTGGCGTAGACAAGTGTGCTGATCACAGATGTGTAAAACTTAAACTCTCCCGACTTCGAGCATTGGATTCAACGGTTCACTCAACCAAGAAGTCATTTTGACTGCGGGATCCAGTACACGACATGGCAGGTCTCTGACCGCAAACGGTCAATAACGACAGATGGCATGTCCCCTGATCAGAACTTAATGGATGTGATTAACGTAGCGGCTGCGACGAAAAGCAACCCCCTTTTAACGTGACAGGCGGTCCTGTCAGCGTTTGACACGCACGGCCCTTCTCTGACCGTCATATCCACGTCAGGAAATCGACGTGGCACTATAATATTACACACGCGCTCACGCGACCGTTTAAGTGAAAATAGAAATGTGTATCTATAAATATGTACTGGCTTTTAAATACAAGATAGTTATCAAAATGGCAACTGTTCAAGAATCATTTAGCCACAATTGAAATTAATGACCATATTAGACCATAGCCGGTTAGGTTTTGTACACCAGAAATCATTTGGCCAAGTCATTCAGATGACATTAAACATCGTTTTTTAACTGCTGGCAAGGGAAATTAACGTCAAGTGCTCGAATATGGAAGAGCTTCAAGAGGTGTAAACTATTTCTCATGGTAGCAATTAGCAAGCCTCTCCGTGAAGCGTTGGTCTCAGAAGCATTCTGCAATAAAGTTACGCGCAAACTCATTTATCAGTCACAGAAACCTATGAATGAGAAAGGCCTATCAGCTTAGTGGAGCCTTGCATAGAAAGAACGCATATATGCTTGCGCACCAATACATACCGAAGTCTACAGTGGCTGTGAGCTGACGGAATTGTTATGAGTGAAGAATGATAATTTGTTGAATTAGATTGTATATCTGGAGATAAAATAAATGTATATAGAATTCAGATAGGGGCACTAATATGCAAAGCAAGTACCTTCACAATACTTAATGTTAAGTAATACAGTAGTTTCAGCTCCATATGTTTGTTAACCTTTTAATGACTACATTTCTTCGAAAAATTAAATTATTTACTTGTTGAATGTGCATTTACAGGCCAATAGAAGACTATTTTTGAAAATTTACCACTGTAATGACTGGCTCGGTTACTGTTTTATTGTTGACCTTGCTGTTCTTATCGTTGTCGGCATCATGGTTCCTGTTATTTTCTTGATTGTCGTCGTCGTCGTCGTCGTCGTCGTCGTCGTCGTCGTCGTTCTAAGCTTTTCTAAAGTATTTCCCATGTAGCTGTTATTTCGTTGGCTCTGTTCTGGCAGGGAATTATATGTCATAAATGTCACCATTGTCTACGTTGCGTCCAGTCTACTCAAGTGAACAATTCACCTGCATTTAAATCAAACATACGCTTTTCACATTATCCATGAAATTCCAGTGTCTCAAATCTCTCAATTTCAAACCAACCATACAGGTAATATGATAGCTACTTTGAAAAGTAATTTGTGTGGAAGATGTTTCTGCCTAGGGCAGCCACGACTTCCAGTGAATACAGTCACATCACTTTCAAAATATTCAAGATAAATATTTCTGGTATTTTGCCGAATAAATCTGAAAATAGACGCGTGGCTTCTTCGAGAATACAGCTATAATGTAATGGCCGACCATCTTATTACGTCATCACAATGACTAGACTGTTACACAGACTCCACTTCAGAGACCAGACAGATCGGGACCCAGTCTATCTCCGTAGTTGACTGTAAACGCAACACTGTGGATCGTGTTGATTTTGGTACCATCTTAACCTCTGTATGACTAGCTTGATATAGACATTAAAATCGACTTGATCCATCCAGTAGTTCGTATGCTATTAGTATCTACGCAACGTCAGCAAATTGACCTCATTTTGTGTACAACCGATTTAAATTTTACGACGAATTAAGAGGGACATTTTTGCAAAAACCCAGAAGGCTCATTCGAAATTCAAAATTCAAAATTCAAAACACGATTTCGAAATTCAAATCTTAAATCAGCTAATCAAATTGTATGTGTGTACAGTCTGAAATGGTCATAGCCGATGAAAAGGATTCTTCGCACATAGTGAATTCCAGGAAATAGAACACGCCTGAGTAAGGATACTCCAGCTGCTGATGTGCATATTGGCCACAATGAGAACAATGATAACGGATTAATGGGCAACATGTTCTCGATACTGATAGGATATGCACTGCACATGCGTACTAATCTACCAATCATCTTTCAGACTTCCTTACATTATCACTGCTTTACAATATTGGCATATTTACTTGTTATTTATAAACTCAGCAATAATTGCGTAATGAAAACTTCACAGATGACGCTAAAACGGAACCATACAGCTGCAATTTTACTA
Organism: Chaetoderma sp. LZ-2023a; assembly: GCA_034401795.1. Lineage (NCBI taxonomy): Eukaryota > Metazoa > Mollusca > Caudofoveata > Chaetodermatida > Chaetodermatidae > Chaetoderma > Chaetoderma sp. LZ-2023a. The sequence goes on from CM067372.1 coordinate 119,995,834, forward strand.
TATACATTTTCATAAGTAAAAGCACAAATTTCTGTGACAGCAAACACACGCTACCGTCCTAAGTTAACTATGGTGGGCATGGCTTTTTGTGCATGATGGTAAATGGAAAGGGGCCAATGCTGAAATCTGGGGCTTTTTTCCACAACTATGTCACTATGTGCTTGTATGACTATATGTGCGTATGTATACTGCACATGTTTTGAAATGCTACCCCAATAGCAATAACTACTGCACCAATATAGCCATAGCTACCATACCCATACCTATCCATAGCAATACACACATATTTCTTTCTCTAATAGCCATTCCCTATACATACACCAATTACTACTCTAGACATACACGCACCACGACTATACGATACCTTTGCTTATAGCCACACATATATACATACCCATCAATTATACACACATAGCTTCCCAACACACAAATAGCCACCCTACCATATTATAACATAGCTACATCTACCCATACATCCATAGCTAGACAATCTCATATACACATAACAAGCCAAGCACATGTCTACCCATACCAATACACACGCAGCCCCATTAACCATACACCCATCACTACCATGGTATAACTATGCACCACAACTACCCATAATAATACCACTACCGTAGGCTAGCCTATTAGCTTACTCTTGTGGCCAACTAAACTAGACTACTTGGATAGCCTACTAGTATACTCGCTAGCACAACCTACTCAACTAGACTAGCCTAACCAATCCAATTAGCATTGCCTACTAACGGACTGGCCTAACCTATTAGCCTAGCCTGGATTCAGGCCTACCTACTAGCCTAGCCTGCTGGTCTAACATACACGTCTACTCTACTCGAATGGTAGCCAGGTCTCGCGTTCTGGCCTAACCTACTGGTTTAGCATACCAGGCTAATCTCCTAGCTTACTTTCCTATATAGTGAACTAGCATATTCTACAAACTTAACATACTGGCTTAGGCTAAAGCCTACTGGTCTAGCCCATTTCCAGACTAGCCTATTGTGCTAGCACACTAGCCTAGCCTCCTAGCATATCCGAAGCCATGCCAACCAGCTATGTGATGTGGGGATACGTGTATGGGTTGCTATATGATTAGTCACGTAGTAGATGTATACATGAAGAATAGCTGTTATGTGGTGGTAGGGATGTGGTGGTAGGGATAGCTATGGGGTAGGGAGTAATAGCTGTGGATTTGAGGTAATTATGATAGCTGTTGGGAGAGGGATATCAGCTGTGCAGTTTGGCATGTTTATCATTTGGGTTTAGAGTAGGAGTTGTGTATGGGTAGGAATGCCGGCATCGATATGGCACCTATATGTTTTGTATAGCTACAATTTACGGGTAGCTATGGGTCAGGTAGTGATACGGGTGTGGTAGCTATTGGCTATGAGTATTGGTAGTATATGGCAACGGCTAGGGTAGCTATGTCGGTATGGATAGTAGCGGCGTGGATATGGCATGGTAGCTACACCTAAGCATACCCTACACCAATAGCTACCCATAACACAAAAGCTACCATACCCATTAACCCCATAGCTACCATTATCCCACCCCACACTCACACATGTACAGATACCCATGCCATACACCCAAAGTTAACTCTCCCATACACCATGTCTACATACTCATATACCCATAGCTAACACTATGAGTAAACCGTTGCGAAACCTATCGGCATATGAATAGGTTATATATATAGAAATATTGTCCTAGTATATATCTCCCCCATACACCCACCAAACACAAAAACTGAAACGCCCACATACCAACCTCACGTTGTAATAAATACCTACATCGCCCAAGTACTTAATTATATATTAAACACAAGTACCTATAGGCACCAACCCATCCACCCAAGTACCCATCCACCCGCCAAGTCGCGTAGACACATACTTGCACGCATGCACGCGCACAGTGCGGAAAGGTGTGGGGCGGTGCATGGCGAGGCTGGGTAATACGATAGGCTCGGTCAGGCTTCTATGCTAGATCAGCTAGCATGTAGACTAAGGCAGGTTAGTGTACTACATCTGGCTAATATGCTAGTCCAGTAGACTAGGCCAAACTAGTAAAACAGAGTTTGTTGGTCTGGTGGTTCAGTACTATTTATCAAGCTTAGGCAGGCTGGACTGAAAGGTAGTAGATCACGAGCGAAGCCACGGTTGTGACCCAGCTAATGTATGACAAGAACTGGACAGCTGATTTACAATCATGCAATAATTACTCGATAACACACAAGAGTTCTCTAAATGATATTCAACTTTTACTTGTTAAAATACATGTTAGTTAAACATTTAATATACTACATAAATAAGTTTCACTTGAACAATGGTACACTGAACTTATAACAACCTCATAATTCAACGCTGACTTGACTATATAAATCAAATATCCTTGTGACCGATCCGCGCAACCTGAGTCGACTTGTGACCACACCTAATTCATTGAATATAGTGAAAAAGCTGACAATTATATGAGTTTCCTGTTGACGTTCCCGCACTAAGCAGTGCGTGCGTGCGCGTGCGCGTGCGCATGCGCGCGTGAGTGCGAGCGAGCGAGCGCGTTCGTGAGCGCACGCGCGATCGTATGTGAAGGGATTTATCTATATCTCATTTTAAAATTTTACATTGAGTGGACGGGGCTGGTGGTGGCAATTACCAAGGAATTAAAAATGATTGAATAAATGTCAGAAACAGATTTTTTCACAAGTTCTGAGCTTGCGATTATTATTAATTGTTCATTCTGAAAATGAGTGTTGTTGTAAACTGAGCTGTCTCGACACCAACAACTTCGACAACACTGTTTTCAATATCTCTAATAGATGTAGGAAGTTATTAAAAGTGGCTAGGCTTCAACACTATAGTGGCAAACCATTCGCTGGTCACTTAATAACTGCACTTTTCCCATGCTCTAGCTTTTGTCTATAATTCTATAATCCCATAGCCTATACCCGCTTATTATACATCATATTTGTAACGATATATCTACCATAGTCATATACTTAGTATGATGTAGGAGTGTTCTACTGCAACGATACACGCTACAATAATTGGTTTTAAGTAGCATACAGTTATATCTTGTTATCACGGACCGCGTTCTTTAATAATCTAGTAGTACTAATATACATCCATGGGGTAGAAACTATATCAGAATAATATTAGACATCAGAATATATCTATAGTTGCTGGAGCAACCACTTGCCCTTTGGACCAATAACATGGTGGCTCGTTAAGACAGTGGTCTTTTGACAACGTCTAATCTTCTGCCTCCGAACAAGACATCATATAGCGGCTTATTTATTTTAAGCGGCTCTGTCTAGATTGTAGTTAATTGTCTGTGCTCCATAGGGTGGTACCACAAGACAGGTTATATCTATGCCATTTCCACCTCGTGATACTGGTATGTTAGGTCAATGTGTTATGCTATTAGTATGATAAGCCAGTCGCATAGACATGGCTGCTATGCTAGCAGAGTGCAGGTGTATGCTAGTATACAGGCCAGGAGGCCAGGCCAGGTTAGTGGGTTAGCTAAGACATTAGACAAGAAGGCTATGCTAGTAGGTTACCCAATACGATTAGGTTAGCTCGGTAGGCTAGGCCAGTAGGTCAGATCGGGATATGATGTTTAGCCAGTCATATAGTATGTTAATCCTGTCGGTTAGCTAGACCAGTAGTTGGGCCAGTATGCTAAAACAATATATTAATATGTAGATTAGTAGGCTAGGCTGGTAGGCTAGGTTATGGTAGTCTAGTAGGAGGAGCTATGCTAGTAGGCTATGCTAGTAGACTATGCTAGCAGGCTTTGCTAGTAGGCTAGACTAGTAGGCTAGGCTACTATGCTAGGCTAGTATGCTAGGCTAAAATGTCGTTGTGTTTGTCTAGGTTAGTGGACTATGCTAATGTAGTTCTGTCCGCATTGATATTTGTAGCAGCGGTGTATTGGTATGTTGTGGTAGCAGTGGGTGAATGTGTAAGGGTTGGGGCTATGGGTGTATTGTATGGGTAGATATAGATATGGGTATATATGTGCATATGGCATTGGCTAGAAATGTTTGTTTGGGGGTAGAGATAGGTATGTTGTAATATGGTAAAGGTGGATATGAGTATAAAGGTAAAAACAGTGGTGTATGGACAGTATGGGTATGGCAGCGATCAGTGTAAGGTGGCCACTAGTGTGTGTATTAGGACAGATATTAGTGTATCGGAGCAGACGAATTGGTGGTCAAGAGTATAAATATGGGATGGTATCGGTTTATACATGAGGGCAGCAATTTCCAATATATAAGACTGTTTATAATAGACTGATCTAAGATTTGAATTTCGAAGTCGAGTTTTGAATTTTGAATTTCAAATGAGCCTTCTGAGCATTCGTACATTTTCTGTTCAGATTACTACATGCTTTATCACACCTCGTTTTACGTGAAATAATAATAATATTGTCTGGTATGAAGAGAATAGCTCTCGTGCCCTTTTAAGTTTCAATTCTCTCTACCACTATATTCTAGTGGAACTCACTATGCCAATGGCGACTCAATGCACACTAGATTCTTTTCGCGATCTCGTATCGTAGGAGATCCCGCGAGACACGGATGCTTAACGAATGTGTCGTATCGGGGCTGTAGGGGTGAGAGATTGCGCCAGTCAAGATTTCCTGAAGTTTTACGGCTTGCAATTACTTGATGGGCTGAAGCCTCTGAATGCAAACACACACCGCAACCGAACTTTAATTTATTATTGAAGGCCAGACTAAAGTTTAAATTTGTTAATAGAAATGAGTAAATGGAAAAGCTGTCACTCCACCACCCCACCCCACCCTGCCAAAATGGAAATGGGACAGCTGCCTCTATGCTTTTGGCGCCCGTGAATTTGAATAACCGATATAGACCTATAACTTATTAAATATGCATTATCAGAACTATTAGTTTACTCTTAATTATATAATTAATATAGGATATCATACCTATTTTGCTATGTAATTCTTCAGCTTTGAAAATAGGCACAGACTGTTCTTGTCTGACTCCACAAAATCCAGGTGATTTGTGGCTATTCTCTAATAATACAGAAAGCACACACAAGAATGGCGCGTATTGTAGGCTATATATAGCTAAATCATCCAGTGTAAGCGCCCGCTGGTGCAAGTTACCGGAAACAATTGTGACATTGAACAGAACCTTTGTCTAGTTGTCACTTGATTCATTTGAATTATACGTTTTTTGCTGAAAAAGGCTCGGGGCACTGTGAAAAACACCCGGGGCCTGGGCCCAGTGTGCCAGTACCTAGCGACTCCGCTGTGTGGGAGGGAAGGGGTGTATGGAGAGAATGAGGGAGGGGTTAGGGAGGGAAGGGCGGGAGAGAGAGAGAGAGAGAGAGAGAGAGAGAGAGAGAGAGAGAGAGAGAGAAACTTAAAAGGCAACGAGATGACGAAATGTGTTTATAGTCGCCTCATATCGATGGTATGTATGTGTGGGTGTGTTACGACTACAAATGTGGCTTCATGAATTCATTATGAACATCTAGTAGGTCTTATGGAATGCCATCTTGTACATAATCTGACAAGTCCATGGCATGATGCATGAAGTACAACAATTCCTATGCTCACACACGTCAATCCGCAGTGCGAGTAATGGGAAACTTAGCCAGTGTGGCTACTTCTCTACGCAAATGGCTATGATGATAGCTTGGAATCAATATAGACAGACATTTGGCATTCGAGTTTGCGATTCATCGCAGACAACGGCAATAAAGGCACGGCTGGTGTTGTATATATCTTATTTTGGAACAGGAAACATGAGGGGAATTGCATTTGAAAAGATTACGATCATGGGTTATCTATTCTATAGTAATTCCAACAACGCGCGGCGATGTCTTGAATGCGTGTACATTATTTATTGACAGCTTATTGTTTGGGGTTGCTTTGGGCTATAGCACCCTCCCACGCCAGACTGCGCATACACATACGTGCGCGCGTACACACACCGCTCAAACGTGCCCGCAAATAAGACAATCACCATCACAACCACCCATATGCCAATGGGTTACTTAAAGAATCTTGTGTTAACAGCGCCCCAAAGCACTCAAAATGGTACTTATGTTAATTAACCATTTCATAGTCAGGATTTTCCAACAAAATATCTCGCATAAATTTGATTGTATATTAACCATGTGATTCCGACAAAATGGCCCATTATCCCCAATTGAATGTAATAATGTTTGCCAAATTTCTGTTTAATTTCCAATGCAATGTTTTAATAAAGCAACATCATTTAGGATAAAATGGTCCTAATCACACTATATACGATGCTACTCCTTCTGCCACAATGAACCGTTCCATTTTAGCTATGCCCCGCCCATTTCTAGCTAAGCTCCACCAACACCTTGCTGCATAGTACAGTTTTATACATTGTACTCGCCATGGCAACAGGTTTGCCCCTTCACCGGATGCCTTGTACGTTATACCACATGTGTCATAGTACCTATATCAAGAAAGCTCCCTTATACCCCGGTAGCTAAGCTCACCTCTACTCAGATTAGATAGCTATGTCTACCTATACTCAATAACAAAGCCGACCCGTACCTAGATATCATCGTTAAGACTACTCAATCCCTATACCGATAGCAAAAGACAATTTGGAAGCTAGATGCGCACAGCTAAAACTACCCTTAATCTGATAACTAAACACATCCATAAACTGGAAGGTAAATCTACACCGACCTACTAACTAAGCCTCTAATCCTATAGCTATTGTGTTAGCTAAACTTACGCCTACCACGGTGGCTAAATTTATATTCTATATTCTCTACCATATAGTTTGTGTACACGGTATGATATATATGGATGAGCATTCTATGTAAGAATGGGTATTGCATGTGGGAATGGTATGTGTACCACATAGGCTACACCAATCTATGGGCGTGATATATGAATATGGTATGATAGTCCGGTAGCCAGATGCTGAAAAGAACTTATTTTTCATTTTCGTGGTCCACCCCTTGCAACAAATTTCTGAACTTAGCCCATGAAACTAAAAACTTTGACACATTCAAAATAGCATGTTGTCAATTGTAATTCTGCCAATTAAGTCTTACACAGATTTATTAAGCGAGAACGTGTAGCAACCAGCATGCAATATGATTGAAATATTAAAAATAGGATTTTCTCAAATAATTTCTAGATTTCCATTTAAATTTTGATCTAATATATGCTGGTATATATCCTTCATAAGAGCAGTAAATTTTATATGACATAAAACATAAAATTTCAAGAAATATCTTAATCTTAGTACAAATTAACTGATCACATAATGCCGTTTCAGCCTTGTGACATCTTGATTGTGACGCTCGAACAGTATTAATTCGCTATTAGGTTCAGATACAATGCGGGGGACTGACCAGGGCAAAGCCGAGGCGATTCGAGAATGGTTCAAGGAACAGTTCACTGACCACGATGATGAACCCTTGCACCCGTTCTCAGGAGACCCCAGACCATTACTAAGACGAATTAAAAATAGCAGAAGTTGAGAAAGCCCTGAAAAATGGACGTGCATCTGGACCTGGTGGCATGAGCAATGAACTATTCAAATATGGACGTGACATTATCTCAAAACCGATCACGCACCTAGTTAATTCAGCTTTTATGCACAACCTTCCCATCGACGCTGTAGGCCAAGGCACCATTATTACACTACCCAAGCCAAAGAAACCACCTGACGCGCAGCCAATCTGCGGCCCATTGTGCTCCTCAACAGTATACGGTAAATGCTATCCAATGTTGCTCTATGCCGCATACGAGACAAGATTGGTGACTTCACCGGATCATGGCAAATTGGCTTCAAACGTGGACGCAGCTGCGCAGACAGTGTATGGGGGCCAACGCATGCTTATGTCTGTAGTCATGTCCAGACACTGGGATTTCCAGAAAATAGGCATTGACATGTCACGAGCTTTCGACACAATTAAACGCTCAAAGATCCTAGATGTACTACACCAGGCCAGTTGTAATGAGGATGAGCTACGAGAAGTGAAACTACTGCTTGTAGACACCAAGTTGGGAGTATGAGTCAAGTCAGTGAAGTCTGTAGAGTTTGAGACATCAATCGGCTCCCCACAGGGATATGGTCTATCTTCGGTGCTTTTCAGTGGTTACCTTGCTGCTGCATTGAAATCCGTGCGGGAAAGTTCCACAAGATCACAACCGCCCCCCCCCTCCCTTCCAGTGTGAATACTGGGTATGCCTCTAGGGATGGAATATGCCGATGGTGTGGACTTCATAGATGAGTAAACGAAACCCATTGCCGAACTTCTCCCAATAGCTGCAAGAAAACTAAAAATTGAAAATCTCTTTATGAATTAATCCAAAACAGAGTTCACCAACATATAGCTATCTACAAAGCATGAAACTAAAGAAAATGATGATCCACTTCATGGCGGTGAACCATGGAGGAAAGGTAAAATCCTGGGCCCACGGCCATGCAATACTGTTGACATTGCCGCATGCTGCGTCATGGGAACAAAGCTTTCCAGTCCTTCTGAAAGCTATGGATTCGTAGATCAAAGATGCCCTTGATTAAAAATCTACGTTTATACAATGCAACCTGTGTATCCTTGATGCTGTATAACTGTAACAGCTGGGCAGTTCCTAAGGCTGCTCTAAACAAACTCGATGCCTGCCACCGCAAACACCTACGCACCATCACTGGACACCGATGGCCAGACAGCATAATTTCCAATGATGCACTATAAAAGATGTGTAATACGTCGACGCTGTCTATAAAATTCGCCCGGCAAAGATGGCCCATGTTTGGCCATTTGCTAAGGATGCCAGAAGAGACACCAGCACAGAGAGCCTTGGAATTCGTCCTACTCGGAGCCAGCAAATACAAAGCCAGGAGAGGACGTCATTGCATAAATCTGCTAAGCATGCTACGGGGTCACCTCAAGAACGCAGGACTCGGCCCACTCAAGTCAAGAATGGAGCTGAGGAAGGTAAGGATTTCGGCTGAGGACAAGACACAGTGGACAAAAGCGAAGAAGGACTGATTGCAGCTGTATGATGTTTCTACTACTACAACCGCAGAAAACAGTAATCATACATACAACGCGCTTTAATCTATATATTTATATGAAGAAGTAGGATCATAATATTCTTGAAATCATACATCATTGGAAAACTCATCCAATTTTCCAATCATGTCTGTATTAATTTCTGTATTTTTCTAAAATGTTGTTAAGCTAATTTTAATTTTAAAATATTTCCTATTGATCAATTGATTTACTAAATCTATGGACAATGGTGTATTTTACATACGCAAATAACTTAGTGAAAATCTACAAAAATAAAGAAAATTAATGTTTAAATGTCTAGAAAATTGAATGCGCGTTCCAATGGTGTATGTCTTCAATAATATTGTGATTGTAGTGTATCATAAAAACTCTTTAAATTGCAGTGTCATTTAGCGCAATGGTAACTCAATGCGGCTCGCTGCTCGTTTAGCTATTTACCAGCCAGCAAACTCGCCATGAGCATTGATTTAGTGGAATCAACGTATATAAATTGATTCCAACACACGGCCAAAGTGGGCAGAACTTAGCAGAAAATCGACGGAAGTCAGAAATGTAAACACATGCAACAGTACTTTATCTTCTAATTTAAAGGGTATTTTCAGACATTTATATCAGACAAATGTCTAATTTGAATCGAATACGGTTTCTAACATGCTTGGATACAGAAAATCGTGAAAATAGGCTTTGTTATTATCGGTTAGCTTGTCAAATAGGCTACACGTGTTCCTTGTGTCCCCGAAAAAAAGCGGACGTGACCGATCTCAGAACGGTTCCGAAAAATCACAATTCTTTGCTTTTTAATCAGTGTACTCCTTCTAGTTCTAGTTCTTGGCAGCCTTTTGTGATATGAGAATACAATTTTGTCGTTTTGATCCATGCATGCGTAGTTAGTGCGTACATTGACATTACGCGCAGTAATAGGTGAATCCAATCATTAGATTGAGTGATTGATCTAATTAATTTGCAAGAGGAAGCGCATGAATGTTGGTGATGTAGGATCTTTATGTTCTAAAGCTGCTAGCCTGAATTTACCAGATTGCACCCACCACACAATGAAAAAGAACTGCTATCGATATACCAATGCCTTCCATATTAAGTAGATGACATTTTAGCAATGTAAAGAGAAATAACGAAGTACAATTTGAAATTAATCAGCACCAGCAACAGTTTTCACGCTAAATTAGTTCCGACATATTATTCTTTAAAATTTATATGTAAAGTTGGTCTCATAGTTGGAAAATGCTGAACTGTTAAGGTCAAATTCCAATTATTCACACTTTAGAAGAATCAGCAGCACTCTGTTCTGTTTGTCTCGAGTGGCATGGCAAGAATTGCGTGTAGTAGAAGCATTTAACTTCTTATGGATCCTCAACATTTCCTCCAAAGGCAGAGATTGCTCGCATATACGTCTGACAATGTGACAGAGGCGAACGCCACAAATGGGTGTAAATATTATTATTACAACCTGAATTATTGTCCAGCGTTATATGACCGCAGTGGGTATGGATGTATCCGATCTGCCACTTAAGTATATGATGTCATAGTAAATTACGTCACATGTAGGCTAACGTCGGAAACATAATTGACAGAGAACACTCAGCCATGAAGCTAGAAAAGTCTGTTAGGTGTACGAATTGTATCTCTTTGATGGATGTACTATTTAATAAACATATTCTGTTCAATATTTTGAAACAAATTCGATTGAGGGCTGCTGATGTCATAGGCGGTAGCAGCACCCAGTCAAATTAGTTTCGAAATATTCAACAGCTTACGTGAATAATTATCATGAAAATGGGATTCGGAGAATTCAGGGTATATAAATTGATTCTAACACGCGCAAAACGTGGGCGGAGCTTGTCTAGAAATGTGCGGGGCTTCGCGAGCGAGAGAGAGAGAGAGAGAGAGAGAGAGAGAGAGAGAGAGAGAGAGAGAGAGAGAGAGAGCGAGAGCGAGAGAGAGAGATAGGTCTATTATTCTGTTTTCAATGGATAAAGCATCCGCATTCTTAACACATGCCATCTAAGATCTCATCTTGACCTTGAGGCCAATTTCATTTATAAAGAAACCGGCTGTGCGGTCATGTGAATAGACTCAATGCCTCTTGGCCATACGTTGCTGCCAATTTTGGTTTATTCCAAGCTCCGAGCGGACACATCTTTAAGTCGATAACAGTTTGTGTCTAATATACGAGTAGGACTGCGAATGCGTAGTTGCACGTCGGGTGAAGTAAAATAAAATGACTGATGACAACTGTGCAGTGTGCTGGTTCAACCCTAGTGCAAATGAATAAAATTCGTGATGGCAACGTATTGATTTCAGTATTGGCATAGTACAAAGTCGCATTGCCATACTTGTTCTTCAGGGTATGACGTATAGTATGCGTGCCTAAATGGATGAGCCCCCTTTTGGCTATGTCCCACCCATCTCTAGCTAGGCTCCACCCATGTGGTGAGCGGCTGGGACCGATTAATATACTTTGAACCGTGACTTCCCAGAATCCCATTTTCAAGGTAACTATGCAGGTGAGTTTTTCAAACTAATTTGACTATGTGATGTTATGGCATCATCCTACAAGCGACGTAATTTAGTATGACGTCATATACTTAACTGACAGAGTGGCTTCATCCATTGGCAAGTTAGAAATCGATGGCTGAAATAGATGGAATTGCGATAGTGCTGGCTGTTATTAGGTCAGGTTTACCTGCTGTCATTACTGTTTCAGTCACTGCATTTGGAACAATCGATAAGATAATCCATAGTAGTTTTCAGTACTCGTATGAAAAGCGGTTTTCGAATATTCGCATGATATGAATGAATATTCGAATTATTCATATAGTTCAGATGAGAGCTAGATAGGAAAATATCGACAGTAATCGTGTAAAATATGGAATGATTTTTTTTGGGCAAAATACGATTGACACATCGACACCATAGGGCCCAATATGTGCTAGATATTTCCGGTCATTCGCTTTAAAACTCAATGAGAAAATACAGTTTAACCCTTTAATGACTAAATTTTTTGAAAAAACTAAAATATTTACTTATTGCATGTCCATTTGCTGGCCAAGAGAAGACAACTTTTGAAAATTTACCATTGAAATGACTGGCTCGGTTATCGAGCCAGTCATTTTAGTGGTAAAATTTCAGAAATAGTCTTCTCTTGGCCTGCAAATGGACATTCTCCACGACCACTGCAGAGGCCGGTTTTGGCCGGTTCGTCCTTAAAGGGCTAAATATTGCTATCATACATTTTCCATATTTCTCATGGGAGATACCTTCTATAAAGAAAAACAGATTCTTAAAAGGAATCCAACATAAAATGTATACATACACAAGAAATTATAGCAATTAAGAGTTTATCAAGATTCAAGTCGATTGGACGAAAAACTATTTTGGCAGACATTTTGAAAAATACATTTTTGTTTTCAACTTCTCCCTGTAATGGTGTGTGCACTTCTGTCTCGGCATCAATACAGGTTATGCGGTATCGTCTAATATGATCAATGAGTTTATGTGATTAAGGGGCAGTTCATTTCTGGTAAAATCGAAACTTATGATATTGATGCCATAAAGGGTTATATTGACAATAAGAAATGGCATTGATCTTTGAAACAGAAGTCAACCTGTTTCTTTGAGATGAAACCCATGAGCGTATTCACAGTTAAACCACTTCCCTTAAAGGTATGACCTTGGGTGTCATGGGAAATCTTCTAAACTCCATTGAACTGTTCAGGCCAACATGCATTCGCTTCTGGCAAAAAAAAACCCGGGTGACTTTGACGTTAAGGGTTACTTTTACCTTTGGCCCCATAATCAGCAGACATCTTCGGGAGCCAAGAGTAACGTCCAACCTACGTAGATGCGATCCTCTACAAACTATAGGCGTAGTCGCGTTTGAAATATCCACAGTGCAAATTCCTATGACAGTCATGGGTATCTCGAAAATCATTGGATGTATCCAATTTAAAATTAATACCATATCAACTCAATATAGGACCTAGAATTTAATGGAGCGTTACATTGATCGGACCAAACAACAGCTTGGCAGGCATTTTGAAAAATAAATTTTGTTTTCAATCCAATTTAAGACAATTTTGTAAGTTTTCATAGATATTCGGATATTCGTATGCTATATGAATATTCCTTCATATTTCTCTATTTGCATGAAAATTCGAATATTCTGACCGAACAATAACACATAGGTGACCGTGGAAGCTGAAAATCCACTCACGTCACATCTTACCGCCATATAAATCTAATTAACATAGGCAACAGGTGCTAGGCAAATTAATTGAAAAACTTTCAAAATCTGTCCTGTACAGTCGTTTTGATTTTGCGACACTGGAGCATCAATGATCAAGAGTTAACATATAAAATCACAATAATATAGCACATATTAAGACCGTGTTCTCACTAGAGCCTTAATCCGGAGTAACGCGGTATGGCGTTATTCCCTATTAACTTTCTTGTGAGAACATGGCCTAAGATTATATGAACAGATAAGATCTTGGTGGCACATGGCATGTGGCAAATTTATCGGAATTCCAACACGAAACTTCAAAGTTGATTTTATAGCTATGGTATACTCATCCTAGGTGGTGTTCACACTCGAGAACCAATCCGAAGTAAGCCCGATCGATAGCAAATATTCGCTTACTTGCCATAACTTGTGTAAGTGTGAACGCTACACTAGTAAAACGAAATTTGTGATTAATTGTACTTACTTCAAATTAGCTCTCTAGTGTGAGCACCGCCTTAGATCTTATCCAAAGCCAACAACTGCATGGCCTGCATTGTCACATTATCGTGGCAAAAACGGACAAGTGGCGCATTTCAATTGCAATGACTGATCGCTACGTCAGTCAGGGTAAGTACAGTTGTTGGCTTCATGAATATGCCATGACCTGTTGAATACTTAAAGCACGTACATGGTCGTCGAGCTCAATTGACTATTTTCTGATTTGTGACGGCATAAAATACTGCCATCCGATGGCATCTGGCGTTTTATTTCACCCATGTGTCGTTACCGCGATGCACTTGGTATTGGATTCTACTGAACTGCATCATTAATCTGTGATTCGCAGTCCCATTGGGCTTATCAATGTAGAACGTTGCAAGTAGAGTTAAAGCTACCTATGCAAGAAACTAAAACGTGTCCACTAAAGACAGTTGGTCGCTTACTACAGCTCATTTGCATCTCCAGATAGCTTTTGGTGCCAAATGATAACGGATTGGTGCATGATGACCCATCTTAAAGAAACACCATCTTTTGGTCCTCATAGTCAAGTGTCTTTTTAGACTGGGTTGACTGCATCGAAATTAAATAAAAACGCGATAAAAGATTTTATTACAACGTTTATTAAGATGTTGATCCGCATTTAACGAAGTAACTCCTGGACGCTAACCCATACAATCAAATCTATTTTAAACACGATTAATAGAATGATTGACCAGTCTCGTATAATAGTGTGACTACGCTGGTGTACTACACGCGGTGTATAGATCACCTGAGATTTGGCGCGGGGAGTCTATCTTCCTTGACACCTGGGTTACAAACAACGATATTCTTTACCCAGACAATATATATACATGAGGATGGATTCGATCTGTCACTCAAATAGTTGCTGCCATAACAGCTGACGTCATGGACTTTGCTTTCCTTAATATGTGAAAAGCATCTTATAATATAAAATCCTTGTTGTTCAGGGGGAATGTGAAAACACAACATTTGTTGGTGGCGAGTACTATTTGGCAGTTTATCCTCGATTCAAGTGACAGCGTAGAAACTGTATGCAGCCAACAGAGTTATTATATAAAGGACAAGAGTGGCATTTGTTCTTCAGGATCGTTGTTGATTAATGGCATTGTTCCGTACACACCAGGGGAGAACGCACGCTATAACGGTTAGTTATATGCTCTTAATTGCGCTTTGAGACAAACAATCAGATGGTGAGAGGGCCATTCGTCAAGCCCCGTAACATCCCTTGGTTTATTGCTTGTTATTCAACGATGAGACAATAGAGGAATCCAGTCTGCCAGGTGTAGCTTGTGGGGGTAAGCGCTGGTCCGTTGTATTGCTCCAGTCCGTTGCACCGCATGTACAGGATGCGAGGAAGGGCTGGTTAGCTACGGTTCTCGGGGTTACGGATCCCATATCGCGACTCTCCGGAAGGTACAAAGACCGACTTCTAGAGCCGGTGGACGATAACGTTCCAGTGGGGCCGTGCGACCATTGCCGCCGAGATTGCACCTCACGGTCTCATCCCAACTGCCCGTGTCACAGGTATGATGGTCCATAAACTAATTAAAATGTCCGGACATAGTAATAATTAAAAGTAATTACACAAACAATGGTACTCGTTTGCTAGTAAATGAGCAAAATAATACAGTGTGTAGAACCAACCCGGTGTCCTTTCTCCGTGGGCATGCCGGAGGTACCTCACAGATTCGTAAATCCAGCGAGATATCCCCGTAAGGGAGCATCCTAACGAGGCTACTTGAATAGTTTAATATAAACCAATTACACCGCTAACACATACAAAATATTATTGTTGCAACAGGAAAGTGCCTCGCGTGGGCCTCCATCACAGGAAAATGCCTTCAACGCCAAAGCGGAGGAAAAGAGCTAGCAAAACGGGCCATTCTTTCGTTCAAACAAAAGGCTACGTGTAGTGGTCAATCCTAGTGAAGCCATAATTAATGTGATGCACGCTGGTTTACGTGAAGACGAGTCGGATGGTTTCAGAAGAATTCATAGGTTACCATCTTATGTAGGTCCAAAGATACTGAATTGGTAGATGCCACTTTATTTATGCGGGCCTTCTGCTAATTTTTAACCTACCATTTAGTTGTTAGATACGTTTCCAAGCTTTGGCCGCAAGTGGCAGGGATTCATACCTATCTATTGACACATATGTCTAAGTGGCGAAGATGCTCAGCTTCCCGAAGGTCACCGCATAGCACCATCCTCAGAAAGACAGCATGCGTGCATGTTACGGAGTGACAGGTCCCGAACCATGTGACGATCCGGTCACCATTGCCCGCAACCACATATAGCATCACTAGGATGGGGCACAGTCAACATAAGCAATATAGAAAGCGCAATAGTCTTTATGGTGGGGAGCAAGAGACAGATATCAATCACTAGTGACCTTCCCGTGAGGGCGTGATGGGTTCTAAGACCTTACCCCGTCACTATACAGAGTTGGATGGAGAGCTGCGTCTCGTCCATCACCCATGCGTTATGGAATTAATATTTCACCTGTCATTAGGGTGATGTTCCAGTATGCCCAGAGTTGCACTGCAGGCCGGGGTTACGTAATATAATTTCTTTTCGCAGTGCTTCCTACATTGGCGAGGTTTCTAAACTAACTGGTATCCGAAGATACAGGGGAGTGTATGCTAAATCGACACTTTGGTTATCACGCTCAGAAACCCCAATAGTTTCCCACAGTCAGATCCTGCCAACGTGTCGATTGGGAGTCCAGACAATTATTAAGCCATGCGGCTGGAGGAGTGCAGAAAGAGACAATCACTCGATATTAATAAGAGGCCCTAAGGTAATTGGCCAATTTATACTATCTAGCCGGTGTGTGGTGTTATCCACTACAGCCGGAAAAGAGGCGTACGCAATGTGTCTCTTACGGAGAGATTGCCCCTAACTACTCTAAGCCTATCCTATCGAGCTAGAATAGCCAGGTTTAGTCGGTCACATGTCAGGTTCTGGCATGGTGAGCATGATCAGTGACCTCAGTGTAAAATTGATGCTGGGGGTGGTAGTGATGCAGATATAATGTTGCTGTATAGTATTGCCTAGCGTACTGTGTCCTAGACTTTTTATATATAAACAAAACAGAACAACTAGGATGGCTACTTGCCATATACATAACCAACTAATACAGTGCTGACAGTATATCAGGTCATAAGACCGTACGATGCTTGTTAGATGTAAGCACACTGAAATGAAGATAATATATACAGTATGAAACCGAAAATATAAAAATGCAGTCTTTAAGACCGGGTAGGCACCTATTAGTCATCAGTACCTATTACGGAAATAACGAATAGTGCAATAGTATAGTTACTTGAGTACCTATTGGTCATCGGTACAGTAAGAGTTCATAAATCACGGAAATGGATACTCTACTGTTGAGTAGCATGAGATGGCACGATTCCGAAGTTGCAGGGAAGATTTCCGCAAGCAGACTGTTGATGCGGCTCACTCTCAAGATGGTGAAGGAGAAAAGTTATAGAAAGATGTCCATTAGATAGTCAGAAGAACTAATACATAAATTTACACAGTATGTTAAAAAGTTTCCGTCCAGCGACGGTAGTTTGAAAGTTGCCCGTAACATAGAGGGCTACAGTGGTAATCAAATATGCATGCATATTAACTGGGTACACTATGCAGGATAAATCGCATAGCTCTTGTGACGCACTGGGCAGAGTCCCACCAGACTGTGGTCTAAAAGTTAATTATAACACACGACATGCTGCGTGGAAGTTTGATACCACTTTTCAGTGTGGTCCGGAAGATCCAGCGTGTCATCCACCAAGAATCACCTCGGCTCTACATCCTGTAGATTACATCAGGCCCGCAAGGCACACCCACAGAGAAGCTCCTCTGTGAGTGTTCCGGAAAAGGGAGGTCTTCTATTAAATTAATTTGCCCTCAGATGGCTGTCTGAAAGCTTCCAAAATTGTATCGCGGATGTTCAAGGCTGCTCACCAGCGCAGGAGATCTCACTTCCGAAGGGCACTGCTGTGGTGTAGGGACCACAGTCAGTCAGCAGTTATCCCACGTCTAGCACTGCGCTGGTCCAGCAACCTTGCTGTCGTGTCATCTCCCTCGCCGAAGTCCTCTCGATTCTCGATTTTTGGCTCCTTTTATACTGCTCGTGCCGTCAGAGGCAGGACGCTACAGCCAATCAGAGGGCGAGCAGTAGCCATCAGCGTGCAGTGATCACGTGATCAGCGCAATACACGTTCATTTAATACACACACGCGATTACGACGTCAAAGCAATATTTTGAAAATAATTTAAGTGAGCCCTTTAACGATAACTCGGCCATTTCTAGTCCGATTTTAAAAAGGTAAACAGTTCTGTAATCCTCGCGTCATTCCTGTCCTGATTGATACCAACAATGACGAGAATAGTGTGATTTGAAGAAATCACTAGTACCAACTCGGTACACTATAAGCATACACTCTCTCCCAATACTGACATGTGTTGCCAGGGAAGCTCTGACACAAGCGCGCAAGCGCGCAAGCGCGCTACACGTTCTTGCAATTTTAATGAAACCTGTCTCATAGGGCTTTATACACGCGGACTATCCTACCCACGGGGGCGTGCTTGGAACGTACTCGGAGCGGTCGTTCCGTACTCAGCTTAGCTGGGACAGTCTGTACCCATCCGGTCGTTCCATGCTACACCAGCAAGTATATGACGTCTAATAAATTGCGTCACATGTAGGCTGGTGCATAATCAAATACTTCGTGAAATGGCATATCTATGTCCGTCATACACGCTTAATTGTCATTCATTTTGTACGGATTGTATGTCTTTACATTTTCGTAAACATTCTGATGAATATTTTGAAACTAATTTGACTGGGCGCTGTTTCTAATCATTCAACAGCTTACCTGTCTGTTTTTCTGGAAATTGAGACTCAAGGAGTGCATGGGCAGATCACTGACAACACGGGCAAAGCGTGGGCTCAGGTTTGCTAGAGATGAGTGTTGAATAGCTAAAACTGGATTTATCCATTAACCATGCTGGCGACACATACACACTGCAAGAATTTGTTACGTCACGTAATCGATAGTCACTAGGGTTAGTGATCAAACACATTCTAAGATAATGCAAGATAGTTACTTATACAATCATTAACAAGTATGATACTCTATGGACATGTGACTCTCGAGAAGCGCTTTTCACCAAACATGAACTATTCTGATACAACTGAACAGAATGCTGCTGCCCTTGCCGCTGGTGCTGCCGCTACAAAGTACTACTACAACTACTACTACTACTACTACTACTACTACTACTACTACTACTACTACTACTACTACTACTACTACTGCTACTACTGCTGCTGCTGCTGCTACTGCTACTACTACTACTACTACTACTACTACTACTACTACTACTACTACTACTACTACTACTACTTTTTTCCTGAAAATCCGACGCTGACGCAGTCGGGACGCACTTCACGGAGGAATTCCTTTAAAAAGGCTTGTAAACCCCCATAAAAAATCGGGTGAAATAGCAATACAAACTTAACATATCAAAGCACTGCAAGCTAAAATACTCTATTACCATATACCACAACCATGGTAAAACTACAAAGAAAACAAACGTAATAAAGAGCTGATAACATAACATAATTCAACAAAGCAATTACTATGTGCACACCGTGTGGTAGTAGGCACACATGGCGAGCATAGTTAACCAACAAGTGGTAAAGGGACTCATCAATAATTGGGTAGATCAACGTAGTTTAACGTAGCACTCCTTATAGTAGTAGGCACAAATGGCGGAAGCAGCTCGTCAACAAGTGGCGAGGTGACTCGTCAATAAGTAACAAAAAGTCACTCATTGATGCCAGTTAGCCGATTCTTAATAGTATAATACACAAAGCGAAAGCATACAAACTATGACGACATAGATGGCGCTTTAGGATCCTTTCCAAATTTACTTCATTGTAAGTTTTTGCAAATTACCCTGGAACAAATACACCTACAGTAAACATTTACAACAGGATGCTAATTGTATATATGTAAGATGTCATACTCTGCTAACCTAATGAACTCGAAAGTCAGATCACCTCCAGAATATTGACCCGATACTCATTTGATATTTAAATATACCGATTCCCAAATGTAGGATATTCGTCAAGATTAGCGTCTCCTAAGGCATTACAATTTTTAAATAAAGGAAATTAAATTAAATTAAAATAACATATATTAATATACAACAAGCAGCGAATGTGCTAGCTTATCCAAGTTCTGCCTATGATATTTTTGGATAGCCGTGTTCAATTGATACTAGGCCAGTTTTGCACCATACATCTTTAAATCTACTTTCTTTTCCATATTCTAATGGTCGGTAAAATTCACAATAAATGCCTGTTTTATCTCAGGCCTCTGAACACCGATACTTCCAGATGGCCCACACACCTACAGATAACAGGGTTACTAACATTTCTTTCTTGCTATTAATTATTCGTCCGATAGTTGAGCAATCTTTGAACATAATTGTTTCAGCCATTAATTTCACATATTTGGTTCCAAATTTAGCGAGCATATTGATCTATACCCAAAAGCCTGTAGTTATGCGACACTGAGTAAATATATGGTCTCGCGTATCCTCCTCAGTATTACATAATAAACACTGGTCTGTACTCGCTATTTTGCGCATATAAGATGGCCGACCCATAGCCTTCGATGGAGTAATCGCCATGCTCTGACCCGTGCGTTTCCTAGAAGACAAGGTAGTGTATTGTTTTCCAGGCATGTTTCCAGTTCTTTGGCGTGCATTCTAAATGCGTTCCAATGTCTAATCGCAATAGGAGTCTGTCTCCGACTTTGCATTAGAATTCTATACCAGTCTCCAGATGCCATGTTGTATTTTATATGTTCTGACTTAAAAACTAATGTTGATTGCAACACAATCTCTGTTGCCACGTGCTTTCGGCAATTTGAACCATTCACCAGGTATTACATTCTTTATTCTAACAAATAAGCATTGAGCATCAATATGCTTCATTGATGTTGTTCTTGCTATATCTTACATCGCAATCCATTTACAAGATTTCGGATTTACCAAATCATGTAAATATTGAATGCCATTTGTGGCCATAGAGGGCAAATATAATACAGCATCATTATCACGAATCAACTCGTTGCCCGAAAGACGTTGAAAATGCGGGTGCATATATTTTTAAGTCTTCGAGCTGTTTTTTATATACATTTGGTATCTTGTGGTGGTCAGTTGGCAGTTCATTGCACATAAATAAACATTCTACTGGAAATGGGTCTACGTACCTTTTTTCTAGAGGTGTCCCTGAAATACTTGACCAAGATGAGTTTGAAGTAAGTAACTTATTCAAGAATTTCAGTTTTAAAGAAGCACACTTTGCTGAAACATTAACTAAATCCAGGCCTCCGTCAGGCTTTTCATTTGTGAGGATTGACTGCGATACTAAATGCGCTTTGTCCTCCCATAAGAAGAACAGAAGTAACGTGTTGATCTTTGGACCTACTAATTTGGGCATATGAACTACAGAAGTGGTATGTATACCACAGCCCAGATAAAATAAAATTATTAAAGACAAATGTCCTGCAAAGACAGTTAGGCGACGCCGTTTCCAATTTACTAATACCCACTTTAGCTTGGATAGCCTTTCTTCCCAGTTTATTAATAGATCTTGTTCTCTACTAAAACAAATACCCAAAATCTTCATGACATCATTTGACCAGTTAATATCCATAACATTGTCAGCTCTGTCCTTCCAATCGCCCAAAAATAAACACTTGGATTTGCCTCTATTGACTTTAAGCCCTGATGCCTTTTGAAAATCTGCTAATAGTCCATTTAAAATTCTAAACTCCGTATTTTTACCTGCAAACACAGTCGTATCATCTGCATATTGAAACACCTTCAGTGGCCTTTCTACGCCACGTATACATATTCCCTGAAAGTCAGTTCGTTGCCTCAATGTGGCCTCAAACGATTCCATAGCAATGACAAATAGAAGCGGGGACAATGAGCAAGGCTGTCTGACACCTTGTTCCAACACTACATGTTTGGATAGCTGATTGTTTACTAAATAGCAACTTGTTATATCAACCAAAGCCAATATGGTCTAAAGACTTAAACAAGAAAACCCCATTCAAGTCTGCCAAACACCTTCTCGTTATCAAGTGCTATTATTGCTGCTGGAATACAATCCTTTTCAACTAGTTGAATAAGGTTCCCTATAGGCCAAGTATTATTTAATATTGTTCTTCAGGCCACAGAGCAGGGTTGATCATCAATGACTTCGCCTAGGACTGCGCCAAGTTTTAGTGTCAGTGCCAGATGTAATAATCGTATAGTCTACACAAAGTAGAGAGATTGGTCTATAATTCTGTATTTTATTTCTGTCACCCCTCTTGTATATCAGCCGAATATATGCTTGGGAGATGCCTTTGCATAAATATGCTGGTTGCTATTTCTTCTAATACTGGACCAAATATGTGCCAGAACGTTTGATAAAATTCGACTGGAAGTCCGTCGCAGTCAGGAGACCTTTCTAACTCATACATTTGAGGGTTGTCAAATCATCAATTGTTAGAGATTCAATCTGAAAGTCTTTGTGTTATATTAGCTAAAACATCTCTAGTTGCAGCTTCATCGCTTCCCTCAGATTTATACAATGATTTGTAAAATTCGGATACTGTTTTACAAAAGTAACGTGTAGGCTTTTCGCCCTCGGTGTACATTTGTATTCTTGACCTTATTTTGGCGCCATCAAACTGATAATGCTCTGTTTCATGTAATCTACCTTTTAATTTAACTAATAGCTCGTAATAATTATATTCTCCATCATTAATTTTCTTATTAATTTTATACAACGACCTCTGAAGCGCCTTTTAGCCGTTTTCGCATTTCTCGTGCTTTCCTGATGGAATACTGCCTTGTAATATATTTCAGGTCTGATTTAGCATCTTCCCACCAGTCTGTTATACATTCATACGAACCTCTCTTTTCATTCCAATGCCTTCAACAACTTTCAACACATTTGCGATAGCAACCATCTCGTAGCATTGAGTTTCCAAAATCCATCTCCTCGTTTGGCCCAGTCAGCATTGTCTAATGTGATGGAAAACATATTGTAATCAGAGAAAGTTACTGCTTTTATGTTAGTTTAACCTTTCAATGAGCGTTCTACATAGATCTTGTCTAACCTGGACGCTAACTTACTGAACACCATGTAAATTCCTTGCCTACCGGATTTTCAATCCGATAAGTGTCTAACAAACTTTTATATTCACAGATGTGTTCAAAATATTATGAGATGTGTCATTAAAATTAGACCTAGAGTTTCTATATTTAGCCTCATCTGTTATGCAATTAAAGTCACTGCCCATAATTAGGTTTTCAGGCGTTCTGTCTTGAATTATTGTAGAAACATCATTTAGAAACTCACGGCGCAATTGATGAGAGGTTGGTGCATAAAGGCACATCACATTTAAACTTGTGCTTATTACATCAATTGATACACAACTCCATCGTATCTGATGATGAGCATATAAAGTCAATACAGTTGAGACAGCGGGGCATGAGAAGAATGGCCACTCCAGCACTATTGTCTTGCGATAAAGAATAAAAAATCCGACCTTTTGAAATATCCTTGAGAGATTCATACACTTCAGGGATTTGAAATTTGGTTTCTTGTAGAAAAGCAATATCAACTTTCTCATTTGCTAATTCTTCAAGCAACTTGTGCGGCTTGAATTCGGTGTTTAATCCTCTGCAATTTATAATTAGCAAAATGATGTTTACAACCCCCATCATTAGATTAACTTGATTTGGGTTTTTAGCTCGTTTCTTATACCATTTACCTCATTTTCATTTGAATTCAATGTTTTCTAATTCTACCACAGACACATATTCATATTTGGAAATATCAGAATCATGACGTAGTAGATAATATTTAACGCATCTCGCCATTACATATGGCACTAACACTTCACCACCTTCTGGTCCATACATTATCATTTCACCTTTCCTTTGTGAACTTTGTGTTTTAATTGACACATCTGATTCTGCAACTGACATTGTATCATCATCCATATCATCTTCCTCAATCTCAGATTCTGAGCTATTGTCTTCTTTATGGCACGTGTTTCCAATTGATAATAACGCTATTACCCATATCTTCAAGCTGACTTAAATCAGCTGGGCTTAGCGGAAAATCGACTGCACTTTCCGCCTTCTAAGACCTATATTTATCCTGCCCTATAGGTTTAATTCCGCTTCTAGAGAGTAAGTATCTCCGTCTTTTGTAATATGGTAATTTGTCTGCATTTCGTTTACATCCATAATGGGTCCTGCCACATTTTGATTAATTTCTGGGGTTAAAGTTACCCCCCCCCCCTCTAGTATTTCTATCTCATCCACTGCAGTTACTTTATTAGGATTTGCTGCTTTTTCCGTCTCTCTTTCAGTGGCATGAACATCGACAGTAGCTTCCGCAGCGATTGTTTCATGAACATGCGTCTCAGTTGCATCCTTTAAAGGCGGATTGTTATCTTCTACTGTGGGATTGTTTTTGTTTTTCAGACAGCCTCATTTGAAATTTATTTCTATTTGGGCAATTTGCGGCCAGATGATCAGTGCTGGGACAGATTCGACATTCTTTAATCTGCCCTTTATACCACAGTGGCAGTAGCAGAACAAAGCTGCCATCAAGTGTCAATCTGCTTGGTAAAGGGCTATCAACCTTTCCAAACCATATGCGCCTTACACCATTCTCCAGAGTTCTCTCCTCTGGATATGTTTCCCGTTCAATCGTCTGTACCTTGCCATTCTTCTTAACTTCATTCATGATGCGTTCATCTGGAATCTCCAATGGAACTTTCATCTTCACTAACAACTTATCTGACTCGATTTCCTCTACATTACAGACTTCGCCTTTCACTGTGAGTTTTCGTGACATTAATGAGCCCCTGTAAAACATGTCCTGCCGACCCGTACCAGCCATGCCCTTTAACCCATGATACACATCGATAGCAGTAACACCCAGCCCCTTAGTTCTTACATTAAGGCTTAGGGTACGTTTGTAAGTCGTTGCCATTTTAATATTACAGCGCAGCGAAAATCATTAATATAATACGGCGCATCAGGACACAACGTTAGAATAACGTCCCTTTAAATCGCCTGGACAGTATAAATAAATACTATACTCCCATAATGATTATCTATTTAGAATGCTAAACCAAGTGCTGAATGAATGACCAACACGCAAAGAACTAAACACCAATAGATTAGTGTCCCCTTTAGAACACGTGGCTCACTAACCCCCTTATAGGACCACACGCAAAGAGCTAAACACTAATAACTTAGTGTCTCCTTTAGAGCCTGTGATCCACTGACAAATATCCTTGCTATATTAATAGCCGTATATTCGTCAGTCTACTGTTGTTGACGGTTTTCAGCTGACTGGTGTAGCTTAAAATCGCCAACACTCTGAACTAACAAAACTGATGAACTAACAAAAGATTTAACCACCGAAATGCTAACTATAAAAGTTACCCATGGAAAATCATTGTTACTAATAGGAACAGTCAAAATGAACAACTGGTCGAATCTGGCCAAGAGAAAAAGAGAAACGAGTAGGCTCAGTCGTCAGCAAAAATTGCTTCGTTTTCTAATAATACCCCGGAACAAACATTAATTATTAAAAACATTGGGATCTAAATCGGCCATTTATTTAACTGCCAATCCAACATGGCTTAACATGTTCAATTGACTACCTGATTTTTAGGACACATTTTAACCATTTCAGAGCCAACGTTCCTGGCTTTTTATTCTTAATCTTATTAGCAGTGAGTATTGGAGCATATTTGTGTGCTGACGCAGTTGATGAGTGAAGCAGATACTTCCGCTTCTCATAGCAACATCCCAAACATGCACGCACGCCACGTACACACGCACGCACGCACCCACGCGCACACACGCACACACAGGCACAGCCACCAACACCATCCGATACCGCATGCGGATTATGAAATAATAATTCCAGCCTAGATAGTTACACGGGTTACAAACAGGATAATGGTCCAATCTTAACTGACTAATGACATCCACATATTTATATACAAGACACATATTAAAATGTTGCTAAAATAATAATAAGCAATTAAGACATGTGTGAACCATAATCAAACACAATACACCAAAAACACAAGTCTTATTACACATTTGTCACAGCGGTGTTTTAATGACGTTGCCATTTTCAAGACATACTAGGTCGCCTTTGCAGCATATATTTTTAAGGTTTCTAACTTTCAACGTTTATATATTTATTAAATTCACTTCTTATGTTATGCGATAATAGTCCATCAAATAACGCATGCAAAGTCTTCAAATGGTCCAGTGTAGGGGATATGTTACTGTTATATATAAATGAACAACGGTGTTTCCAAATACACCAAACACAAATTCTTAAAGGATAACTAATCCGATCTCGTGATAGCTATTCAGCTGATCTAACACGCCTGCCATAAACTATCCAGTTAATTTTAAGCTTTTTATCACGCCGCTAAGGAAAGATATTCAGAATTTAGTAGTTAAATGTTGGTACATTTCTACACCTTATGATGGCTGTCATGATTTACTTTTCAAACAATCAGAAAAACCCTAGTATGTCTGCCTCGGTATGTACGCTCAATCATAGAGGCGCCAGCTATAGTTTGGCAATGTGGTATAAAAGCAATCCTAGAGGTAAGCTGTTGAATATTTTGAAACCAATTTGAATGGAATGAGCATTATATAATAAAGAAT
The DNA here is from genome assembly GCA_034401795.1 of Chaetoderma sp. LZ-2023a. Lineage (NCBI taxonomy): Eukaryota > Metazoa > Mollusca > Caudofoveata > Chaetodermatida > Chaetodermatidae > Chaetoderma > Chaetoderma sp. LZ-2023a. The sequence continues at coordinate 120,022,447 of CM067372.1, forward strand.
GTGATGCATTGGCGCTTACATGACATCACACACAATAGCTTGAGGAGACAAAATGATGTCGATCACTGTTCAACATTTACTCGATATTACAAAATAGATAATTGCGATACAGATCAGGGAATGTGACAGGATATGAATGATATGGAATCTATAAACCATATTCTATCAGTGCAATACAACATTTGAAATGAGATTAGCATCGCTTTAAGCAGCATATGGTGATCGTCTTATCAGTCTTCAGCATATCAACGTTTGTTCCCGAAATAGAATTATACGAGTGTTTAAATCAGTTGTAGGCGCACATAGATCTAATAATATGTTCTCTACATACAGCCAGAATTGATCTATCACAGGGCAATCAGTAAATAAATGCACTAACGTTTCTTCAGAATTTGTGCAAAATGCGCATTTGTTCTCATCCTCGGTACATATGTTTGCCTTACTCATAAGGTGTTTGACCCAAAGTCTCCGGAGAATTAATATCCAGGCTAAATCTCTTGCATGAGTCAATATATTGGGCAAATGAACATTGCTCCATACCAATTTCCAATCTGTAATGTGGAATCCATGTCACTCTCATAACACTGTACATGTTGGATGTCTAAGCAGCTGTTCTCTCAGCAATGAATACCAATTTTTAGCAGCCATGTGACAAGAAAATTTTGAATCATTCACCATTGGCTACAACGTAGATTCATCATTGCTGATTTGCCCGTTATGCAAAGTGAGCCATTCTCGCATGACGTGTATTGGCCTTAGCTCAATAATTTGTGAAATACCAGCTAAGGGTTTTAATTTCCTGGGGCAATGATTTATAATGTCGCCAAGGTAATATTCTTTTAATGGCTTTCTGAGCCATACAGGGGAAATACACCACCTTTTTTTTACGACATATATCATTTGCCCACATGTGTATCATTAAAATATCTTCCCAACATTGCGGTGGATTTTCTATTTTAATGAAAGCATCAAGAGCATATCTCAACTCCAAAGAGAGTCTAGACATACATGTATAATTAGGCGGCGGATTGGTCGCACAGACTAGACATTTTGCACGAAATTTCGGTATAAAACGTTCGATTAATACCCTAGACACATTTCCCCATTATACGTCAGAATAAAGTAGCATATTTAAGAATTTGAAGTGTAATGCCAGACATTTTGTTCAGACATCGACACGTTTCGCCTTCCCATATAAATTCTAAAATGATTTTATTAATTTAATTCTCAACATGCTGAGGCATATCTATTACAGGAGCTGCAAACCACAACTTTGAAAGGACTAGCGTTTTGATGACCACGGCTTTTCCATAAATTATCAAACATCGGCATTTCCATGAATTTGTCAGGTTTTTTATTTTTGGATATTCTGTCATCCCAGTTGAGCATTTCCCAGACAGCCCTACTGAAATGTATACTTAGATCTTGATCGAACTATTCGACCATTTTATGTTGAGAGGATGGTCATCCCCGATTTTCCTCTGGCCTAGAAATAAACCTTCTGATTTTTTTTCTATTAATTCTCAAACCAGATGCCTTTTGAAAATCCTCTAAAACATGATCCAATCTTTCAAAATCAGAATAAGACCAAGCCAAAACTGTTGTATCATCAGAATACTGTGACACCCGTATTGGTCTATTCATCCCTTCAATGTCAATACCTTGGAAAATAGGGTCGTCCATAATGGTCGATCCTAAGGCGCAGAAGGAGCGTACGTGGTCGTCTAGCTCAATTGACAATTTCTGATTTGTGACGGCATAAAATACTGCCATCCGATGGCATCTGACGCTTTATTTCACCCATGTGTCATTGCCGCTATGCAATTGGTATTGGATTATACTGACCTCCGATTGAACTGCATCATTAATCTGCGATTCTCGGTCCCATTGGTCTCATCAATGCGACACGTTGCAAATACAGTCAAATCCGCCTATACAAGAAACTATGTGCACATTCAAAACGTGGTTACTAAAGACAATTGTTCGCTTACTACAGCGTATTTGCTTTTCTAGATAGCTTTTGGTGCGAAATGATAATGGATGGGTGCATGATAACTCATCTTTTAAAAAAACACCGTCTTTTGACCCTCATAGGCAAGTGTCCGTTTTACAGGCTTGACTTTATCGAAACGAAATAAAAAACGTGATAGCAAATTGTAGAACAACGTTTATTGAGATAGTTGATCAGCATTTAACGAATTAACTCGTGGATGCTAACACATACAATCAAATAGTATAATAGTGTGATTACTACTGCGCGATGCGTACAGATCAGCTGAGATTTGGAGCAACGAATCTTCACTGATACCTGGGTTACAAACCACAATATTCTTTACCCCGACACCATATATACATGTAGCATGCCAGATACATAGTACTAATGGATGGATCCTATCTTTCACTCAAGTAGCTAGTATCATAATAGCGGACGTCAGATATTTTGCTTTTCTTAATATGTGAAACCCTATAATATAAAATCTCTATTGCTTAGAGGGAATGTAAAATACACACTTTGTTGTTGGCGAGTATTATTTGGCAGTTTATCCTTAATTCAAGTGACAACGTAGTAACTGTATGATGCCATCAGAGTTATTATATAAAGGACAACGGTAACATTCTGTGACACTAAGTCATCAATGATTGCAGGCTGACATCTGCATACAAAGGAAACTCTGATTGTGTCTAACCCTCTTCAAACTAGAAACTGTGCTCGCTATTCTCAGACGACGTGATTTTCCCATATGCAGCCTCCGGGCATGCGCGCTTGTCCGCTGGATACTCCCATTCCACAGCACCGCAAGTACGTGGTGTGTTGGGGCGAGGCTGCTGGTCAGCTGCAGATCTCGGGGTTGTGAATCCGGTGTTGCGCATTGCCGGATTATACAAAGACTGACTTCTAGATCCGGTGGAACGTTCACATTCCAGTGGGGCCGTGCGACCATCGCAGCTGAAGTTGAACCTCACTGTCTCATCCTCGCTATTGGTGTCACCGGTGTGACGGTCCCCTCACTCCATTTAGGGCGGAGACATAATTAAATACATACAATAATTAAAACGTAGCAGACAAACACTGGTACTCGTTTGCTGCTACAAGAGAGAGGTCAAGTACATAGGGTCAAATTGATGATTCGTCATCATGGGCCTCGCCAGAGGGACCTCATAAATCATAATCTGTGAGGCATCCCCGCAAGGGAGGGTCATAACGGGCCTACTTAGCAAGTTTAATATAAACTAAATTAACCCCTAACACAAACATTATTTGTTGCGAGAGGGAAGTGCCACGTACGGGCCTCTGTCATAAGAAAATGCCTACAATGCCAAAGCGGGGGAAGAGAGTTGGCAAAAGAACCACTCTCTTGTTCAAACTATGCTATGTAAAAGAGTCAACCTAGTGAAATTATAAGTTTTAATGTGATGCACGCTGAATTACGTGAATATGAGGTAGATGATTTCCGCAGAATTCAACACAGTCATCTTATATAAATTCAAAGATACTGAATTGGTAATTGCCGCTTTATTTATGCGGTCCTTCTGCTAGATCCTAGCCTAATATTTGGTTTTTGGGTCCAGATCAAGGTTAAGCCGCAAATGGCAGTATACTCTAACTATCTTTAACATACAAGCCTGACAGGCGAGAGTGCTCGGTGACCATATGGTCACCCTTACGGAGCATTCCCCTCAGTTAGAAAGCATGCAGAAATACGATGAGGGGAAAGCTCCGGAATCATATAACGATCCCGTCACCATCGCATCACGACCACATATAACTGCATTGGGACAAGTAACATTACATAAGCATTGAAAAGCCCATACAAGTTTAGGGTGCGGACAAAGATGCAGCTATCCAACTCTAGTGACCTTCCCGTGAGGGCGTGGTGGATTCTAAGAACGCACCCAGTCACCTGTAGAGTTAGATGGAGAGCTGAGTCCTTTACGTCACCAGTGTATCAGGGGTAGGGGGGGGGGCAGATCATGCGAGATCCGCAAACTGGGAACTAACATTTTACCTGTTGTTAGGGTTATGCAAATTCGCCCAGGGATGCACTACAGGCCAGTAACTGCAATATTTTCGCAGTGCTTTCTACTTTGGCATGGCTTTCTAACTAATTAGTATCCGAAGATAGAGGAGCGTAGATAGAAACAATCACTCTTATATTCGTAAGAATAGGAGGCCTTAAGGTATATGGCCAATTTATACAATCTAGCCGATGTGCGGTGTTACATATTCGCTACTCCCGGAAAAGAGACTTACACAAAATGTCTCCTACAGAGCAATCGTCCATACTACTATAAACCTATCCTATTGAGCTAAAATAGTTTAAAAAGGTTTAGTCGGCCGCATGTCATGTTCGCGCGATGAGAACATGAACAGTGTCCTCAGTGAAAAAGTGATGCTGTGGGGAACAAGGTGGTGCAGTTGTTGTTGCTGTATTGTTTAGCCTAGCGATGTGGTCGGCGTGGTACGGCAGATCTCGCGAGTTATCCATCGAACACATCATTCGCCCTACATACTTAGACGAGCTTAGATCGGGACCAACAGGCCTATCCACACGAAGGTCCCTCTGCGGTTGGTAGCTTGGGTCAGCTTACTTGAATTTCGTTATTGCCCCTGGGTGATATCTTTCCGGGAGCATACAAAAGCTGCGATGCGGATGTGGTGGCTAGTACCTCACAGACGAGTGCCCAAAACGGAGAGGCACTGCAGGGACTATAAGGAGCCAACTTGTTGTAAGCAGTTAACTTCGACTCACTATTCTCAGACCAGGTACCCCACCACCACCTCTCTCTCGACTGCCCCTGAATCTAATTTTCCAGCACCATTTATACTACTCATGCCGTCACAGCTGGAACGCCACAGCCAATCAGCGAGTGAGCTACAGTGGCAGGGAAGCGATCACGTGACGCGCTATCGTGCCCATGCACTAAGTATATGCATATGCTAACCCTATGGGGAAGTATAGTTTGAAAGGAATTTGCTGGTTCAATTAACGATAACTCGGCCATTTCTGGACCGATTTTAAAAAAGTAAAACGATTTGGAATCCCCGTTCAATTCCGGTCACTATTCGTAAATCCCACGAGATATCCCTGCAAAGGAGCATCGCAACGAGGCTACTTAAGTAGTTTAATATGAACCAATTATACCCCTAACACACACAAAATAATATTATTGCAAGAGGAAAGTGCCTCGTGCCCGCCTCCATCAGAGGAGAATGCCTTCAATGCCGAAGCTGAGGAAAAGAGCTGGCAAAAAGGGCCACGTTTTGTTCAAACAAAAAGTGGGTCAATCCTAGTGAAACTATAATTCATGTGATGCACGCTGGTTTACGCGAAGGCCGGATGGATGATTTCCGAAGAATTCATAGGTCACCCTCTTATGTAGGTCCAAAGATGCTGCATTGGTAGTTGCCACTTTATTTATGCTAGCCTTCTGCTAAGTTCTAACCTACCATTTAGTTATTAGATACGCTTCCAAACTTTGGCCACAAGTGGGAGGGATTCCTACCTATCTTTTGACACATGAGTCTAACTGGCGAAGATGCCCAGCTTCCCGAAGGTCGCCCCACATAGCATCTTCCTCAGAAAGACAGCGTGTATACATGTTGCGGAGCGACAGCTCCTGACCCATTTGATGATCCAGGCACCATCGCACCATAACCACATATAATATTACTAGGACAATTTAAAGTTCATATAAGCAATTTAGAAAGCGCAATAATATTTATGGCGGGGAGTAAGAGGCAGATATCCTTCACTAGTGACCTTCCCATGAGGGCGTGCTGGGTTCTAAGACCGCATCCAGTCACCATACCAAGTTGGATGGAGATCTGCATCTCGTTCGTCGCCCGTGTTTTATGGAATTAGCATGTCACCTGTCATTACGGTTATGTTCCAGAATGCCCAGAGATGCACTGCAGGCTGGTGTGACGTAATACAATTTCTTTTCGCAGTGCTTCCTACATTGGATGGGGTATGTAAACTAACTGGTATCCGAAGATACAGGGGGGAGTGTATGCGAAATCGGCACTTTAGTTATCACCGCTCAGAAACCCCAATAGTTTCCCAGAGTCGGATCCTGCCAACGCGTCGATTGGGAGTCCGGACAATTATTAAGCCTTGTGGCGAGAGGAGCACAGAAAGAGACAATCACTCGATATTAACAAGAGGCCCTAAGGTATTTGGCCAATTCATACAATCTAGCCGGTGTGCGGGGTTACATATTCGCTATAGCCGGAAAAGAGGCGTACACAATGTGTCTCTTATGGAAAGATTGTCACTAACTACTTTAGACCTATCTTATCGAGCTAGAATAGCCCGATTTAGTCGGTCACATGTCAGGTTCGAGCAATGTGAGCATGATCAGTGACCGCAGGGTAAAATTGGTGCTGGGGGGAATAGTGATGCGGATATAGTGTTGCTGTATAGTATTGCCTAGCGTACTTTTTACATAAACACAATAGAATAACTAGGATGGCTACTTGCCATATACATAACTAACTAATTCAGTGCTAACAGTATATCTGGTAATCGGACCTTATGGTGCTCGTTAGTTGTAAGCACACGGAAATAAGGATAATATATACGGTATGAAAATATAAAAATGCGCTCTTAAGACAGAGCAGGTACCTATTGGTCATCAGTACCTATTGCGGAAATAATGAATCGCACAATAGTATAGTTACTTGAGTACCTATTGGTCATCGGTATAGTAAAAGTTCAGAAATCACAGGAATTGATGCGCTACAGATGGGTAGCGTGAGGTGGCACAATTCTGAAGTTGCCAGGAAGATTTCTGCAGGCAGACTGTTGATGCGGCTCACTCTCAAGATGGCGAGGAAGAACGATGGTAGAAAGACCATTAGATAGTCAGAATAACTAATACAAAAATTTACAGTAAATTGTAAAGTGTCCGAGACGGTAGTTTGAAAGTTGCCCGTAACATAGAGGGCTACAGTGGTAATTAAATATGCATGTACATAACTGGGTACCCCATGCAGGATAGAGTGCATAGCTCTTGCGACGCACCTGGCAGAGTCCCACCAGACTGTTGCCTAAAAGTTAATTAAAACACATGACATGCTGCATGGAAGTTTGATACCACTTTTCAGCATGTTCCGGAAGATCCGGTGAGTTATCCACCAAGAATCACCTCGGCTCTACATCCTGTAGAATCTAAATCGCGCCCGCAAGGCCCATCCACTAGCAAGCTCCTCTGTGAGCATTCCGGAAAGGGAGGCCTTCTTGTTGAGTTAATTTGCCCTCGGATGGCCGTCCGAAAAACTGGATTGCGGATGTTCAAGGCTGCTCACCGGTGCAGGAGATCTGAATTCCGAAGGGCATTGCTGCAGTGTAAGTACCATAGTCAGTAAGCTGTTAGCCCACGTATAGCCCTGCGCTGGTCCAGCAACCTTGCTGTCGTGTCGGCTTCCTCGCCGAAGTGTTCTCGATTCTGGAATTTTGGGTCCTTTTATACTACTCATGACGTCAGAGGCAGGACGCCCCATCCAATCAGCAGGCGAGCAGTAGCCAACCAGCGTGCAGCTAGAAAGGGTGACGTGACGATCACGTGATCAGCGCATTCCCCCATTCATTTAATACATGCACGCGATTACGACGTCAAAGCAATATTTTGAAAATAATTTAAGTGAGCCATTCGTGGATAACTCAGCCATTTCTGGTCCGATTTTAAAAAGATAAAATGTTCTGAAATCCTCCGGTCCTGATCCGTACCAAGATCAACGAGATTGGGATGATTTGAAGAAATCACCAGTACCAACTCGGTACACTATAAGCACACACTCTCGCCCAATACCGACACGCGTTGCCAGGGAAGCGCTGACGCGCGCGCATGCGCGCCACTCGTTCTTACGGATTTAGCCGTTTTAACGAAACCTCTCACATAGGGCTTTATACACATGTACTATCCTACCCAGGCGGTGTGCTTGGAAAGTATCCGAGCAATCGTCCCGTACCCAACCCAGCTGGGATGGTCCGTACCCGTCCGGCCGATCCGCGCTACAATATACAGTATAATATAGCAGGCGGAACATGTAGTTATTAACCGTGACCATCACTATGAATGAGCAAACTAATGAACCTTTCCAGTTTTAGCCATGACCCGCCAACCCCAAGCTAAGCTCCACCCACACCTCGTCCGTATTGGATCCATTGATCTCTGAACTCCATGACTATCAATTTCCAGAAAACTATACAGGTAAGTTGTTAAATATTTTGAAACTAATTTGACTGGGCGCTGTTGCTGCCAATGGTCAAAATGTTCAACAGAATATTTATTAAATCGTAAAGACATGCAATTCGTACGTGTCAGACTATTAAGCGTTAAAGACGGACTATTTCGAATCATTCATGACGTCCTGATTATGACGTCATCCTACACGTCGCGTAGTTGATTATGACATCATATCACGTCATATGACGGATGGATAAACTTGGAAATGTACATTAAGTGTCATCTAATATTATAATAAGGAAAAATTAGTTACCTCACCGGATGTGGAATTTGTTTGATTGTAGCTTTCGTGACCATCTCGATCACTTCCTCAGCACTAACTGACGATCGCTGGCTGTGTCACAATGTTCAGTTCCTGTGAATACATCGTGTGATAATTCATTATGTTTAAATGTTCACGAAATAGTGTGCACATCATCATACAGTATTTTTCTATGTATATATTCTTGTTGTTTTCTCAGGGGCAATCCGTGTTGCAGCACCTATGCCAGTGATCGGCCTTGTTCTGGTTGTAATCGCATTCACACTTGATATTGTGGGTGGTGTCAGACGAGATGGTAAAGCAATTGCTGCAGCTGTTTTCTATATACTCGTTGGTAAGCATAACTAATTTTATGAATTATGAATCGTAGCAATGACGACGACGACGACGACGACGACGACGACGATAACAACAACAACAACAACAACAACAACAACAACAACAACAACAACAGCAACCACGACAACAAGGGCAATGACAACAACACCTACAATGACAACAATAATTGCTGTGCAATAATTGGACCAATACAGCCTCAACTCTACAAATAACTACTGTATTAGCCATGGAGAAAATAAATATGAATTTTAATATATAATTATGATTTCCACATATTTCTATATTGTTGACAGACTATTTACACTCAAGCCGACCAAAACAACTACTTGAGGGGACTTGAGAAATGACCATTTGCAGGCCAAGAGAAGCCAGTCATTTTAGTGGTAAAATTTCAAAAATAATCTGCTCTTTGGTCTGAAAATGGACATCTTTATGAGAAAATTAAAACTTTTTTGAACAAATTCGAGGGTTAAATGGTTAACGTCAACGATTGTTATTCCATTCGGTCTCAAGGTCATATTATCTAAGTGAGCGTGAGATATACCATAAAGATGGTTCCATGAATACTGCATTGCCTTTCATCCGTATGTTTGTCTATCTAATTATCCGGCGATAGGGAGTCATTGAGGATTAGCCATATAACCACCACATACTAGAAACGACACTTCTCTATCGTCTGGCAAAAATTCTGTGTAATATCTTGAAACCCATTTAACTGGAAGATGATGGTACCTATGGGAGTAACACGTTCACGTTAAACTATTTTCGAAATATTCAGCAACTTTCTTGCATAGCTATCTTTAAATCTCGACACTTGGAGTTCAAGGAGTAAAGGGGTAAGGAAACACCACTGCTTCTGATGAATTCCTGCAGGAGCGTCGAAATAATGTCATGTCTACGGTATTGCATTTCGAAACCGCCTGGCCAATGAATAGCAAGCGATACGAGATACGGCCCTGGACAAATTAATGCAATCATGCTGGATGCAATAAAATATTTATTGTGTACAGAGTATCAGGGTACAATTAGATTGACACAGGTCCCCACACCAAAGTCAATATATTTTCTTGACGTGTCTTGTCCATTGGAAAGCGTAGATGCCTCTTGGGACATATACTGTCGCTGTCATTTACTGAAGCTGTCATTCCAATTACGGATATTACTGTATCAAAACTGGTATTAAAGCTTTATGGTGATTGAATAATGCTCGTAATACAATTAAATTACCATCTTCTACTCATCGTCTAAGATCATAATAGCAATCTACGCCAAGTATATAGACACATTCAACTCTACAGTCTAGAAGCGAGAACTCTCTTTGATACGCAAGATTTCATGATACTCATCAACTCTGCGACCAGATTCGCTCATTTGGACTCATCAGGTGGAGGCAGGATTCGAACCCGCGGCATTGGTGTACAAGCTGACGTCATTACCACACGCCCATGGGTGTCACATGTTGTGTAGATCGCTGATAGACGAGTAATTAGACACCTGCAGAAACAGCGTTGACTATGCGTACGTGATGTTCCCCGGCACCTTTGATGATGATGATGATGATGATGATGATGATGATGATGATGATGATGATGATGATGATGATGCTGATGATGATGATGATGGTGATGATGATGATGGATGATGACGAAGATGATGATGATGATGGTGGTGGTGGTGGTGGTGGTGGTGGTGGTGGTGCTGATGATGATGATGTACTGTATTCCGCGACTCTAGTAGCATAGACTACATACAGATGCAATTAATATCTGCATTTTGACCACTGTGTCTTGTCCTTAGCCAAAATCTTTAGCTTCCTCAGGTTCATACTTAGTCTGAGTGAACCAAGTCCTATTTTAATCGAATATTATATTGAAACACCAAATCTATCTCTATCCAGTCATGTTATATTCATGCAATTTTATATATGACTACATGCGATATTATGTGGCATTATTCACACAACATGAGACTCATTCAGCTCTTGACCAGTTTCTCCTTTTTGGGGTTCAACAGGCGGAGGCAGGATTCGAACCCACGGACTTGTGTATGTAGTTTGATATTTATAAGAGAAATGTACCAACCATAACTCGTTGAATATATCTTTTGCTGGTGTTAGCAGATGTTTGCTTAGGACAAGCCTGACTGTTCCTTTCTGAATGGTGTTCGTGATGCGTGCAGCTATGGCCCAGGAAACTTAAGCACAGGCTAGTTGTTGTGCTATGTAGGAAATGCAGAAAACTTCTACGAGTCAAAGCTCAATAACGTGTGCATTCGTTGCATAAGCCTGCTTAGAAATGTCAATTCTGATATAATTATATTAGTTACGTTATCTACGCGCGTATCTCAGCTAAGATTGTCATCAACAGTTATTCCTAAGCTGTTTTTGTCGAACAAATGTGTTGTATATTTATCAATGTTTAAGTTACCATGCTAAGATCTATCGGTAGACTTCCTTGTATCATCTACATACATATTTTCTTTGTTGTGCATGTATATAAATGGAAATCAGGAAAAATCAGTTATAGCAGAGATGCAATGGACGACTCCAGTTTTAGCTACATTCCACCTATCTCGAGCTAAGCTTCGCCCACGCTTTTCCCGTGATGGAATCAATCGATCCATGCACTCTCCGAATCTCTATTTCCAGAAAACTATACAGGTAGGCTGCTGAAAATTTTGAAACTAACTTGATTGTGCTTGGGTCAAGGAATAACGTATATATTGAATATGTATTACTTTTGGCGGCCATCTCGGAAATCGCCACCTGGTGGAGTTAGCCCACACTTTTGGGAAGGTCACCCCCGCTCATTCTTTATAATAATCCTTAAAGATGTCAAATACACCTGCAAACCTTTGTCCCCGTGAATTGGTAACGGATTCACCGATTGTTCCTCTACTATAACGCTCGCACGCTGAATTACGCGACATCTGAATATGATGAAGGATACCCTTTGACACAATGCCATTTATTATATGGCCGTCGTATCACCTCATCGTTACCTCCTCTAGAAATAGACTGTGATATGTTAACAAGGGATCATCACTATGGTGAACATGCTGAATCTGACATACGTGTTATGATTCATGCAGCAATTATCAAACATTTCTGGACAAGTTTGCGACACGAATATTTGACGGTATTGCTCGAACAGCATCGAACTAGCCGAAAAAATTAACAATTAAGTACGGGCAGTGCCATTGTACAAGTAGACTTACATGATAACTCGAAGCACATTAACCGGAAAATAGCGAAAATAGACTCTACAATTTATGGTAATAACAATCTTCTTAGAGCAGCAAACAAACATACAAACGACAATCGGTTATACAACAAGACCTATTAATAAACATTAGCGCCAGAGGTAACTGCTACTGGACCCAGTAATAATAGCAGTTCAAAATACTCATTCAGTCCATGAAGCATCGCCAAATCCACCACAGCATCCATACATTGCTCGACCCAGCAGATTGCCAGCAAATCAAGCTAGATAACGCATAGGGGAATGGGATGATATACTTGCCTCATCATCGAATTAAGGGCCAACCATCATAGGACAATTTACAATTTTATTCGTACTCGCAAATATTATATCAGGACTCGTTATTCGTTTACGATATTTAATCTTGTTCCTTATGACTGTAAGACATTTAATTATTATTCAACGGCAACCCGTTGCAGTAACATTTAATTGCCATTGTTCGTACGTATATTTGAATTTGCTCATAAGTTTACATTATTAGAACAATCGATTTCTATTGTTCTCGTCGTCGTCCCGGAGAATGTGCGAAACAGATAGAAGTGAACAGTATTAACATTCATAATTGGGCTGTAATCTCTGTGAGCGATACATCAATTTTATGTCGGGCTCGGTAACCTGGGAATCGGGTCGTTACCCTTATATTGGCTCTCTCTCTCTCTCTCTCTCTCTCTCTCTCTCTCTCTCTCTCTCTCGCTCTCTCTCTCTCTCTCTCTCTCTCTCTCTCTCTCTCTTGTATGCCTTTCTAGCGCAAACAAGCACGTGGTTTTGACGAGCACGTGGACATTACAAGACCATAATGAGCCGAACCCAGAGAAACTACGAGGGCTGTTCTTTTTATTGACATCGACATTACTGTTGTTACTATTCCTTAACTGTAAATCCCCGTGTATTGAGAACAGTAGTCACCGGTTGTCGTGATCCTACAGCGGATCTAATACACCTTGCAATTGAATTCAAATTCAAGTTCATGTGTCTCAGTAAATCCTTCCTATCATCCTACCTGAGTCCTTAAAACTCAATTCAAAACAATCAACGCAACGAGATATTCCCCAAACTACCGTCTCTTGAAATACATGAATCAATTGAATCAATTGCACTTAAATGTATTACTAATATTGAGGTGGAAATTCTCCATGTAAAATTCTGATAAATATATTAGGCGTTCATTACAATATTCTGAATCTGTATACCATTGGCGACATATATGTCATTATCTACTATATCACCGATCAGTCGCTCTTGACTATCTCTTCACAAAACGATTGCTTTAATAATGCAATTGACCTTTCCATAGTGTCCACCCATCATATGACGTCATAATCCACTACGTAATGTGTAGAATGACATCATAATGAATGGCGTCATGAATGACGTCGATAAGTACGTCACGAACGCATATTTGAAGACGGTCTATGCGTTGTTGTACAAATTGTATGGCTTTACTATTTAATAAATATTCTGCTGAATATTTTGAAACTAATTTGACTGGGCGCTGTTGCTGCATTTGGTTGCAAAAAGTCAACAGCTTCTCTGTATAGTTTTCAGGAAATTGATAGTTAGGGCATTCGGGGATCGATCAATCCCAACACGGCAAGGTGTGGGTGGAGCTTAGCTAGTGATGGGCGGGGCATAGCTAAAATGGAAAGGTCCGTTGACAATAGCAAAGAACGAAAGCACTTATGGAAAGTAAACAATTAAATGTTGTTACTTTTGTATGTTGCAATCCATTTGATACCTCAATTCCCAAGAACTAAATTCCAGAGTAACTATACAGGTAAGTTGGGGAATATTTAGAAACTGATTGGCAATAGCTCCCAATCAAGTTACTATCTAAATATTCAACAGAATGTTGATTAATTTGTAAATTTATCAAAGACAAATAATTCATACACATTCGTGATGGACCTTTCTATTTTCGTGATGGAGCGATATCATTTTGATTGCTAACATATGACATATTTGATTATGACATCATTTCCTTGAGTGACAGACCGGATCTCTTTATTGAGAAATGAACTTATCTATGAGACGCACCACATTGTTGACGCTCTGAATGAACGTGTTGCTTATACGGGAGTCTGTATTCATGAACCGAGTCTAAATCATAATGAACTAGGATTACCAAAAGACTATTTATGGCTCAAATTATCTCTGGCAGGCTATGATTATACTAATATAATATTATTTATAATATCTTAGAACACATCTCCTAATATAATTGAAGTAATAAATACATAAAACCCTTAACATATATTGGCAAAGGACCAGGACACCTGGTGTGCTAATGGTATTGTTCTAGCTATTGCATATATAATCAACACAGAATACAACAAGAGCTCCGCAAACGGTGCATAATTCTCCGCCATGATGACAAACCAATGAATGAGGGCTATCAGAAAACATGTATTTCTTCCTCAGACACAGACTAGTCATCTTTATGAAGTGTTAAAGCGATCAATAAAACGCTCAAGGCGGTATCGTCCAGAAACCAATTTTCAAGATGGCCGTCGCTTACTGGCGGCCATATTGGATTTCAGATTATCGTAAATTTCGATAAGTTTCTTCACCAGACATATTCCAACCACCCTATGAAGTGATCCGATAAATCGTAACCAAGATATCATCCAGAAGTTAGTTAACTTTCAAGATGGCAGTGGAGTTAGGATCATCGTCAATTTCGATCGGTTTCTTCTCCAGACCTAGTCTAAACACCCTATAAAGTTTCAACGCGATCCGATAAACGGGAACAGAGTTATCATCCAGAAACCAATTATTAAGATGGTGGCTGGCGACAATCTTGAATTTCGGATCATTGTCAATTTCGATACGTTTCTTCTCCACACCGCGTCCAACCACCCTATGAAGTTTCAAAGCGATCCAATAAACTATAACGGAGTTATCATCTGGAAACCAATTTTCAAGATGGCTGCTGCTGGATGGCGGCCATCTTGGATTTCGGATAATTGTCGATTTCGATAGGTTTCTTCCCAAGACCTACTCCAGCCACTCGATAAAGTTTCAAAGCGATCCGATAAACGGTTAAGGAGTTATCATCCGGAAACTAATTTTCAAGATGGCCGGCGGTGGCTGGCGGCCATCTTGGATGTCGGATCATCGTCAATTTCGATAGGTTTCTTTACCAGACATATTCCAACCACCCTCTGAAGTTTCAAAGCGATCCGATTAACGGGAACAGAGTTATCATCCGGAAACCAATTATCAAGATGGTGGCTGGTGACCATCTTGAATTTTGGATCATTGTCAATTTCGATACGTTTCTTCTCCACACCGAGTCCAACCACCCTATGAAGTTTGAAAGCAATCCGATAAACGGTAACAGAGTTATCATCTGGAAACCAATTTTCTATATGGTCACTGGTGGCTGCCGACCATCTTGGATTTCGGATCATTGTCAATTTCGATAGGTTTCTTCCTCAGAGCCAGTCCAACCACCCTATGAAGTTTCAAAGCGATCCGATAAACAGTTAAGGAGTTACCATCTGGAAGCTAATTTTCAAGATGGTCGGCAGTGGCTGGCGACAATCTTGGATTTCGGACCATCGTCAATTGCGATAGGTTTCTTCTCCAGACCTGGTCCAACCAGACTATGAAGTTTCAAAGCAATCCGATAAACGGTAACAGAGTTATCATTCGGAAACCAATTTTCAAGATGGCCGCCAGTGGTTGACGGCCATCTTGGATTTCGGATCATCGTTGACTTTGGTAGGTTTTTTCCAAAGACCTAGTCCAACCACCTTATGAAGTTTCTATGTGATCCGAGTTATCATCCGGAAACCACTTTGCCGCCCGCACGCCCGCACGCCTGGACGGACGGCGCCATTACATAATACCCCCACCAAATATTTGGCGGTGTATAAAAACGTGAGTTTCCAAAGAAATGAAAGTCAGAATCATAACCCTACACACAGGAGGAATAGAAGGAGAACTGGCTACTAGAGCTGCGCGATATACCGATCTCACATCGTAAACCGGTTCAATCTGGTGACGGTTTGCAAACCGCCGTAATCATGCTCAAACTGAAAAACCGAGTTTAATATCTAAAAAATGGGTAGATAACGAAACTAGATATTCCAGATGTAAATCTTCAAAAGTAAACTTCCTTAGTCTGCAACTTGACATTTTCCATGAGATAATTATAATTTTGTTGGCCAAGTTTGTCCATTAAAGGGTTAAAACGCAGCTCTATTTGAGCGCACAAATGTTCTATTCCAACTAAATTGTTTATGATGGATGACACTTTATCTCTAAGCATCCCAATATTTTGAAACTAATGACACTGCAATATGCAGTTGTTGTTTGTAGCACAAAATCACAGTCAAATTAGCTTCGAAATATTTAATCATACACGATAATATTTATAAAATTGTAAATGAATGACTTTCTATTGGTCTTCCGTATTCAGCGTTAACATAATCTAAATGGTTATAAAATATTTTCTTTCTTAATTCTTGCACGCATGATTGACGCTAGACCAAGGTGTAGCCTAATGGATGAGGCGTGAATAAGGCAGTTGTCACAATTCTGTAAAAACACATGATTACATATATCTAAGACCAATTGTCCAAACCCCAGGCTAATCTAAACACGTAGTCCACATCGAGAGTTCCTAGGGATTTTTTTATTTGTCGCAATTCAGATACAAAATAAACATGTTTTTTGGTGCTGTATTTCTGAGCGAGTGAGCTATCACAACAAAGCAGCCCACCAACTTAGATGAGTCTTCAAAGCTAAGATCACAACTTAACGACCACCTTGATGGCGATGTCAGTTCGCATCATATAACGGTAATAGGCTGAATTCAATAGACGTATGCTATAACCACGCCACACACACACCCTTGTAACCGGGCAAAATTGTCATTACCAGGATGTCTACTCAATGTAAACGATAAGACTAGATGACCACTTTGTAATAAGAATGTAAAAATGAGAGTAATTGATTGAAAATTGTTGTTCTCTGTGACACCAACAGTCTTCAACAAGCAGTCTAAAATAATAGCGCATTAAGTAACTGATTAACACAAATTAAGGTATATACCCCGTTGCTGGACTCGTGATGCGTAAACAAACGAGGAATTACGTGCATTAGAATTAATCGATTGTAAATGGAAAACATATTGGTGTTAGTCCGTATGAAGCTATAGTTTAACAAGTGCTTCCACAATCAGAAATGAATGTTATAGGCATATATCTTATTCCTGGAGCTTATAATGAAAGTAAGTCGTGCGCATGTATTTTGGGCCAAGAGTTCACAACAACACACGTATACTTGCTACATGTTTATCGAAAAAATATTACATAGAGCTACAATGATTGTACCCACTCATCTTTGGCCCCACCCCAACCGATAAAACCGGCATACGGTTCAAACCGGTTTGAAAATTGATATTGTCACCGGATTGACATTATGCCATCCCGCGCAGCCTTACCGGATACATATTTATCTATAACACTCTTTCCCATTATTTCGGAATTATACGAACGATGTTTCCATACAATGGACCTTTCCAGAGCAATGACGTCATATGACGCGTATGACGTCATAATCAGCTAAGCGGTGTGTAGGATGACGTCATAATCATTACGTCATAAATGATTCTATTAGGCCCAAAACGTTGTAAGAATTGCATGTCTCTACTATTTAATAAACATGCTGTTGAATATTGTGAAACTAATTTAACTGGGCGCTGTTAGGCATAGGCAGCAACAAGAAGCAGTTAAATTAGTTTCAAAATATTCAACAGCTTACCTGTATATTTTTCTGGAAATTGATAGTCAGGGAGTTCCGAGATCGATCAATACCCATCACGAGCGAGGTGTGGGTGGAGCTTAGCTAGAGATGGGCGGGGAATATAAAAAAATGGAAATGTCCATTAAATAGAAAGGTGACAGAATACAACTGACTACATGGTGCGCAATCAGGAGGTATGCTTACTTGCCCAACGGCTTGAAACTTTAAATGACAGCTGGTTAGAGAAAATATATATATCAACGTGATTTGCACTGTACCATATATAGGCCTACTTCAAGGAGGTTGTTGGCCTCGTGGATAAACACATATCAGCACAGATATTGAAACTTTATATAACATCGTATAACACTATAAAATGTCTGAAAGTTCATTTTGTAATAGTGCGCAGCTTATTAAGAGTAGAAATTTACACTCAACTATTTATCAAATAAAATCGGGTGTTCAATAATGGAGGAATACAGTTTATCAGGCAAGCATATGACATCATAACCAACAACGTCACATATAGCCTGACGTCATAATCAATAACGTTATGAATGATGCGAGTTAGTCCGTCTTAGACGCTTAATAGCCCGTCAAGTTGAACGACTTGTATGTTTTTACTATTTAATAAACATGCTGTTGAATATTTTAAAACTAAATTTGACTGTAAGTGACGGTCTATCTAGCAAAGGAGTTACTTGACATTTTATTCAGAAACTAGCGCCCTGGTTTGGAGGGGTTTGGGAGCCTCTGATTGGAATGACAATGACAGCATTGAAGAATACTCTCGGTAGAAGGAAACATGGTCTCTCTACGTTACAGAAAATAGTTGCAGAAATAGAGGCAATCCTTAATAGTAGAGGGAAAATCGGTGATTCCGTGACCAAACACGGGGACAAAGGTTTGAAGGTGTATTTGACATCTTTAAGGGTTACTATAAAAATGAGCTGGGGTAACCCTCCCAGAAGTGTGGGCTAACTCCACCAGGTGGCGATTTCCGAGATGGCCGCCAAAAGTAATAAATATTCAAAATTTACGTTATTCCTTGACCCAAGATGGTCAATAAGGTGTCCAAATATAAGTTTTCTTAGATGGGGAATTCAATCAAATCAAGTAGAATAGTCTCAGACACAAATCTCAAACAGCAGCTAAGGTTTGTGGCCAAATCTAAAAAAATGGCCGCCATTATTTACTTAAATTCCATGTCTTAGCACCTCGATGTCAGATCAATGTCATTATAATGTCAATTTATAGGTATTTGTCAGTGAAGAATTGATCTGTTGACAGCAAACAAAGTAGTACTATACTGTGAAAATGATGTATATCAGATTAAATTATTCATATATATGTATGCATGTTGGTTGTAACAGTTACTAAAGATTTAAGGCGACCCACAAATGTCACGATGATTTACATTAATGATACTGACTGTTTTAAACTAATTTGACAGGGATATATTCCTGCATATAGCAGCAACGTGTTCCAGTCCAATTAGTTTCATAAGATTTAACCGCTTACCTATATGATTGTCTTGAAAGTGATATTCATGGAACCTGGAATTAAAGGGTTAACTATGCTCTGCTTCATCAACTGAGCTCACAATCCAATAATACACATGATTTAACAGACTTAACACTGTAAGCCCTAAGGTGCAACCGTGAGAATGGTGAATGTATGGGTACTACAACAGAGCACTGCATTCTTATTATAACACAAATCAATCTGAGGTCACAATCTAAAACGCATATACAACACTAAAACAACTATACCTAAGTACTATAAACCCAAATGTGAAACCTACTTTTGGTATCAAAAACATATGGGGATTACAACACCAACACAGTATTTTAACATAAAACATATTATTCCGAGCTCACCATCCAAAAACGTATGCTTGATCCTCTGCACCTAAGCACTATAAACCCAAAGGGGAAACCTACTTTCGGAATGAAGAGCTTATGTGGATTACGACCTCCATCCACACAGTATCAATACAAGAAAGGTGAAGCGTGCAATTTCTCACCTGTAAAGGGATGAATAGTGTGGATTGCCAAATCAAACTTGGAATGGTTCATAATAGTTATATTCAGTGAGAAGCCAGCAAACAGCTGTAACCCATCAAACATGAAAGATTTGGCTAAACTTTGGATAGTCTGATCTTGAAGAAAATTACCAAAATGAAATTATGAATGATGTGGATAGTACCACAGCAAAGTATATAAGTCTGCTGTAAAATTTTGTTGATATCCGGCGAGGCATTGTTGAAAGAAAATGGTCAATAAAAATCTTATCCTAAAATATTTACAAAATATTCTATGTCTAAGAAATGTAGGCAAAATTCCCCAAAAACAAATTAGTAATGATGCAAATTGTACGCGTGCATGGTAGAGAATAGCATTGTAAAGTTCATTGAATTCAGAATAGTAATGGTTGCGTAATATGTCCAATAAAATAACTTAACCTGAAACATAAGTCTAAAACCGTGAAAAAGCAGGGAAATATTTCGCAAAATGAAATAAGTACTGATGCGGATAGTACCTCTGCACAATATATAACACAACTGTAAAAGTAATGGTCCACAAAAAATCTTATACAACATACATGAAGAATTGTAAGTACAAAACCATGGAAAAAATGGAAAAACTTACCAAAATTCAAAGCAAATGATGCTGCTGATTGCATCCCTGTATCACATCTCTAAAGTTTCATTATTCATTGATGATCCATTTCTGAATAATAAGATCATTTAAAAACCTTAACAAAAAACCTGAAAAAGGTTCAAAGTTCAAAATCGTGAAAAAGTAGCAAAAATCCCTCAAATCATATCAGTAATGATACAGGTTGCATCCCTGTATTTTATAGTGAAATGATATGAACGATTGTTGATAAATAAGTTGATTTGAAAAACTTGACCAAAAGATTTCCTAGTGTGACGACCGCTGACGACGCCGCCGCCGCCGCCGCCACCACCGCTGCCGGAATGAGTAATCCCTATATCTCTATAGTAATAATGTGTTGATGGAGGTCGTAATCCTCAAAAGATCTTCATACCTAAAGTAGGTTTCACCGTTGTGTTTAGAGTGTTTAGGTCCAGTTGATCAAGAACACCGTTTCGGATCCTGATATCGGAATAATTTTTTTCGATTGATAGTGCTTAGTTGGAGTTGCAATCCGCATACGTTCATCATACCCAAAGTAGTTTTCACTTTTGAGTTCATAGTGTTTATGTCGAGTTGATCAAGTAAACCATTTTGAATGGTGAGCTCGGATTGATTTGTCTTATATAAAGATTGCTGTGTTCTGTTGTAGTATCCATACCTTCATCGTACGCAAGGCTTCACCTTAGGACTTACAGTGCTAAAACCTAAAAATCATTGAATGATTTATACTGTTGGATTGTGAGCTCAGTTGATGAATCAGAGCATATTTAACTCTTTGAACCCTGACATCCATGAACCTCACTTTTCGGACAATCATACAGGTAAGCTGTTAAATATTTTGAAACTAATTGGACTGGACGCCATTGCTGCATATATGAACGAACATATCCCTGTCAAACTAGTTTAAAATATTCAACAGAATATTTATTAAGTTGAAAATGGTTTCTCTAAATTAGCTTTCCGCGTTCAAAGAGTTAATGATGTGGGCAAATTATGGAGAGCAATTGGAGCTTATTCAAGTGGCAGTCTCATCAAACTGCTTTTAATAATTAATCTGATTATTTTTGGTGAATTGTTTAATAAGATTGTTTTAAGTCAATTATAGCGATTTAATATGATTTCCTGAACATTCATATCCACAATATTCGTTCCATGGTATTGTCAATCAGAATGATCAGATTGTTCAGAGAATTGGGGGATCATTTCGATGCATACAAGATATAGTTTTTACAAGTTATTGATATATTTTAAAGCATAGGTTACTCCCTATATATCAATTAATATCAGTAATGTAAATCATCGTTGTATTTGTGGATGGATCACTTTAAATCTTTGTTTAAAACGTGTGGTCTACCTGATGGGCATACCGGCGAAGTCCCGTGTGACCCTCTGTGTGCACCAATCAATAACTGGCTAGCCAGTTACAGTAATTATGGTCAAAATCAGTTACCACAGAATTCCACTGTGTATCAGAAACACACGTCGTGAAAGCCTCACCGGCAAAGTAAGACTCCGTCTTGCGCCGTTGGTGTGGTGGAAGCGTTTGTGGACTATGTGCTAAGCGCTCCCGCCGGGTTGTGGGTTCGATTCCCTGTCAATGTCAAAATACCGTAATGCCATGACCACTTGTATAACTAAGTATAGTGGCTGTAAAATGCGTGGTCTACGTGATGTGCGTACAGGCGAGATCCTGGGTGACCCTCTGCGCACACCAATCACTAACTGGCTAGCCAGTTACTGTAATTACGGTCAAAATCAGCTACCAAAGAATTCCACTATGTATCAGAAACGCACATCGTGAAAGCTTCACCAGCAAAGTAAGACTCCGCCTTGCGGCGTTGGTGTGATGGAAGAGTTTATAGGCTGTGATGCTAGGCGCTCTCGCTGGTTGTGGGTTCGATTCCCTGTCAATGCTTAAATCGTTGGTGACTTTTACAACCAACATCCATACATATATTTGAATTATTTAGTCACCGATACATTTTTTCACAGTATAGTTCTACATTTTTTGCTGTCCACCGACAAATTCTTCACTGACAAATACCTATAAATCGACATAATAATGGCATTGATCTTACATCCAGATACCATGGCATGGAATTTAGTAAATAATGGCGGCCATTTTTGGAATTTGGCCACAAACCGCACCCGCTATTTGAAATTTATATCTGAAACTATTCTACACGATGGTAATGAATTCCCCATCCCGAAAAACCTAAATTTGGATACCTCATTGACCATCTTGGGTTAAGGAATAACGTAAATATTTACCGTTGGCGGCCATATCGGATTTCGACACCTGGTGGAATTAGCCCACATTTATGGGAGGGTCAGCCCCGCTCATTCTTTATAGTAACCCTTACAGATGTCAAATTCACCTTCAAACATTTGTCCCCTTGTATTGGTCACGGATTCGCCGATTTTCCCTCTACTCTTAAGGATTAACTCTATTTCTGCGACTATTGTCTGTAACGTAGAAGGACTGAGTTTCCTTCTACCGAGAGTCGTCTGCAATACTGGCATTGTCATTCCAATCAGAGGCTCCCAAACTCCTCCAAACCAGGGCGCTCGTTTCTGAATAAAATGCCACGTAACTCGTTTGCTAGATAGACCTCACTTACAGTTGATGATTGAAACATCTGATTGAGTTTATCTGCTGCTGATTGGTATGTCGAAGCATTATTTAATATCATTGTTTTTGGTAGTGACCTTCTGCTTATGAAACGACAGAATGCCTCAAGACACGTGTCTACTAATAAGTTTCATGGACTGAATGAGTATCTGACCTGCTATTATTACTGGGTGTAGTAGCAGTTACCCCTAGAGCTACTGTTTATTAATAGGTCGTGTTGTATAACCGATATATCCTGATATAATATTTGCGAGTGCGAATAAACATGTAGCTTGTCCTATGATGGTGGTCACAGACTATTTCTAGAGGAGGTAACGATGTTTGTTGAATGTGTGTTAGCTGCTCTAATAAGATTGTCATTACCATAAATTGTATAGTCTAGTTTCGCTAATTTTCCGTTAATGCGCTTCGAGTCAATACGCATTCAGTCTATGAAACTTACCAGGACAGTTTCTTGACGCATTTCGTCGTTTCATAAGCAGAATGTCACTACCAAAAACAATGATATCAGATAATGCTTCGGCATATCAATCAGCAGCAGGCTTGAAATCAGCCTGTGATTGGAATGACAATAACAGCATTAAAGAAGCCTCTCTGTAGAAGGAAACTATGTATCTCTACGTTACAGACTTGAATGAAATATACTTGTATGTGCATTCTGAACAACGAGTAGTGTGAAGTGATAATTAGTGGGAAGAAGATTGCGAAACTTTGCTGATTCATGCAGAGGTGCATTATGGATCCTCCCGTGACAACGAATATTCCAATCCAGAGTCAAGTACAATCAAGTACCAGTTTTATTGAAGGCGATCTGTGTCTAATTGTAGCTGATTGTCGTAGAGTCATTAATTCGTTTGAATATTGTCGTAGAGTCATTAATTCGTTTGAATAGCTTTCTCAAACTATTCTAACGATGAATGGCAAATGAATCTGTACAAAGTTTATCTGATAAAGTTATTGTAATACTGTTTGAAGACTTTATGATGCAATAGCATCGTCATCAGACTCACAATCAACATTGTCAATTAATGCACCGGTAAAATTGATTGTAGACCAAGTGTTTAATCAAGGGAGACCATTCCGCCAAGTATTTGATAATTTTAGTTTATCTGCACTCAGACCTATAGTTTTCAAATCAGGTATATAACATTGTCAACTGTTTAATCTCACGTGCCCCATTGCTTACATATTGTTTTAGTTGATTTCTTGATGACAGCCAATGTATGACAAGTTGACTATCAGACCAGGACATTGTTCTACTAGTATCTACTATAATATAGACTAGGTTGAACTGCTACTTGGCGACAACTACAATCATACACGATTCTGACTGGCATCGTAGCAGAATCCCTAAAACGGATGCCGAAGTATATAGTGTTCTCTGCTGAGTGGCTGTGTCGATTCAACAATCTCAATAAAACCTCTGGTATTCTGCTCTTAAATAACATCTGAATATTTCTTTAGAAGTGCTGGAATATTACTCAGTCTTCGTATCATCTGTCTGGTCCTACTCTGAGCCATGAAATATTTAGATGGTAATGGAGGATGCTCCTCTTTCCACGGTAACTTTGCGTGGCACTGTCTATCTTCCTGCCTCATAGAATTAGTCTGAGGTGTATACGGATACTCTTCACATGATTCACTATCCGTCATCTGCAT
This sequence comes from Chaetoderma sp. LZ-2023a, assembly GCA_034401795.1. NCBI lineage: Eukaryota > Metazoa > Mollusca > Caudofoveata > Chaetodermatida > Chaetodermatidae > Chaetoderma > Chaetoderma sp. LZ-2023a. Next base: position 120,047,263 of record CM067372.1, read on the forward strand.
TTACAGGGTGAGCTAACTTGAAACCTCTGAGATGTGTCATATTATTATTGTCAGTGGTTGCTTAATCCTGAAGAGGCATTGCAATAGTCTATATCACAATCGCATTGATGGGTATTCTTTCACCTGATTCGCTTATGAGATAAATCGTGGTAGTATCAACATGTTGAATTGCATCACAGCCAATTGTTCATATAGAGAACAGTAGATTCTGGAATTTTCGTGGCTGAACTAACTAACTAACTAACTAACTAACAATATCTCATTGATATTGATGTTTTAAGAAGTGTGGTTAGAGATTTCTGTGATTTTGTAGGTACGGAAATGCTTGATAATAGTGTTGTGTGAATGGTTATTAATTTAACACATGTTTCGCCAGGTTGAATATCGCCCCCCCCCCTCCCCCCAGTAAGATACTTCCTGTGGATCACTGTTACAAATACTGGTCACATGCGTATGCTTACAAATTCTACAATGTTACTTAGAAGGGCATTCTGCTAAATGATGAGTGTTCAGACAATTGAAACACAAGTTCTTTCGATGAATATTTGCTACGCCCTCATCTCATTGGTGAATACTGTACAGTTACTGGTTTGATGAGACTTACTATAATATGTGCATGTTGGTTCACTTCTAGTTACAAATGAAGTCTTACATTTTGCTCGGCTTCGTGCTACTACTGGTATAGAATGATGCAGCAGATTACGCGTCTTGGGCTGACATAAATCTTCCTATTCTAATGGTTGTTGATGCAATTCTCCGGGTTCCAAAATACGCAGGTCCATAAGAATAGCATCTCTCATCTCTTCCAATGACCATCCACTATTAAAGTGTTCTGGAGCAAGATTATGCTGTAGCTTCTCAGAAAATTCCCCGTGACTAATCAGTACCAAAAGATCACCACACACCTCATTCAATTTTTTCGAGTGCTTCAAAATATCTAATGTGTGCCTCGAAGCAATCGTGAAATTGAAAGACTAGACAATTGGTTAGATGGACAAGGAATATCATGTACAGCCTGCATGTGTGCTTTAATTATTTTATGTGGTTGTCGAAAACGCTCAGTCAAAAGTTCTACAGCTCGTATGTAATTATTTTTTGTTAGGGGTAAATAGCACACAACGATTCATCTATGAACCGCGATTTCAAATAATTAAACTTCTCTACACCGTCCATGTATGTGTTCTTATGAATAGCTGATTTAAATGAATCACAGAAAGTTTGCTACATAATAAAAACACCTACGAATCGAGAGTATGTTGTTATGCTGCTTAGGGCTACCACGAGGTTGTTGTCATTCTCAATGACATTAATAGAGTTCACAAAACTGGCCGACGCGCACTTTTTGCAACATAATTCAGTAAACTAGTCATCTGATTCGATTATGTGATTTCCAAGTTCTGTTTTATGAACAATAATTTCCAACATTTTACTACACAGAGTTACAAGAAGACAGACTTTGGCCGACAATGTTTCCAAATGACAATTGAAAAAAAAAGATTGTAGATGCCCAGCCCCATAGTTTGGTCGCTTGTCCACGATGTGCGCTGCATGTAACTTTTGCTCTCTGAAACGTTTTCATCGTGGTTACGGCAACAACTAATTTGGCGAATATCTCGTTGTATTGATTGT